>SJYA01003039.1:1865144-2019901 GCA_006410615.1 Neotragus moschatus
CTCTGCCATTTGGTAGGGAGCACACTTGTCACTACAGGGCACCCAGATCCACCCTGTTGAGGAAAACAGCAAGGTCAAAGGTTTAACAGAAGTCAGGTGGGGCCCATGAATTAAGAGGTCAGGCAAACAGGAACTGACTGCAGTGATAATCACCTCCCTGTGCTTGTACAGAACTCAGGCCTGTGACAATGCTCTTGTCTGTGCATTCTTCTTTTTCTGCTCCTCCAGCAGTTGTTAACCTCTCCCACAGAAAGCAGAGAAAATGTGAAAGCTGGCAAGGGAGAGGACATTAGCAGACTTTTGTTTTCCAGAGTGAAAAGTCTTTGAGAAAGGAGGGTCTTACCCAGGGACTCAGCTTGCTGATTGGCAGTGCTACGGTGAGAATCAGACCTTTGGGGTCCAGGCAATTTCCCTTATACAGCTTCAGCTTTCGCACTGCTTGCTGATTTGGGTTGAGAGTTGCTTGGTGTTTTCTTAAAAATGATTTTAAATACAAAAATATTTATAAATGAGGGGTGGGGCCGGTGAACTGGAAGATGGCAGTGAAAAGTTACAAACTTTCAGTTGTAGGGTAATAAGCATTGGGATGTAACGCACAACACTGCTGTATGTTATATATGAAAGTTGTTAAGAGAGTAAATCACAAAGAAAAACCTTTCTTCTATTTCTTTAATTTTGCACCTATTTGAGATGATGGATGTTTATTAAACTTAACTGTGATAATCATTTCATAATGTAACTCAAAGAATTATGCTGTGCACCTTAAACTTATACTGTGCTGTATGCCAATTATATCTCAAGGATTTCCCTGGTGGTTCAGTGGATAAGAATCCACCTGCCAATGCAGGGGACACGGATTCGATCCCTGGTCCAGGAAGCTGCCAGTTGCCCTGGAGCAACTAAGCCCATGGGCCAAAACTACTGAGCCCGTGTGCCGCAACTACTGAAGCCCACGCACCTAGAGCCTGGGCTCTGCAACAACAGAAGCCCCTGCAATGAGAAGCCCATGCACCACAACAAAGCACAGTCCCCACTGGTCCCAACCAGAGAAAGCCGGTGCACAGCAACGAAGACTCAGTACAACCAAAAACAAAGAAATAAAAGTATAATTTAAAAAATGGTATCTCAATAAAACTTGAAAAAATAAAAGTTTAAAAATGTAAAAAATATTCATAAATGTAACAAACTTTATGTTCCCACCATCCAGAATCAACCAATGTTAACATTTCTTCATTTTTAACATTATGGATAAAGTTGAGTTCCCCATCTCGTTCTCTCCCCTCTCTCACTGTCCAGAAACAANTCAATAAAACTTGAAAAAATAAAAGTTTAAAAATGTAAAAAATATTCATAAATGTAACAAACTTTATGTTCCCACCATCCAGAATCAACCAATGTTAACATTTCTTCATTTTTAACATTATGGATAAAGTTGAGTTCCCCATCTCGTTCTCTCCCCTCTCTCACTGTCCAGAAACAACATTTATGTGTATACTTCTAAGTCAGATCCTTCTACTATTCACTAATAAATAATGATATGCTAGTAAGTTGTCCCGGAGAAGGAAATGGCAGCCCACTCCAGTGTCCTTGCCTGGAGAATCTCAGGGATGGAGGAGCCTGGTGGGCTGCCGTCTGTGGGGTTGCACAGAGTTGGACACGACTGAAGTGGCTTAGCAGCAGCAGCAAGTTGTCCTGTCTATGAATGCATCATTGTCCATTTATTTGAAACTGTAATATTTTTTACTGGAGTGCAATTGCTTTACAATGTATGTTAGCTTCTGTTGTACAGCAAAGTCAATCAGCCACACATATACGTGTAGCCTTCTCCCTTGGATTTCCTTCCTATTTTCTAATAACGTTTTATGACATCTCCATTAAAGCCTTATATATGTTTTACTTGATTCCTAGGTGCCATACACATTAGTTGCTATTAAAATATCTCTCTTCCTAGCGCATTTCCTATCGGTTATTGCTACACTGAAGTGCTACGGCTGTTTGTATGTAGATGCTGTACTCTGTACCATGTCTATCTCTTTTATTACATATGTTTTCAAAATTCTTGAATTTTGAAGGTATACAATCATACGATGTTCACGTAAGAAAAACTTTAGCCTCTTATTTTCTGTCCTGAAGCTTCATTTATTTTTCTTGTCTTGTTGCATTGGCTAGATCCTCCAGCACAATGTTGAACAGCAGTGATATCTAGTATCCTTATCTCATTTCTTACTCTAGTTGTAAATGTTTCTAAGGTTACCCTAGTAAGCATGATGTTGGCCACAGGATGGCAGTTGCCTTTTTTATGTCCTCAGATGGCATCTTCACACCTAGGAAGCTCCTTCAGTGTCTGTTTGTTCAGTTGCTTCAGTTGTATCTGACTCTTTGCAACTCCATGGACCGTAGCCCACCAGGCTCCTCTGTCCATGGGATTTTTCCCAGCAAGAATACTGGAGTGGGTTACCATGCCCTTCTCCAAGGGATCTTCCCAACCCAGAGATCAAAACTGCATCTCCTGTATCTCAGGAATTGCAGGCGATTCTTTACCACTGAGCCACCAGGGAAGCCCCAAGCTCCTTCAGGGCAAGGCCTAAATCCCATACATCTTTCCACTCATTATAGCACAGTGCTGGTCACATAATTAGTGCACAACAGATGGTTGATATTGTTCATATAATTTTAAACTCTTCTACTTATGTTTATTTTAACATTTTTTGCTTCTCTAACCTGCATAAATATGGTAGGCACTTCAGCAACCTTTGGCTAGATGGCTGTAAGATAGGTGTTCCTTAAGTGTGTGTGTGTTCATATTTAACTTCATGGAGATGAAAGCCTAAGCAGTGAGGCTATGAAGGTTCATAAAGAAAACAAAGAATTCAGGTTTTCAAAATGCAAATTCTTGCAAATACTTGAGATTTGATTACCCTCTGGAGACTGTTTATCTGCTCATTCCTCACTCATCCCATATAAGCAAGGATTAACTAGAGAGACTAATCGGCCCCTGCATGGGTCACTGACTTTTTCAGATTCACAAGGATCTATTCCTTTGTGTAGAGCAGCAGCTTCACAGGCAGGAGAACGCTGCCCCCACGGTTCAGTTGGAGTGATGCCACACACCTCTGGCTTCTCAGCAATTCCTGGGAGTCTGGCCAGCATAGTCCCCCTGAGGCTGTGCACACAAAACCACCAGGAACTCCATTCATGCTGACGAGAACATGCCTGTGGTGAGGAAGAGAGAAACAGAACTACAGTCCACGCTTCTCTCTCATGGTCAAGGTCCTGCTCCCTGCCCTCCTCAGCTGCATCCCCAAGTCATTTTCCCCAGTGATCAGCTCAGTTGCCTGAGGAATATGCAGGAATGAGAATATCAGGAGAGGGGATGATTGTGACCCCCATCCCAAACTCTCCTTAGCCTCGTCCAAGCCAACAGCTGGAAAGGGAAAACTGGATAATGGTGTACATGTAGGGTGATATCAGAAAGACTGTTGGCAGTGACCTGCTCCTGGGCAGCAGGGTGCAAAGCAGGGAGCAGGCTCAGGCAGCGATGAGAGGCTCACACTCTGCTGGAGACAGGGGGCCTGGGTTCAGGTCTCAGGCCCACCACTTACTTGTCTTATCACCACAGGCAAACTTGGGTCAGGCACTATGGTCCCAAGTTCAACTACAGCATGGGCCAGGGACGAGGGACAGTCTGCTTAGTCCCTGAAACATCCAAAGCCCCTAAAGGAAATTTTTTGCTGAAACTAGAGACTGAAAGTTCCTGAATGGTTGGCTTGAAGGACCAGGGCAAACTGAGAAAACTGGGAATAAGTTATTACTTGGGTGCCACCAGGAAGACTCATAAAGCCTTCCCTCACAGTGCCATGAGAACTCCCCTATTACATAGCAACCAGGCTTAGCACACAGCCAGTTCAATGTGGAACAAAGCAGAAATGAGAGAGGCTGAACAGGCTGGCTGGACCGCCGGGCCTCCTACAGGATCCCCTTGGGCCCGTCTTCGCCTCCCCACTTCCCTCAGACCTCAGTCACCACAGAGGCCAAATCCTTTTGAGTCAGCCTGAACTACGAATGGCAAACTCATCATGAACTGAGTTTCATTTTTCCAGTTGTGCCCCGACAGTGTCCCTTACATGGTGATTTTTTAGGATGTANTCAGACCTCAGTCACCACAGAGGCCAAATCCTTTTGAGTCAGCCTGAACTACGAATGGCAAACTCATCACTTCTTGCTGTTCTCACTGCCAGTTCACTAGTCAATATTATCACCTGAATGATTCTAATACCCTTTTCCATCACTCCCAGGCCCTAATGGAGCTCCATGACGCCACCATGACCGTGGTGCTCACCTTGGAGCAGTCACCACTCTGCTCAAAACCGACAGTGGCTCCTACTTGACACTGAACAAATCCAGACATTCCAGAAAGACATTCAGCTCTGAGCTGGATTCATCCCCCGCCCTGTTTCTCTAAGGGTCTTATGTATGAGTCACCTGGCCTAATGGCATTTACCCAAACACACCTACATCTTTCACCCCTGAACCTGGGTGCTCTTTCCCGAGTCATGAGTGTCCCTACTTTGTGGACAGAGTGAACCAGATTGACGCCTCTCTTCTCCAGCAGACAAGCACCCTTAGGGGCATGAACTGAGTTTCATTTTTCCAGTTGTGCCCCGACAGTGTCCCTTACATGGTGATTTTTTAGGATGTAAAACTAAGCCCAAATAACATGGAAGATGCTTGAACATAACCATGCAGAGTGAGAAAAGCTAGACACAAAAAGCCACAGAGGGCATAATTCCATATATGGGAAATNCATGAACTGAGTTTCATTTTTCCAGTTGTGCCCCGACAGTGTCCCTTACATGGTGATTTTTTAGGATGTAAAACTAAGCCCAAATAACATGGAAGATGCTTGAACATAACCATGCAGAGTGAGAAAAGCTAGACACAAAAAGCCACAGAGGGCATAATTCCATATATGGGAAATACCCACAATAGGCAAATTCACAGGGACAGAAAATAGATCAGTGGTTTTTGGGAGCAGAAAGGAGTGACTGTTAAACGGGTATAAGGTCTCTTTTGTGGATGAGAAAGTTCTGGAACTATTGATGGACAGTGGTGATGTTATACATTATTACACTGAACTGCACACCTTTAAATGGTTAAAATGGTAAATGTTATGCTATGGGCATTTTACCACCCAAACAAAACTGAAGCTGAAAGATGAAAACATGCACTCCAGTGTTCATAACAACAGTATTTATAGTAACCAAGACATGGAACAACCTAACTATCAACAGAAAACGGATAAAGAAGATGTTATACATATATACAAAGGAATATTACTCAGCCATAAAAAAGAACAAAATTTTGCCATTTGCAACAACATAGATGGACCTGGATATCATATTGAGTGAAGTAAAGAAAATATTATACAATATCGCTTGTATGTGGAATCTAAAAAATAATTCAAATGAACTTATTTACAAAACAGAAACAGACTCACAGATTGAAAACAAACTTATGGTTACCAAAGGGGAAAGTAGGCGGGGGTGTAAATTAGGAGTATGGAATTAACAGATATACACTATTATCTATAAAATAGATAAACAATAAGGATTTACTGCATAACACATAGAACAATATTCAATATCTTGTAATAACCTACAATGGAATAGATCTGAATTATATTAAAATATATATAAATGAATCACTCTGCTGTATACCCGAAACTAACACAATGCTATAAACCAACCATGCTTCACTTTTAAAAAACTGAGACTGAAAAGATATAATTATTCCAGGGGCACAAAGCTAGTGAGTATGACTACAAGAGTTGAGTTTAAGAGTCCAGCTTTTCACTGCAATTTTAAGAGTCAAGAGCTATCCCCCAACATTGCCACATCCAGCCCAAGTCCAGGCATGCTCTCTGAGTGAGCCAGGCCTCAGGAACCCTCGTTTTCAGAATCACCCGTGAATGTGCTACATAGCTTGGCACAAAAGCTCCATAGCTCCGTTTCTCTCTGGTGGCTTTAGGCACACTGGTCTGGGTCTCCACAGCCAGACCATAAGGTCTTTGAGGGCAGAACCCTCGGTACACACTTCCCCCCAGCGTTACTGACCTCACCGGCGTGGCGGGCACTGACAAGCACCCTGGGCACCATTATATTTTTCAAGGGTTTGACTTGCATTTTAACAGAAAAGTTCCCACGCTCTTTGGTCAGCAAAACACCACAGTCTGCTTCTGCCAGAGATTCAATCTCAGGAAATACCTTTTTGCCACAGAACTACTAAGCCAATTGCCACGTATTGTTTTCCAATGAGTGGGAAAAACAAAAGTTAACACCACTTTCTCCACTTATTCATAAGAGAAAGTTTCATTTCTCTACTTCAAAAACTGTGAACATCACAGGTTGCCTTTTTATAGAGCAAGCCAATAAATAAAAACACATGAAATAATGGCCTAGTGTTTAAACACGGAGACTTCAAAACAAGTTTTATTACTACACTTGAAAACCTTTTCTCCCTTCTTTCTCTGTTTAGGAATTGGCAAGGAAAACCCAGGTTAAAGGTCAAGGTCCAAATGCTAGCCTTGGGTCCATCTCTTACTCATCACCTTGGGCAAGTCCTTCACCCTTCAGAGTTAGTATTCCTATCCACAAAATGGGACTGAAAGTGTCTTCCTATGAGCCTTGGAGGAGTGCTGTAATATACCATTAATTTCCAAAAGGGAAAGTGCTTAGTAAAAGGCAAAGCCCTGAGTGTAGGAGGCACCTGGAAGGAGACCTGAGCCCAGAGGGGAGGAAGGGAGGCGACCACCCCCAGGTCTTTGGTTCCAGCCCCTCTGCNCTGTGGCTCGGGAAGATCCGCTGGAAAAGGAAAGCACAACCCACTCCAGTATTCTTGCCTGGAAAATCCCATGGACTAGAGGGGCCTGGTGGGCTACAGTCCATGGGGTTGCAAAAGAGTCGGACACAACTTAGCAACTAAACAATTCTGAACGTTAAGGTTTATTAGTAGTATTTTAAACGTGTAGGGGGGAGAAATCAATATTTCCACATGATGAATTCTGACGAATGCACACCTTCTGAATGTTGCATATTTCCACCCTATGCATTTTCGGACCCTGCTTCAGGTTTTCATTCATTCGCTCATTCATTAATGGACCAAGCATGTCACAATAGTGACTAAGAGGCACGAAAAGATTTGGCACTAAATTAGATACGACGCCAACCCTTAAGAAGGTCATGGCTACTGGAGAAGACACATGTGCAAATGCACCATAACCCTGGGTATGTGTTAGTTTAGAACCCAGGAGCAACTACCTGGACGGGGGCAGCGAGGGGGTGGTAGGATGGATATAGTAGTCAAAACCCAATTAGAAAAAGAGAAACCATATATTTAGAACAAAGAAATTTTAATCCAGGGACTTTGTTATACAAGTGAGAAGGCAAACAAAAGATGGTTGGACAGGAAGGGGTGGGTAGAGCCCTGGAAGATAGTCACTGCGAAAGATGCCACCAGCTACACTGAAGGAGGGGCAGGAGTACGTGGGCCTCTCCCTTCCTCCACCCCCCAATCTCCCTCCAGTGCCTGGCACTGATCAAACCTAGCAGGAGCCAAGGAGATGCTGCCCGTGTGGATGAGCACTCTGGAGGTGGAGTACCACCCGGGAAGAACAGGAAAGAATGCCAGCAACCAGGCTTAGGAGCTGCCATGTGGGGTGCTGTGGGCTAGAAGGCTTTACAACTGATGGGATGATCAGGTTATTCCATGCCACGCGTCCATTCCTCTGCCTGCCTCTCCCCCACCTTGGGGGGAGAAGAATCAGGGTCTCTGATGATCTTTCACCCCAGTGCAGTTCTAACTTGCCATGAAAGAGGGTCAAAGGCCACCACAGTACAGGTGACATGATTTCCTTTGTGCCTCCATGGGCCTTTCTCAAAGGAGAGTCTCGAGGAACATTTAAATAAGAAGCACTAAACTTCGGGGGATAAAGGACTGAGCATCTCGTTGAGGCAAGATTTCAGCCAGAGGAGAAACCCTGGGGAAACTTGGCTGCTCCCTGAATGGTATGGGGCTGGGCTAAGACGTGCTAAGGCTCTTTTGGGTCTCATGTCCTTAGACAAACCTGGAAGAGAGCTTCAAGCATCTCTACAGCCTGTGCAACAGGGCAGGTCTGGGAGACAGTGTGACTTGATGGTAGACAGCCGCTACCGGGCTGTGAGTTCAAATTCGAGCTCTGCTGTTGGCTATCCAAGACCTGCAGCAAGTTGTTCTCTCCCTTTGTTTTCTTGTCTGTAAACTGGGGGCAATCATTCCTAAACTTACAGGGTGTTAGGAGGATGAAGCTGACCACCTGAGCACCTGTCAGATGATCTAGGACTATGGCTTTCTTTTTATTTTATTTTATTTTATTTTACTTTACAATACTATATTGGTTTTGCCATACATAGACACGAATCCGCCACGGGTGTACATGAGTTCCCAATCCTGAACCCCCCTCCCTAACTTGGCTTTCAGAGTGGGGTCCCTTCACCAGAAGCATCAGCATTACCTGGAACTTGTTACAACGGAAGTTTCTGGGGCTCCACCCCAGACATACTAAATCAGAAACTCAGGGCTGAGCCCAGCAACTTGAGTTTGAACATACACCCTCTAGGGATTCTGGTGCCTGTTAAAGTTTGAGAACCGATGATGCAGCTAGAACACAGTGGGCCATCAATAAATAGTAGCTGTTACTGCTATTCCAAAGCGTTAAGGGATGATTTTGGAAAAGGACCATGTTTATGTATCACCAACTGCTGGAATCATTTGGGAGGAACTGGAATGTGAGGACACCCAAGTCTGTAAGCTTCAACACCAACTGTGAGTGGTATGGAGCATCCCCCTGCTACCCCACAGACCAGCCCCACTGCCCAGATAACCTCAGNTTGGAAAAGGACCATGTTTATGTATCACCAACTGCTGGAATCATTTGGGAGGAACTGGAATGTGAGGACACCCAAGTCTGTAAGCTTCAACACCAACTGTGAGTGGTATGGAGCATCCCCCTGCTACCCCACAGACCAGCCCCACTGCCCAGATAACCTCAGGGCCAGCCCTCCCAGGTCCCAGCTATAACAGGCCTGCCCAGGGCTATTACTGATCCTACCTGCTAGAGATGAGATGTTCTTCCACATCCCAGAGGAGTCTAGGAATATCTCAAATGGCGTGAGGGGGAAAGGGACAGAGGCTTTCCAAGGGAGGGAGAAGATACAAAAGAAAAGAAACATCCTGTCTTAATAAAGTAGGAGAAAGTCTGAGCAGAGAAAAATCTCAGCCCAGAGATTTGGCTAGGGGGTGGTAAAATGATAGAAGAGGAAGAAGAAAATGGGAACACTGCCTAAGAGATTTGTGATACCCACAGAAAGTACAGAGGGTGATGTGATGGCTTCAGAGGAGCAGGAAGCAACAGAGACAACATATAAGGAGTTAAAGGCAATAACATCCCATTCCTTTATCGCCCCTTCCTTGCAGATCTTGCATCAGGAGGGTCTTATCTTCCATGAGGACTGTGGTATTTGTTCTGTCATGGGTACAGCCTGATTTCACCAACTACAAGCTACACTCATGGGCACACAGACGGCTCTGCTGCCACTAGAGGGGGGTATTTTGCTGAACTGGGTGGGAGACACTGAGAAAAACGTGACTATTCAGAGATCTTCACCACTTAGGCTCGTCCAGGAGGAACAAGGATGAGGAGGCAGAGGGTTTGTAACTGAGTGATTGCTTTCAACACTGACTACCAACCGCAGTGACAGAGAGGGTACGGAAGGATGCTGGTACACCCAAGCAGGGAAAGAACTTCTCGCATCATGCCCTTGTCAGCACTAGAAGAGGCAAGGTTGAGACCACTGTTCAGATCCTGAACTCAGTTTCTCTGGTCCACACACCAGTCGCAGCGTTTCACCACAAGAGAAGCAAAAGACCAGGATGGACTCACTGCCTTTGCCAGAAACAGAGCTGAGTCCCTATATCCATAAATTCTTCTCTCTTCTTGGTACAAGTGAACGCATCTTTACAATTTTTCCCTCAATTGCCACAGGTACATCTAAGTGTATCTGAAATGAAATAATGGGGTGGCTCTTTAATTCTAAGACATGGCTGACAAATTTCAGCAGGCAACAGAATCACCTGGAGGGTGTGTTAAAGCACAGTATTGCTAGCATCCACCTCCAGAGTTTGTGAGCCCCTCAGTCTAGACTAAGGTCCAAGGATCTGCATTCTATGAAGTTCCCAGACACGAAGCTGCTGGTCCAGGACCACACTTGGAAAAAGAATGTTCTAACTTAACCCCAAGTCCTTTTACTTCCTATATCAAATCACCTCTCCACTGCAAGGACTGAGGCTGAAGCTCCAATACTATGACCACCTGATGCAAAGACCCTGATGCTGGGAAAGACTGAGGGCAGGAGAATGGGGTGACAGAGGATGAGACGGTTAGATAGCAATACCAATTCAGTGGATATGAGTTTGAACAAACTCTGGGAGATAGTGAAGGACAGGGAAACCTGGCATGCTGCAGTTCATGGGGTCACAAAGAGTCGGACATGACTGAGTGACTGAACAACACCTTTATAGTCTTGTCACGTTGGTGGCCACTCAGCTGTCCCAATAAGCATCAGCTGGCTGCTTGTGGAACTACACTTTCCCTGCCACTTCCTCCCTACAAGAAGATCTGAGAGTCTGGACTGCTCTCCTCACAGGGTCCTGGTGAGGTACATCAGGACTATAGGAACCACTGGCATCCTGCAAGCCTATCGGATGCCAGGCACTCACTAACAGACTGACAGGCGCAAATTTATTTAATCCTCTTTGTATTTCTACTTGGGCTTCCCAGGTGGCGCTTGTGGTAAAGAACCCACCTGCCAATGCAGGAGACAAGCCAGGTTCGATCCTGGGTGGAGAAGACCCCCTGGAGGAGGGTATGGCAACCCACTCCAGTATTCTTGCCTGGAGAACCCCATGGACATGGGAGCCTAGCAGGCTATACTTGCATTTCATCTTAAGGGATGCGGTATCTGCAACTCAGAAAGGTGAGGTAACTTGCCCAAAGTCACACAGCTGGTGGAGAAGCTGGGGTTCAAACTCAGGTCCTGTGACCTTGATCATTCTGCTCCACTTCCTCCACATTAAAAGGGGCCTGGAGCCTCCCTCCCCTGTCTGAGATGTGGATGACTGACAAGTCTCTCTGGGGAAGAGAAGCTGAAGGGGTGTGTGTGTGTGTGTGTGTCTGTGTGTGTGTGAAGAGAAGCTGATTTCTTCCAAAAAGAAACACCTAATAACAATATAACAAAGGGACAGTGCAGGGACTGAAGGGGGGAGTGTGTGTGGGTGTGTGTGTGAGTGAACTCTGGGGAAGAGAAGCTGATTTCTTCCAAAAAGAAACACCTAATAACAATATAACAAAGGGACAGTGCAGGGATTGAAGGGGTGTGTGTGTGTGTGTGTGTGTGTGTGAGTGAACTCTGGGTTCACACAAGGGGTGAGAAAGTGGGAAGAGGGACAAGCTTCCAAGTAATGCTGACCAGAGTTTGAAACCCAGTTAGTTCACACCTTTGGGCAAGCCACCTAACCTCGCTGTGCCTCGGTTTAATAACAGGAAAAATGGGACTTTTTTCCCCCACTGGAGGTTAAGAGAATGAAGTGAGATAATGTATCAATATGTGAAAGCTTCTATTTAGCTCATAAGCCATCACAATTTTTTTTTTGTAAAATACACAAAACATAAAATCCACCATGTTATCATAAACCTTTTATAAATAGTTCTTAGAATTTAGTTTGTCTTAGCTCCCCCAAAAGAGCAGCGATTAAACCATGAGGTTCTCAGAAGCCCCCAAGTCTGAGCGGCTCGGGAGGAATGGCTGAATCCGCAAGACAGTGTCCAGCAACTCACACGACAGCCTAACACGTCTTCATGTGTGCCCTTCAGCTTAGTCACCAGAGCCTCCGGCACGGGGGGTGGCAGAAGAGGCCCCAGACGGAAAGTGGTACAGAAGGCAAAGACAAGGAAGATCCTGAGGCGGGTGGGGACCCTGGAGAAGCAACACAAGCTGGAGGACGCGTTGGGGAGCCACCGAGGGAGACAGAGCCCACCCAGAGCAGGGCTGCCATCCTGAAAGTCAAGGAGTTAAGGGAAGCCCAGATGAACAGCACAGAGCCAAAGGAGAAGATAAAATAATGAGGTCGAGAAGGACCCGGACTCCAGATAGGAGAGCCACGTTACCCAAGACAGAAGCTCCCGACACCCAGGATCGCTGAGGATCCGGCTGGCCTCTGGATCCCCTCTCTGAACCCAGGAGAGCTACGGTGGATGACCTGTTCACCTGCGGAGCACTGTCTCCTGTGGGGAATGTGTTACACGTTTCACACAAATAAGGATACCATATCTGCTGCCATTCTCCTGAGTAAGGGGAAGAAACCAAGTCACCTCAGCTCAGGAAGAAGCCCCCAAAGGAGGTCAGGTTGGCCACAAGTTGCCCCCCACCACCAACAATGCTCCCCACCGAGTCTCGTGAGAGAAGAAGCTGTGGAGGGGAGAAAAGGGAGGGTGGGCTCCATCTCTCTGGCAGATGCTTAGCCCGGCTCTGCAGAAGGCAGCCCCCACCCCCGGCTCCCACCAGCTCCCCTGCCGCCTTCCTCTCCAGCTAGATCTTGGCCAATCTTCACTCCTGAGACCCTGCTCTCACCCACAAAACATTCACATCAGCTGTACCAATTCAGGGGACCCGGGTCTGCCCAGCCCATATGGATCTGGATGGCTCAGAAACACCCAATCTCAGGAGAAAAAAAAAAAAAATTTCTTTCCAGCACACAATCCTGGTGACCTACACTGAGCAATTGCATCAGAGACAAAAGCAATCTCCCCTTCCAAGGTCAACATTACTCCATGCCAAGGCCATCAAACATACACCCAAGAAACAGACTTTCACAAAATCCTGAGCAGCCATCTTTCCAGAGCTCTGAGACAAGCAGCCCAGGGGGCTGCGGACCAGACTTCCTTCCTTGGCCCGGCATTGACCAAGAACCTCGTCTCAGCTCAGCAGTTGGCCAGAAATGCCAGGCTGCTTTAGCTCTCGAGTTCCCAGACAAGTCTGCATTGCTGAGGATCAGAGGGAGGCTGGAGCAGGTCTGGGAACCGGAACAGGGAGCAGTGGAAGACCGCCCAGGCAGGGCTGAGAACACCCGGAATGGGCGGGGCCGTTGAGTGGGTGAGGTTTTCTCGTTGTGCGGTGTGCCTTTGGGAAGCCCCCAACCTTGATGGCCAAGATAGCTGCCCACCAGTACTCAGGCCAGGATCTTGACCTACCTCCACAACTTCAGCTTATCTTCCTAACAATCCCGCCAGTGGGGATTACTTTACATTTTACAGATCAAAGTTGCCAAAAGCCCTACCTCCAGGAAGTCACCCCCTGAGGTTCAAATTGGGGCTGATGTCTTTCCTCTACTCTGCCTCTCTGACCAGATCAGTCCTCTGAGTTCTGTCTGGAAGCCTTGCTAATTTCTTCCCTGTGTGCCTGCCAAGTTGTTTCGGTCATGAAGGACTCTGCAACGCTATGGACTATGGCCTGCCAGGCTCCTCTGTCCATGGGAATCTCCAGGCAAGAATATGGAAGTGGGTTGCCAGGCCCTCCTGCAAGCGATCTTCCTGACCCCGGGATCAAACCTGTGTCTCCTGCATTGCTGGCAGATTCTTTACCACTGGACCACCAGGAAAGTCCAATTTCCTCCCTACTTTCTTCCTTATACCTATGATATTATTAATTTTTAATATGATAAGCACTTTTTCCTAGGGAAAATTGACTGAGATGTCAGGAAAACAGGCCGTTCGACAAAACAACCCTATTTTAAAGAAGACCATGGATGACTATAGCATCATGAGGATGGGAATTTGTGTCTATTTTGTTCACTCTGGAGTGTCAATGACTAAGACAGTGCCCAGCACATGCTCACACAGAGAAGACATCCAATCAACCGTTCACTGAAAAAACGCCCACCTAGACTGCAGATACTTGCAAAGATATCATAGTTCCTGGTCAATCTCTTTCATAAAGACAAGGCAAGGATTCAAGTGCCCTTGGCTGGGCTAAAGTAGCCACATGACAGCCTAACTCAGTTGTTGGCGGCTATCAGTCTTCATGGAACCAACCTTCACTCAACAAACAGAAAGACATCCATCTGGCTTCCCCTGTCCAGCCAGAAATGTCCCCTGCAACAGTGGGATCCTGGGAGGAAACGGATAAGCCTCCCCCCCTTTCTGTCAGTGTCAGCTCCTGAAGGACTCTGAGCAGCGGAACATTTCAAACACTTCCCACTAAGCCTGCAGCCTATGAGCCCTTCTTACCCCATCAGTGCTGCTGGCCTGGGCTCCCAACACAGGGCTCCTGAGCCCCACCAGGAAATGACAGATAGATGGTCCTCCGCACATCTCACAGAGCCCCTCAGCCAGACTCCCCGTAGGGGGTGCTGTGTCTGAAGACCCTTCCACTGCACTCATTTCCTTTAAGAGAAGAGCAGACTGATTGCTCTGACCCTCCTGAAACTGGGCAAGCTCCCCTTTCCCCCATATTATTTCTGCTGACCTGAAAGAAAACTAAGATACTGGGCACCCTTGTCAGCCTGGGAATGGCCCCCAGATGGGAATAAACCAAGGTCTCCATCTCAAAGAGCCTGCAGCTAGTGTGAAGATCAAGACAACTTTTAAACTGATTTTCAACTGTTTAAAGTTTAAAAAATTTATTTTAAAATAACACTTAATTTTTAATAGGATGTTTTTTGTTGTGAAATAATAAATGTACAACAAAGTACATAAAAGGCACTAATTTTGTTAACATGCATGTATATCCAACTAACCCACCATGAAAATTAGGACATATGAAATAGCTGCAGTACCTCAAAAGATACATCTCCCTTTTGGTCTACATACATCAAAGCAACCATTTTTCCAATGTCAAATATGGGTTTGCCTGATTTCAAACTTCATATCTAGCAGCAGATTGACATGGTCAGAGGGTAGACACATATTTAACTTCAGTAGACACTGCCTGTGTCCCTTAATGGCTGTACCATTTTACCTTCCCACAGCAGTGTATGCAAGTTCTAGCCGCACATATGAGTACTTTCATTTCTTTTTTCTGGCCAAATAATATTCCACCTTGTGGCTAAACTACACTGTGTTTATGCCTTCATCAGTTGATATATATTGAGCCGTTTCTACTATTACTATGAATAATGCTGCTCTGAACATTCATGTACAAGTCATTGTGTGGACATACTTTTTTACTTCTCTTGGAATATACCAGTTAGAACTGGACATGGAACAACAGACTGGTTCCAAAAAGGAAAAGGAGTACGTCAAGGCTGTATATTGTCACCCTGCTTATTTAACTTATATGCAGAATATATCATGAGAAATGCTGGACTGGAAGAAACACAAGCTGGAATCAAGATTGCCGGGAGAAATATCAANAAAAAAAAAAGTACCCTCTCTCAGCCTTGAAGGGCTGGCTGCCCTCAGGGCAATAATATGACCCAGCCTACCAGTGGCAGGAGGGATATCACCCGGCATCACGGCAGCTATTTGGGAGGAAAAGTCTAAGGTTCAGTAGAAGGATGCTGGGCAGTCTGAGTACTGACCCTTCTCTCCTCTCACAACTGTAAAGTAAGTCAACAATCCAATGACCCAACCACTGTCTTCAGCCCCAGAAACAGCACTCAGGTCATCCTGGAGAAGCTCTCCTGCAAGGAAACATCTTCAAACACCCTCTGACAAAGCCACCTCAATGCTGCAAGCTCCCTGCTTTAAGCCAATTCAGCTGGAGCAGCCTGTAACCTGTGGGAACAACTTACATGCAGGGACATGGAGTGGCTGCCATTCCGGTGGATCTACAATCTCCTTCTGGGTATGAAAACGTTTTGGAATAAGATATTAGCAACGGATGTAGAATTCGGTGACTAGACAGAACAACACTGACCTGCAGACTTTAAGAGAATGAATTGTACAGCATGTGACATGACTTCAGTGGTGCTGTTATCAACTGTGGGTACTCACCCTCTCCCTCCCAGGCCTGCTGGGAGAATTACCCAGCCTGTTGCTGCATCACCCTTGAACCTGAGTCCTGGGGTCAATAGCACTCTAGATGAAACTAGTCCTATCACCCTGTGCTCTAGGCTTCCTGGGGAGCAAAACAAAGGACACAGACGGCCAAGAAGATTGGTTTGGGGGCAGGATCTGAGATTCTGAGTAGTGCAAGGAAAAACAAACACTTTAGCTTTATATGCAATATTTTAATACTTTAAAGCAGAACATACTCACATACTGCTTGAGTAACTAAAATTAAAATTTCAATGCCTACTACTATGCTAGAAATACCTTTTACTATTAATCATTTCATGGCAAATAGATAGGAAAAAAATGAAAACAGTGACAGACTTTATTTTCTTGGGCACCAAAATCACTGTGGACAGTGACTGCAGCCATGAAGTTCAAAGAGGCTTGCTCCTTGGAAGAAAAGCTATGACCAACCTAAACAGCATATTAAAAAGCAGAGACATCACTTCGCCAGCAAAGGTCCATATAGTCAAAGCTATGGTTTTTCCAGTGGTGTACGGATGTGAGAGTTGGACCATAAGAAAGGCTGTGCACCAAAGAAATGATGCTTTCAAACTGTGGTGCTGGAGAAAACTCTTGAGAGTCTCTTAGACTGCAAGGAGATCAAACCAGTCAACCCTAAAGGAAATCAACCCTGAATATTCATTGGAATGATTGAAGCTGAAGCTCCAGTTCTTTGGCCACCTAATGGGAAGAGCTGACTCACTGGAAAAGCCCCTGATGAGGGGAAAGATTGAGGGCAGAAGGAGAAGGGGGTGACAGAGGATGAGACAGTTGGATGGCATCACTTTGAGCAAGCTCCAAGAGATGGTGAAGGACAGGGAAGCTTGGCGTCCTGCAGTCCATGGGGTCACAAAGACTGGGACACGACTGAGCGACTGAACAACAACAATGAATCGTTTCAAATCGTCCATTCTAACAGTCACTTAAACACAAATAGCAACCAAGAGCCAGGAAGGCTTTACCAAGGGAACACTGCCATGGATAGAAATACAATTAAATTCACTGTTCCCAGCTACTAACGACACAGCCCTCCCCCACCCAAGATTAACCAAAGGCAGAGAAAAGGAAATGGTCAGAGGTGGGGGCAGGAGCAGGTGCCCGCCCACTGGGGAGCCCTCCCCTCCCCAAATAAGAGGGGAGACAAGACTCTGCCCCCACACACCTCGGGCTGACATTCGAGGTCTCTACATACATTTGAGCTGTAGGTGGAGGCGGGGGCTTGGGGAGCCCTGGCATCATTGCTCTGATGCTTATCACACCTATTTTTAGGCCTTCGTTTTAATAGCTTGGTGAGCTGAGAAAGTGTGGAGAGATCCAAATACCTGGCTACATTAAGATGTCTCCTGAGAAGCAGGGAGATGCTTTCACAAGCAAAGCCAGAGTCGGAAGCCACAGGGGGTGTTTGAAGATGACACCAATTAGAGAGGCTGCTGAAGAGCTTGCTGATTTGCCCCTGAGTCATTCGCACAGGCATGGTCTCAGAAGTGATGATTTACCGCTGGAAGGACTCTGCCTGCTTGGACCCAAATGTATGGCAGACACACACAAACACCGACCCTGCCTGTCCAGGCTGAGCCTACCCCAGTCCAGAGACCCCCCAGAAATGGCGTTAACAAGAGAAAGCGATCCCATGGCCCGAGTCCTGGAGCTGATCAACGAGAAGGCAGGCAAGGTTCTAACAGCAGGCTGGGCCCTCATCAGGAAGAGTCCAGGTTGGACCTTTCTATATTCATTCAACAAATAAATGAAGGACTTGGACATGCCAGGCACTGCCCTGGGTGCTGGAGATTCATTCAAGAGGAAACAAAATCTCTCTTCACAAGGAAATTACATTCCAGTACACAAAGAGAAAAACTGATAAATGTATAATGTGTCTGGCGTGGGTAAGAGCTGAAGGCAAAATGGGAAATGGAGAAAGGGGCCTCTGGATAAGGTGAGCAGGTGGCTGCGTGAAGCAAGGGAGTGAATGCAGCAGGCATCCGGAAGACGAGGACTCCCAACAGCAGATGCTAAGGCCCTGGGGCACCACAGAAAGAGCAAGATACCTGGGGAGAGTGTCCATGAAAGGCCAAGAATAAAAAAAGAGGACCTGAAGGTTAAATGGAGGCCTTGCAGGCCGTCATTGCAGGCAAGGCCTTGTCTTGCAGGCAAGACCTCTGGATTCTGTTCTGAGTCACCTGGGAGGGTTTCAAACAGAGAGAGAAAGGAAGTGACTGGATTTGCATTTTAAAGGGCACCTCTGGCTGCTGCTGGAGGAATGAGAAGGACATCGAAGTATCTGGGTGAGAGGCCATGGCAGCCTGGCCCAGGGGTGGCAGAGGAGGTGTAAGAAGTGGTAGGTTCTGAGTGTGTTTTAAGGTAAAGCTAATGGGATTTGCCGATGGATTGGATGTGGGAGAGAAAGATGAAAAGTGCCAGATGACTTTAAGGTTTGGGATCTGAGAATATGTTGAGTCTCAAAGTTATGGTGCCAACTATGCGCTAAGACAGTAGACATGAGAAGAGTTTTGCTTTTCGAGGATAGCAAGTGAAGTCCTGGGTACTCCCAGGAAGGAGCTGGGCACCCACTGGTGGCAGAATGGACACAGGATTCCCTAACGTTGTGCCCAAACTCCCTGGCATCAAAGAAACAGCCCCGATAACACCAGTATGAAGGAAAGAGGCTTCAGTGCAGTGCTTGGAAATGTAGGAGGTTGGAGAGGGAGGCAGGACCCTTTTCACATTATCTCATACAATCCTCAGGAAGTACACATCTTCATGTATAGATGAAGATGACATTGCTGGATGAAATATCTAAAGTTTTAAAAATATTCATAGGAGAAGCTCTTTATAATCTGGGATGGGAAAGGCCTTCCCAAACAAGATGCAAAACTCAGAAGCCATAAAGAAAAAGATTAACAAATTTGAATTCATAAGAATATAAAATGTTTGCCTGATCAAAGACAAAAAGACAAAACTTAAAACTATGCACACACACCCAAGAGACAAAAACAAACTCAAACTTATCCATACTAAAAGCAATATGAGAAAATATTTATATCAATAACAGCTATCTATAATGTGCAAAGAATATATTCAAATCAAGAAGAAAAAGTCAAAGAAATACATTTTTAACAAGCGAAACCTATGGATACCCATTGGCACAAAGAAGAAATTCAGAACCACTGTGAAAGGGTGCTCACCTTCCCAGCATTCAGAGGCATTCATGTGAACAAGGACCTCATGCTTTCACTTTGGGGATTAGGAGGGTAGGGAGTGGAAATTGCTCTGAGTCATCAGTCCGGCCTTTTTGGAACATGACATGGCAGAATCTGTCAAAACATTTCACATGTATTTCCTATGACTCAGCCATTCTGCTAGAAGGCTCTGTCTACAGATATATGCCCATATGTGTGCAGGAAAACACGCCAAATTATTCACTGCAGCAGTGCTGTTACAGAAAGAAAAGGCCATGGCAGTAACGGTTAAACATCCATCAACATGGGGTTACTTAAGCAAATTATCCATGCTATCAAATGCAATGAAGTCTTTTAAAAAGAATGAAGTAGAACTNCTCCCTTAAGAGTAGATATCTCCTACTATCCCTCAATCCCAAGTGTGCCAAGGCTCCAGTGTCCACTCAGTGGGTCTGCAGAAGTCCAACTTCTTCCTCCGGAACCGCAGATGTAGGATCAGGATCGCCTCTGAGACCAACCTCAGGCACAGACCTGCTTAACCCAGGTCCCCACCATAGATGCGTGAGCATCACCCTTGGAATATTCCTGGGTTTTGATCCTCTTGGACATGCATCTTCTAGGGATTAATAATACATCAAAATACTATCAATCTTCATGAGCAAGTATTTCTATACTGTTTCCAACCCATCTAATGAGACATCTCTTTGGAAAATGCACTGATACAGAAGTAAGGAGCTCTAGATTCTGGGTCCACACTTGCCACTCAAGAGCCAGGAAGCCTGAAAAAAAAGCCATATGCCTAAACCTCTGTTTCTTCACCTGTAAACGGAGTTTAGACCTTAGGGAATGGTTGTGAATTAAATTAAACTGGTGAAAGTGAACACTCTTTCAAAACAGTATGCAAATTCTGGGTGGTACGAGTTCATTTATTCTTTTATTTGTAGTAAATACATATATTTAACTTTTAAAATTTATTATCAATGTCATAATTACTAAGCTTTCAGTTCAGTTCAGTCGCTCAGTCATGTCCAACTCTTTGCAACCCCATGAATCGCAGCACGCCAGGCCTCCCTGTCCATCACCAACTCCCGGAGTTCACTCAGACTTACGTCCATTGAGTCAGGGACACCATCCAGCCATCTCACCCTCGGTCATCCCCTTCTCCTCCTGCCTCCAATCCCTCCCAGCATCAGAGTTTTCCAATGAGCCAACTCTTCACATGAGGTGGCCAAAGTACTGGAGTTTCAGCTTCAGCTTACAATACTAAATTATTAACTAACTACTTTGGCCCTTAAGTGTGCAAAGTATCACAAGAGACCCAGAGAGGTTTAAGGCACGGTCCTTGTTCCTTAGTGTCTTATCCTCATCAGGGCTATAATTTAAAATGTGAGTGGAGAGGACTCAGAATCTCATCCCAGCCGTGTCCCCCACATAAAATAGAGGGAAACTGAGGCCCAGAATGGTTAACTAATAATCAGTAGCAGCTATAATGCTAGCTAACACCTACTCTGTATTACTCTGTTTGGAGACTTGCTTAGGATGGCCCAGCAGGACTGGAGCCCAGCCAGGCCTGGAACCCAAGTGTGAGTATCCCGACTGCTTGACCAGGACTATTCCCATGTATATATAAACCCAGTAATTATGTACTGATGGGAAAATTTGACCACAAAAAAGGCTCAGCACTGAAGAATTGATGCTTTTGAATTGTGGAACTAGAGAAGACTCTTGAGAGTCCCTTGGACTGCTAGGAAGTCAAGCCAGTCGATCCTAAAGAAAATCCTCCCTGAATATTCATTGGAAGGACTGACGAGGAAGCTGAAGCTCCAATACTTTAGCCACCTTGTGCAAAAAGCTGACTCATTGGAAAAGACCCTGATGCTGGGAAAGATTGAAGGCAAGAGCAAAAGGGGGCAAGAGGGGATAAAATGGTTAGACAGCATCACCGACTCAATGGCTGTGAATTGCAGCAAACTGGGAAATACCGGAGGACAGGGAAGCCTGGCATGCTGTAGCCCACGGGGCAGCAAAGAGTTGGAGCCGTCTTAGCGACTGAACAACCGTGAAATAAATCCACTTCACTGCATCTGCCCTATCAGTCCAGCCTCTATGTCCACTACTTATCTTTGTGATCCTTGTATTGAAAGTCCTGAAGAGTACAGGAAAAAACACAAACCGAGAACTGAGACAGTGGGCAGAACAAAAGAACATTACAGCAGATAGCCCAGAAGAACTGAGGCTCAAAGGAAAAGGAAAAAACACTCAAAATATGGAAGCCAAAATGACAGGTGACTTAAAATAACAGAAAACCACTTCAAGACACTCTACAGAGAATATAAGCAATGTAGTCATGGACGTGCTGGGGAATTACAGAAAAGGCAAAAACTGTTTCTGCCACACAGAAACACATATTTGAGTCTAGGTGATAAAGTAACACCTATGATATGACAGAAGAGTGGTTACTGAGGTCTCCAGAACAGGTTATTAGCCTCAATCAATACAGACTGAAATTTCCCTGGTGGTCCAGTGGTTAAGACTCCACATTTCCAAAGCAGGGGACATGCGTTTGATCCCTGTAAGGAAACAAGATCCCACACGCTGTGCAGCACAGTCAAAAACATAAAAATGAATTTAAAATAGCAATATGAATAATAAAATAATCTTAACAAAATAAAGACTGAAAAATTCAATCATGTCATGATTNTGGTTAAGACTCCACATTTCCAAAGCAGGGGACATGCGTTTGATCCCTGTAAGGAAACAAGATCCCACACGCTGTGCAGCACAGTCAAAAACATAAAAATGAATTTAAAATAGCAATATGAATAATAAAATAATCTTAACAAAATAAAGACTGAAAAATTCAATCATGTCATGATTGAACTATCACGTGTCTGTTAGTTGATCAATTGTGTCTGACTCTCTTGAAACCCCATGGACTGTAGCCCTCCAAGATCCTCTGTCCATGGAATCCTCCAGGCAAGAATACTAGAGTGGGTAGCCATCCCCTTCTCCAGTGGATCTTTCCGACCTAGTGGTCAAACCTGGTCTCCTGCATTGCAGGTGGATTCTTTATCATCTGAGCCACTAGGGAAGTCGTACTAAATTGCAGGGTAGTCATTAGTTTAAAAGGAATCAATTTTGTTCACAATTACTACTACTACTACTATATACACACACACACACACACACACACAACCTCATCTGTGGTCTCTGGCCTTGGAGACACTGACAAGAACCTCCCTCGCAAGCCACTTGGCTTGGGAAACTTGGGAAACCTGGGTGCCTCCTTCCAGCGGTGACATCTCAGGACAACCTGTCCACGCAGCCTCCTTGTTCCTCAAGTAATGGCAATCCCACAAACTGTGGCCCAATGTCGCCTGTTCTCCTCCACATTCTAGGGTCTGGAGCTCACATGGGACCTACCTCCGAGGTGGGGGTCCTATCTCTACTTCTCCCCCTGCGCCAGGAGCCCAGAGCAGATAGCACATCCTGACAAAGCAGGCTGTCCAACTGGGAAGCCAGCCGCAGGGGTGCCCAGTCTCCGCAGGAGATTTTGGGAAAAGGAACCCCACCTCTTCTCTCCCAGTTCAGAGGGAAGGGCCGGCCTCCTCTTTAATTTCCAAGCAGCCCTCAGCAGCCCCAACATTTAGTTATTCTCTAAACTTAGAACCAGAGGTGCTGTGAAATGGGAATAAGAACAGTATATACCCCGTGGGGTTGCTGTGAGGATTAAATGAGTGAACATGGGGCGCACTTAGGCCAGTGATGGCCACGGAAGGGACTGTCCTCATCACTGGAGTCTTGGCTGCATTTCCAGACTGTTGGGGGAAAGCTACTCAGCTTGACCACCAACCTGTCATGCTAAAAACCACCTCAAATACAAAGCACCATGTTCAGCTCAGTCATGGCCCAACAGCTGGTACCTGCTTTCACTGCTCAGCACAAATGTTGCCACTAAAGAGATGGCAGATGCTAAGAGTTGAACAGCATTGCAAGGCAAAGGTCGAATTCTGTGGCTTTCACACTTTCTGCTTTTTAGCCATGAACTCTTTCCTCGTGTGAAATAATAGGTGGAAGACTAAAATATAATGCTGATGTGATTGAAGGAGTTCTGGGAGATGCGAGGGCAGGGACCTGGAGGGGACCCTCACCCCATCTTGTCCCTTTGCCCCAGCCCCTGGGACTTCAGGGGACACAAGTTCAAAAGCCAGCTGAATGGATCGAACATAACATTCTCTTAACCTCAGGTGGTTTTTCATTCTGCTCTACTTTGAGCCTTATAATTTTTGAAATTACAATTTCTCTTTAAAAAGCATAGAGTAGACCAAAGCATTTCTGGCCACAGACAGAAAATAAAAGACGACCCCCGGGCATCAGGGCAGAAATTCCCCTTAGCAGAGGGACTAGACAGAGGCTGGCTGGAGTGGGGGTTGTCCCAGACTGGCCTGGTGTCTGGTCTAGTGTTCCCAGGATGCCCTCAGGGTTGTCCTCTCCAAGGCAGGCGTCCAGTAGGACGCTCCAGTCAACCCCTAGTTCTCTGACTCCCAACCCAGCATTTAATTCCTGGCCAGTCCACAACCAGCAGGAGGCTTTCATGGTGCCACTGTGTATTGCAGTGGGGTGAGATGTCAACAAGAGTTTTGAGGCCAAACTTGTTTATCTCACACTGGATCTGACCCCACATCAGAAGGATAGCCCTGCCCTAGTTCAAAAGCCAACTGCAGCTTTGGCCAAAAGCAATACATTTCCTGTCTTATTGTTGAAGGGTGAGAGGAGCATTTAAAACAAGAAAAAAAAAAAACAAGACTTATAGATGATACTTACACACATACAAGAAAAACAAAGGAACACAACACTTGATAGCCAAGGACTTAAAATGAAATAAGATGCCATCAGTGCCTCCTGTAAAATTGGATCTCAGGCCCAGATTATCCTCAAGTTTACAAACACCCACTGAATATTTCTGCCAAAATAGTACCACCCGCTCTCGGCCACACACACTCCAAGCCATTTCTTGACCCCTACTAACATTTCTCTGACTGTTCTGCAGGAATGGGAACCCTAGCATCCCAACTCTGTAAGGCTGCCTGCCAGAACCAAAAGGAGATGTTCCTTTTAAAGCTAAAATGAATGAGTCAGTTTGGGTTTTTTAGCTTTATTGTTTCTCCTTCCTACCCCTGCTTCCCCTATTACAAAAATAATTCCTACTGGTTGTAGAAACTCGAATTCAGAGCCATAACATAAAACAGAAAAAGCGAAAATCCTCTGAAATCTCAGCCTCTAGCAAAAGCCACCAGTAATAATTTGAGAAAGAAGAGTTTTGTTTCACTTATTCTTATCTAGCAAAAATATGTGGAATCTACATATTTTAATAGATATTAGCAAAGAAGCAGGATTTTAGTTTTATATCATATGCAACAAAATTAAAATGTTCATAAACATAGACTTACCTGTGAACTCTGAAAATAGCTGAGAAGAAATGTATCTAAATGAAAGTCCTGTGTGATCCTGGTCCTCACAATTCATATTTAGGGAGAGAGAAATGGTAAACATCTGGTTAGGATTAAGCTGGAAGTTCGAAAGGCTAAAACTAGTTTAAGGTGAATTACCAGGTGGCTGATTCCTGGGACCAGCTACCTAATTTGCAGAGCCCAGAGCAAAATAAAATGGTGGGGCCCCATGTTCAAAAATTATTAAGAATTTTCAAACAGTGATACAAGAGCATTAAAAACCAAGCACAGGACCCTTCTAAGCATGGGGCCTTGTGTGACTACACGTGTCACCTGCCAGTCACATTACTTACACCATATGATTGCCAAATCTTTGTATTTTTAAGGCTTCAGATCTATCATGTTTGCCTTCAAGACCATTCACTTTGTTTTCTAAAAATGTTTATCATTCTTGAAGGAATGAATGAGAATTAGGTGAGACTAAGGCCAGGAAAAAATGTTAAAAAAAAAAAAAAAAAAAAAAAACAGTACAGGAAATTTCCCAGTGGTCCACTGGTTAAGGGCTTCCCAGATGGCACAGTGGTAAAGAATCCACCTGCCAAGGCAGGAGATGCAAAAGGCTTGGGTTCGATCCCTGGGTTGGGAAGATCCCCTGGAGAAAGAAATGGCAACCTACTCCAGTATTCTTGCCTGGAGAATCCCATGAACAGAGCCTAGCGGGCTACAGCCCATGAAGTCGCAGAGCTGGACGCAACTGAGTGCCTGAGCAGACGCAGACAAGTGGTTAAGACCTCACTCTTCCAGTGCACAGGTCCAGCCCCTCATGGGGCCCAGGATCCCACATGCTGCTCAGCCAAAAGCAAAACGAAGCCCCCAAAACAGCATACTTTCAGCCTGACTTTGATGAAGTTATATGTTTTCTGACATATTTTCCAGTCAGAATGCACTGATTATGTAGCTAAGGCTGGAGAAACTCAAAACAGTCTGGAGTATCAATGTAGCAAAAATAAAATCTTAAACTCCATTTCATTTTCAAAAATCTACAGTTGAGATTATTTACAAGAGATAATTTTCTAGGATAAATTTTGTAATAAGCTTTCAGTTTTTTTTAAAACAACAAAATATGTACTGCTTTCTACTCCAGTAAGCCACGACTAAACAGACTTCTCTTAAAAGCAAGGGAAAAGAAAACCTGAACACTTGCCAGATTATACTGTATAAAATTAAGAATTCTCTTTAGTCTCTCCAAAGCGCAACAGGTTCATTTTACAACAACAACAAAAATCTGCTACATAAAATAGTCATCCTAGCAACTCCCTGGGTCATTTAAATGTATTTCCATGTTAACATGAGCTAGGTCATGAATAAGAATAGCTTGATCTTTAATACATGATAAGAATACCAGGAATTCTTTCTAAATGTCTATAAAAGGCTCACCAAAGCCAACTAAAGGCCTGGACCACATTCTTTGGCAATTATCAGTGTGAGGAGGCAGCAGAGAGAAAAGGGGCAAGTGGTTTGTAAAAGGCCTTGACTATACCCCAGCCTCTTCGCTTAAGAGAAACAGCTGCACAGCTCTTCTTGCCCAAGCAAAGGAAAATCACCCGTGTTCCTGAGGGTCACCCTTCCGATAGATGATCTAGACACATCATCCTGAGACTCCCAACCTTTCAGCCCAGGAGAGACCAGAATAACCGTCCACACCCAAAATCGCCTTCTGATGGATGCATCTTGGAATCCCAGGGAGAGGGCTTCTCCTGGGAGTCTTCAGTAGAATCTTTCAGTGAACTCTATTTAAATGAACTGTGACTTTTCCCGAGGGAATGGCAGAAACAAGATGACAAGGGAGGCAGGTCTGTGACCAGCCAGACTGAACTCCTTTCTCAGAGTCCAGGGCTAGTCCAGGGACACATAGACGTTGCCCCTGCCTTTCATCAGTGCTGAAGCCCAATGTGGGGCTTGCCCAGTGCAGGCAATGAGACAAGGCTTTGTCCCTAGAGAACTTAAAACAAAAACCACGAAAAGCCACATTCTTTTTCTTATCACCAAGCGTCAGCAATAATGTCAGTGAGAAGCTATTCCTCTTGGAAAGCATATTTTGTTGGCTTAAGTTCTAAAATATCCCTGCAGTTACTGTTGAGCTACCTGAAGCAAAGAGCCGACTCACTGGAAAAGACCCTGATGCTCGGAGAGACTGAGGGCAGGAGGAGAAGGAGGCGAAAGAGGATGAGGTGGTTGGATGGCATCACCGACTCAATGGACATGAGTTTGAGTAAACTTGGAGAGATAGATAGTAAAGGACAGGGAAGCCTGGCATGCTACAGTTCATGGGGTTGCAAAGGGTTGGACATGACTTAATGACTGAACAATAACAACATGTATGTAAGCTTCAAATGAGCATATCTGTATTATTTATCCTTTGATAAACATTGTATTTACAGGAAAGGTAACTTAGAGCATCCCTAGCTTTTCAGTTGGCCCCATCCATACAAACCAGACCTCAAAAATAAATTTATAATAGATCAGAATCTTGATTTCAATTCAGACACAGTCATGTCTCCAATCCCTACAGTACTATATATTCCTGTGTTTAAGCCAATTTAAAACAAAGAGCAATAGCACAGTGATTGTAAAAACGAAGAAACAGAACTTGAGTTACTTTAATTCAGTCACGCTATGAGACCAGTTGGAGCTTTCACTCCTGTTTAAAATTTAAAACAGTATAATAGCAAACTACAAGATGTGATCATTTTGCTTGGAAGTATAAATTTTAATTCAGTGAAATACTAAATTTAGTGAATTTAGTTTAGTGAACTACTAAATTTGAGTAGTAGCTTTAAACCTTAAATGTATTCTTTTTCAATTCTTCAGTGTTGACAAACTAAAGAAACCAATCAATAAAATAATAAGTACTGGTTACATGGTTTTTACTGGAAATAATTTGGTTATTTGGAGGACAGGAATGTGAAAAATTATCTGCTCCAGATGTCGGATGTGCTAGGTGCATTTTCACTGCACTCCATCAAACGGACCCCTCTTCACAGGAAGAACCAACATCCTTCCAAAGCCTGGGAAAACTAGCATGTGACCTGGCCAGGAGTGAGTCCTTTGTCCACAATGGTGAAATGTTAAATCCAGCTGGTGTTCCAGCAATGCCATGCTCTGCTCTCTCTTGTAAGTACAGAATGCCCTTATGAAGGAATTTGATTCTACAATGATCACTGTATTTGCTCAAAACATACTTTTCATGCAAAATTGATGCTTTTCCTCAAATTCAAATGTTTCCAAATTTTTCTCAAATACAGCAAATTCCCAATTTCAAGCAATGGGGGCACCAACATTGAAAACCCTTTCCCAGATCTCCACTCTCTCCCCATCCCACACCTCCCACCTCTGCATCTGTCCACTGGGCTTTTTCAAGCCATCTATAATCAGATAGCACACAATTTTTATATATGGCCTCTTATTTGCAACCACTCAATTCCCACACCCAAGGTAAAACATTCCAGAAGACAAAAACCATCACCATACCATATGAATCTCTTTCCCTTACCTATCTCTTACATAGTCTTGCACACATTATAAAAGTCAGTGGCCCATTTTAACTTATTTAACAAATACTTACAAAGTACTTACTATAAATCAAAGAATTGAACATAGATTTACAGTTGAGGGGTACAACGAAGTGTTATGTTCACAGCAGTAAACCCAAACATGTGCCAAACTACCCAATAACCGCACTCCTGGACACTCCTCCCAGAGAAATGAACACTTAAGTTCACACACTAACCTGTACACAAGTGTTCATAGCAGCTTTTCTTGTAATAACTAAAAATGGGGGAAAGCCTAGATGTTCTTTATTGAGTGAATGGTTAGACAAAGAGCTACGTCTATATCATGGTATATTATCAAGCAAGAAAAAGGAATGACAGACTCAAGAACTTGGGTCAGTCGCCAGGAAATTAATATCGAGTGAATCAAGTTAATCCAAAAAGGCTGCAAACTGTAAGATTCCCATTTATATAGTACTGTTTTTAAAGGCTGCGCCACGCAGCTTACAAAATCTTAGTTCCCTGACCAGGGATCAAACCCATGTCCCCAGTAGGGGAAAGCCTGGAGTCTTACCAATCAAATTGCCAGGGAAGTCTCTAACATTCTTAAAATGACAAAATATTAGAAATGGAAAACAGGTTAGTCTTTGCCAAGGACTGCTTGGAAAGGAGGGATGTGGGTGTATTTACACAAGGGCAATGTGAAGGGTCCTTGGATGATGGAGCTGTTCAGGATCCTAACCGTGGTGGTGCAAGCATAAACCTATACGTGTGATAAATTGCACAGAACTAAACGTACACACACATACAAATGAGTACACATAACAATGGGGAAATCTGAATAAGACAAGTGGATTGCATCAGTCTTAATATCCTGGTTGTGATATTGTACTACAGTTTTGAAGAATGGAGAAAACTAGAAAAATGGAACATGGAACATAAGAACTGTCCGTATTATTTCTTACAACTGCATCTAAATTTATAATCATAGCAGTAAAATCTGCTATAATCATAGCAGAAAAGCAGTAAGCTAACAAGAAAATCTCAAACTAATAATAGTTACTTATTTAAAGTAATATATTTACTTTAAATATATTTGTCATGTCACTCTTTGCGACCCCATGGACTGTAGGCTGCCAAGCTCCACTATCCATGGAATTCTCCAGGCAAGAATACTGGAGTGGGTTGCCATTTCTTATAACACTTACAAGGAGCTTACTAATTACCAGGTAATATAAGCACTTAAATATTATCTCAAGACTCCTCTTAACTACCACAGGTGGCATGACTATCACCATTCCCATTTTACAGATGGAAAAACTGAAGTACAGAGAAGTTAAAACACTTTGTCCAAAGGACACATAGCAAATAGGTTAACTGATGAAACTGATCCAAAGGCAGGCGATTCTTTCTTTATGAGGATTATTTTGACATACACGTTTTTAAATTTTTTACAATATTTATTTACTGATTTATTTGGCTGTATCAGGTCTGAGTTGCAGCATGGGAGAGCTTCATCACACATGCAGGATCATTCACTGTGGTGCATGCACTTAGCTGTTCCGCAGCGTGTGGGATCTTAGTTCCCCGACCAGAAATAGAATCTGCGTCGCCTGCATTGCGAGGCACGTTCTTAACCACTGGACCACCTGGGAAGTTCCCAAGGCAGGCAATTAAGATCCAGAACTCTCCCCTCAGAGATCTCTGCATTTCACTTTCAAAGTCTGGGGACCACCAAACAGACTAGACCCTGGATGCTGACAGTGACTCTTCTAGAAGAGTCCCCCAAATCCAGGCCAACTATCTGACAAATCCTTCTGACCATAAAGTCAACCATAAACCTCCCAAGCTGTCAATTTTAAAGAAAGTAAACGAATTATCAGATTCTAGTGTAAAAATCTCCCACCGGCTGAGAGGATGAAAACTTCTAACACAGGAACAACTCGCTACAGAGTAAAGTCTACACTTCCCTTTGTCACTTTTGCCAAGAGAGGTCAGAAGATGGAGGTAAGAGGTGGGCATGTTTGGGAACATACTGCAGGGCAAGAGTGAGGAGCCCTAAAAAGCAAAATGCATCTGGGAGTAGACGAAAGGGGAAAGCTCAAACAAGACCATGTAATTGCATCAAGCTCTGCACACCCTGACCCCAGCTCTTGTCACACTGCTGGCCTGCCTCCAGCACTGTGTCTTTCCTGGCACTCTGGGAACGGACCTCAGGGAGCTCCCCACCTTATCAACTTCAAGCCCACCGGCTCTTACAAACAAGAGCCAGGGAGGGCCCTGGGGATTGAAACCCAGAACCTGCGTGGCATTCTAGAGTAGCAGGCCTATAGCAAGGCCATCTGGCTCAGAAGATTTTCAGATTATCAAGTGGGGAAGGCAGGAATGTCACGGCCTCTGTGGGTGGACATGGGGACATCCATCAAAAAGACAGCTACCGTGAAACCACAGTCTCCCTTTCCCACTGGAGTTGCACAGAGCTGGGGTATGTGCATGTGCTGGTGTGTGTGGACAAACCAAAGGCATTTTAGCAGAGAAATCACTTCCCAAGATTCAATGCTAGAAAGGGCAAAGGGAGCGCTAAAGACCCAGATTTTTTCAAAAGACAGACTACTAACCAGAGGGCAGTGTAACTTAACACTAATCGTGAACACTCTGGCTCAGAGTTCCCACTGGGTAAATGAGGCGAACAGTATGTTACCAGTGGTCCAGGTTGATACGATGCACCATTCAGAAAAGGGGGAGTGGGTACTAGATTGTAGGGGTCAGAATTTATTGGTTTCTAAGATGAGAAACCGTAGATGCTCTCAGATGAGCTTTGGCTCCTCAGTTGATGAAAATTAAGCCCAACTAAGAATTCTGGGCTGGAAGAAACTAAGAGGAAATAAAGTTTTTCTAATGATTTTAAGAAAGAATAATTGGGAATGGAACTGGAAATGTGCACTGGGAAAACGGAGTCTTGGCTCACTCTGTCACTCAAATGACTGGGATTCATGTCAGTTTTCACATCTAAAAAGCACTTCCCTGGTGGCTCAGACGGTAAAGAATCTGCCTGCCATGCAGGAAATCCAAGTTCGATCCCTGGGTTGGGAAGATCCCCTGGAAAAGGGAATGGCAACCCACCCCAGTATTCTTGCCTGGAGAATTCCATGGACAGAGGAGCCCGGCAGGCAACAGTCCATGGGGTCGTAAAGAGTCGGACATGACTGAGCACTTTCACTTCCACTTGCAACAAAGATCCAAAATGTTCTGCTCCCAGATAAGAGAGAGGTAAACAAACAGATCTTCTATTGCCCGCCCTCCACCCTCAACTTCCTGCTCTGCCTGTTGGCATGAAAGTACATGATGCTTGGGTCAGCCATCCTGGGCAAAGGAGGCCACAGACATAAGAACAAAAGCATCAAGGTAGACAAATGGGAAGACCTTGGGTGGAGTTCCTGAGGACCCTGCTGAAGCACTAAAGCAACCCTGGGCCTCCTGCCTCCAGACTTCTTGTTAAGAAGATGATAAATGTCCCCCTGGTTAAGCCTACTGTTGGACTTTTCTGTTGTCAGGCAAACGTTTGTCAATTGGCATAAAGCTCCCATAATGATTTTGCTCAACAACTGTATTACAGCTGCCAAAGTCACATTCCCTAACTGGCCCACGGCTGAAAGTTGGATGAAACCTGTAGACCTCTTTATCCTTGTATCTAAATCTGAAGCTCCCACGTAACACAGTGTAGCGCCTATAAAGCTAGACAGCCTTATCACCTGGACCTCAGAAGTCACTGCCAAAGGCACAGTGAGTAAACACAAAGACATGGAAAGTGAAAGGAGGGTTGGTGGGGAGGGACAGGAAGAGAGAAGTGGGAGGGGAGGGGGTGGAGAGACAGGAAGGAAGTGCTCTTTAAGAATGTGCTTTTTTTTTTGCTTTTTTTTTGAGGGATGCCCTTGTGCTTTCAAAATCGGCACACTCTGAGTAAAAAGCTGCCGAGTGCCTGATCTCCATCATCACAGCACTCTGGGGAGGCCAGATCCCATCAGGGGTGCCCCTCGGCCACATGGTGCAGACATGTGAATGGCTGACGGGCTTCTGGTACTGCCTGTGCGTGACTTGGCGGAGCAAAACATATTTTACATTAGCTTAGGTCCTGACATTCTATCATGTTCCCTGTCAGGAGGCCAAGTCGTTCTTGGAACTCTGCACACCAAGTGACATATTACAGAACCCTAGCAAGCAAGTTGGCTCATTGCCAAGTGCCCTTAAATTTAAAGACTCTTCTTAGCTCTTTCACCTCCACGGCACGGGGTCCGGCTGGGTGCAGAAGTCCAGTAAGAAAGGTCATTATTCTTTTCCACCATCTAAGGTACTTTTCAAGGAGGCAATGTTACAAGGTGTGGGGCTATTTGCAATTAGATTACCCTTAGCGATCAGTATCACCAAGTTAGGAACTGAAAGTGAGACTGAGCAAGGCACCCAGGCACTTGATGGAGGAGAGCTGGGGGAACGGCCATCAAAATGACACCTTTCCTTCCCAGCCACTGGCTGTCTTCAGTGAACCTTCTCCTGCCGTCCTGCAGTGACACTCTGTCAGGCTGTAAGGGGAGAACCTCAAAGGCCACCTCACATGACACTGCTTGGAATGCCTGCGGCCTGATGGCCAGCCAGAATGTCTGTATCTCCACGTGGGTGTCAACACTCTCACAAGGACGAGCGGTTCTCCCAGGCTGGATTTCTACTGGGCAAGCACCAGGGGGGCATCTCCCAGTGCTCTCCTCTCTGCCTCCCACCCCAGGTGCTTCCATCTGCAGACTCTTCTTTTGAGTTCCACTTACTTTCCCAGACCACCTCCTGTATTTACTGGATGCCTCTATAAACTCAGCCATGCAGGGGATTATGCAGCCACGTCAGGAATTAAAGGCAAAGTCTTTGCCCACAGAGCATGCCACCTGTAGTTTGAGAACAAGGTCTTTCTTTTTTAATGTGAGGAAACCAAAGACAGAGCTCACTGTTTGCTGTAAGAGATACACTGATTAAGAGTTCAGAGGAGAGAGATGTCACAGGAGAAAGGGATGATCAGCAAAGACTTCTTTGAAGAGAAGGAACTTGAACAAATGCTTCAGGGAGGGGTGAAGGTCAGACAGGGAGAAAAAAGAGAGAGAGACAGCAGAAGTGTGACGGTTCTAAGTCCCTGGGCTCAGGGGCCAGGACACAGCCAGCGTGGGTAGCACCCAAAAGGGTACCGAAAATGAACCCACAAAGACGGGACATGCCACACATCCAGTGAGCTGCAGGGCAAGCTAACAAGCAATGCGTCATCTTCTGCCCGTGAACACCTCTGTATTTCCAGCATCCGGCATGTGCCTGACTCAGAGGCTGTCCTCCCTAAATGCTGATGAATCAACGAATCAAAATTACTAAGGACCCTCATCCATGCTAGAGGCCCCAAACCAAGAAACTAAACAATACCTAACGGCAGGGGCTGCAAATACAAATGCCCCCAGGGCCAGGCAGGCAACAAGTACAGCCGGCTAGGGGTGAGCAGTGAGTAGGGAACGGGGTGAAGCAGGGGGAGCGACAACAGTGCAGAAGCCCATCTTCCGGGGGACAGTCCCCACCCAACCGCAGCCCAGCACCACCGCCGAGGTACTCGAGCCCAGAATTATTGATATTATATGAAATCCCCCAATTTTAAAATGTAGACAATAATTTTTAAAAAAATAAACTGTGCAAGCCGAACAAAACATACTTTGGAGCCATATCCAGCCTGTTAGCGATCTTTGGCTATTCAGGATAAACTTGCTGTGCAAGAAGTTTATAATGTAAAAAAGTCCCCAATAACAGAAGTGAGAATGGGTTTTCCTTTGAAAGCAGGGCCTCTGGACTAGAATGAGTACAGGAAGACTAGAAACGTTCCATATTTTGATCTGGGTGGTGAGTTACAAGAGTTATTATTGCTCAGTCATGTCCGACTCTTTGCAACCCCATGGACTGTAGCCTGCCAGGCTCCTCCGTCCCTGGGAGTCTCCAGGCAAGAACACTGGAGTGGGTTGCCATTTCCTTCTCCAGGAGATCTTCCCAACTTAGGGACTGAACCCATGTCTCCTACATTGGCACATGGGTTCTTTACCACTGAGCCACGTGAAAAGCCCCCCAGGAGTGAGGACATACTTAAAAATTCATCCAGGTGCAAACTGAAGAGCTGTGCCCCTGACTATTTGTAGGTTATGATTCAATTTAAATGGAGTCTCCCTACGCTCTCTAGACTGTGCTCTCTGTGATGTTGCCCCTTCCACCTAAAATTCCTTCAGCCCCTCCCTCTCGACACCCTGCTGCCTTCAACCCATCCAATAAGAGGTGGCCCAGGCAGCACCTCGCAGGAAGATTCTCCTACCCCAGGCCAGCCCCGGTTTAAGCTGGGCCCATTTGGCTGCTCCCAGATACAGTCCAGGGAGTGACTTCTTCACACCCCCCCCAATACCTGTCACCTCCTTGTCTGACTCCTTGGGAGCCCCTAAGGTGCTGGAGCCAGGGACTGTGTACTGTTCACTGGGGTCCAGTCTGGCACACGGTGGGCGTTAGTGTCTGCCATGACAGCTCATCCTCCTTCGGGCAATCAGCAAATAGAAGGATGCCCCCCCAGCACACACCTCATCTCTATTTCCCTAGAAGGGACAGTATAAAATCTAGAAACATGGCATCTGCAACAAAGCCAGGAGACCAGCTTGCATCCTGGGTAAGAGGGTGAAGAAACACACCCATGTAAGGATTTTAAACGTTGCAACCAGCTGTGGTGACTTCCTACTGAGGTGAGTATGGGTAAGATTCTTAAGTCATCTCTCTGTTCAAGCACCTCTAGGCCAGTGGTGCTCAAAGTTTAGCAAGCATCAGAATCTCTGGCAAGTTTGTTAACAACAGATTTCTGGGCCCATCCCAGACTTACAGATCAGGAAGTCTGAAACAAAGTCTGGGCATTTTCATTCCGAACTAACTTGAGTGATGCTGATACTGATAGTCCAAGGACCTCCCTGGAACTGGCACCAGAGACCACAAGCAGGAAGTGTGAAACTTCACGATGCATCAGTGTTCATTTAACAAACTTTCATCAAGTCTCTGTCAGGAGCAAAGTCATACAAAAGATGCAGACATAATTAGAAGCAGCCGTTGTCTTCTCACCTCTGGTCACCAGAAAATGGATTGCTACTCCTCTGTACCCTTCACAAGACTTGCCGTTGAAGCAGAAAATGACACCAATTTGCGGCCACTTCCCAGTGCTCAAGTGGTCTCAGGTTCAAACTCCTGATTCTGAGAATTAAGTTTTCAAAGTCCACTCCCATCAGTGAACTCATCTGTTTCTTCAAATAAATCAGTGATTTTCCTGGGTCTCCTTTCAATATATCACCTCCTTCATTTAACTAGAAAAGGAGTTAGTTACAGATCTTTTGTACTCAGGGCTCGACATGGGGAAGATGAACTTTCCTGGAGACCAAGCCAGCACAGGGTCTCCAGCAGAGTCAGAGGGTGGAGGCAGCCTTCCAGCAGACAGGCAAGCACACTTCTCTGAAACAGCACCCTCTCCCTGTCCCAGGCAAGAACCACGTTCTGACATATTCAGTTACGAGTAAGTGCCTGGGCATGAAATCGAAATGGCCCATGCTATGGAATGCCCGGGCAACATGCTCTTGGATTATTTATGCCCTTTGCACTTGTGGAAGCCGAGATTTAATTATTTACCTCGTGTTAGATTTCCAATCCTGGGCTTCCAGTCTGCAGATGAATAAAGCATCTCAGTTAAACTGCAGGGGGATTCTGGGTCACCACTCAGCAGGGGCCGGAAAACTTAGAGATTTCAGCACCTAGGGATATCATCTCACTCTCGAAGGATGTCCTCATGAAATTCGATCATGTGAGGAAGAGTTTTAAGAACACTTTGAAGTGACACTATCTGAAAAACCCAATTCTATTCTCTCAATGACAATGTAACTCAAAAGGTAAAGGCACAACATTTGAACCACGGACACAGCACTTTTGCTACAATGTCTTTCCTGACATACGTCTGACTCATGGTAGGAGGCCACTGGCCATATTTACTCCTATTTCTTGGGTAGAAAATATTTTAAAATTGTAGAAATTCTCAAGTTAAACACCAGTCAGCTTCTCGGGGACTGTGATTAAAATGCAAAACCAAAGTATGTTCTAACAGAACCAGCTCCTCTCTTATAGTAAGATCTAGTTTGGTGTTGTTGAAAGACCTATAGATTGGAAATAACTATTTTAACCCAAACCATCATCAGCTTTTCACTTCAAGCAGACCAACTTGGAATTCAAACCTCACCTCTTCTCTATCGGTCTAGCCCTGCATTAGTAGGTCCAATTTTTGTTTCAGTGAAATGGTTAGATTCCCATTTTGCTTATACTTTCTTTGTGGCAACAATATCAATTTTCACATATAATTCTGAAAGGCTTCCAAGATCCTGCACAAATTTACCTACTGCTTCGTCATAGTCTCCCTCCGCTTCAAGGAGCTACTCAAGCTTCCAACACAAGGGCCAACCCAGCACCAACTGAGATGGCAGCCAAGATGGCAGCCAGCACCTGTGAATGGAGTTGGTCCCTTAATAGGAACAGGACAAAAGGTTCTAGACTGTACCATTTGGATGGCAGAATTATTTTCTTTTTGAGAACCAACCCTGCCTTTTGGTTTTGGATTTATCCCCTGGTTCTCTCAATAGACAGGAAAGTTACCTTTCTTGTGTGTTTCTGCATTTTGCATCATTGGGAAATCTATGGTTACAACAGTGTTTGGCACACAGTAGGTGCTCAATAAATAATGCTGAATGAATGACTTTTTACCAGAAAACACCCAGCCTGAGGACCAGACAGAAACAGAGGGGAAAGTCACAAAGTTCTGATACCACACAGATGGGGAATGATTCTCTTGGCTCTGTCTGACCCAGTTGCTAAAAAGAAACTTGAGAAATTTAAACTTGAGCCAAATATATCACTGGTTCATTATGTCATACCAATTAAACAGGCTCAAGATCATAAAATACAAAGTCAGTTTATAAGAATAAGAATAATTGCTAGTCTATTCTGATATGATACCAAACACTCCACAGAAGCCCTATAATCTAAGTTATAAGTAATTAGTATGCTGGAAATATTTTTATATACCCTGATATTATCAGGGTATATAAAATAACATATACCCTCCACCTTGAATGAGTCACAAAACACACAGTATTTTATTAAATATTTGACAAAAATAGAATACACATCAATACTATATACAACCAAACTCTCATATTTCGTTGGATTTTACTTTGTAAAGAGAAAACATGCCATTTAAAATGAGAATTTCACTCTTAGGCAAGACAGTATAAAATCTGGAAACAGAAATAATTTGCCAAAAGTTCAGTTTTCACATGGTCATAATTGAGATGGACAAATACCAGGCAACATACAATTTGCCAAAACTGATCCATTAAAAAACAGAAAACCTGAGAAGATCTATAAAAAAGTAGGAGGTTGAATCATTAATCTAAAACCTCTCAACAAAGAAAATTTCAGGATGAAATAACTTTATTGGGAAATTTTAGAGAATTAACATTAATCTTTCTCAAACTCTTCCCAGAAAAACGATGAGGGAGAGAACACTTCCTAACTTATTCTATGAGGCCAGCATAACCCTGATAACTGACCCCAAAGACACTACAAGAAAACTATAAGCCTGTATCCCTTATGAATATTGATGGAAAATCCTTAATAACATACTAGCAAAGTTAATCCAGCAACATAATAAAAAAAAAAAACCTATACACTATGACCAAATGAGATTTATTCCCAGAATACAAAGATGGTTCACCATAAAAAAATCAATGTAATACAACACATTCAAAAAATGAAGGAAAAAAAAAAACATGGTCACATTAATTGATACAGACAAGCATCTGACAAATTCAACATCCTTTAATGATAAAAACAATAAACTACAAATAAAAGAAAACTTCCTCAACATGATAAAGGCATTTATGAAAAACCCATAGCTAACCTCATACTCAATGGTGAAAGACTGAAAGCTTTCTCCCTAAGATGAGGAACAAAATAAAGACGCCTGGTTTCACCATTCTATATAACACAGTACTGGACATTCCAGCCTGAACATTAGGCAAGAAAAAGAAACAAAGAGCACTTGAATTGGAAAGGAAAAAGTAAAATTATTTCTGCTTGCAGGCGGCAAGATCTTATATGTAGAAAATATTAAATATTCCATGAATAAAACCATTCATACTAATCAACAAGTCAGCAAATTTGCATGATACAAAACCAACACACAAAAATCATTTTAATTTCTATACAGCAGCAATAAACAAACCATAAAGTAAATTACTAAAATAATTCAATTTAATGTAACATCAAAAAGAATAAGATACTTAGGAATAAACCTAACGAAGAAGGTGAAAGATTTGTACACTGAAAACTACAAACCATTGCTGAAAAAAATTAAAGAAGGCAGAAATAAAAAGAAAAACTTTCCATGCCTGTGCATTGGAAAATATAATCATATTGTTAAGATGTCAATACTGCCCAAAGCGATCTACAGATTCAATGAAATTTTCCCAACAAAAAACTTTGGAAGAAATAGAAAAATCCATCAAAAAATTCATATAGAACCTCAAGGGACCCTGAATTGGAAAAAAAAAAAAAAAAAACGCAGACTAACACTTCTTGATTTCAAAACTTACTACAAAGCTATAGTAATGAAAACAATTCTGGCGTAAGGACAGACATATATACCAAAGAAACAAAACAGGGAAAAACTCACATCTACAGAGGAAAGGCCATCTTTTAAATAAATAGTCTTGGGAAAACTGGAAACCCACATGCAAAGGAATGAAGTTAGACCCTTACCTTATACAACAAACAAAAATTAACTCAACATGGTCGAAGATCTAAACTTAAGCACTAAAACTTTAAAACTCTTGGAAGAAATCACAGGGGAAAGCTTCACGACACTGGATTTAGCAATGATTTCTTGGCTATAACACCAAAAGCACAAGCAACAAAAGGAAAAAAAAGAAACAGGACTTCAAAATTTAACTATTAGGAACACTGAAGGATATCATCAACAGAGTAAAGAGAAAACCCACAGAATGGGAGAAAAGACATGCAAATTACATAGCTGGTAAGTGATTAATTTGTAAAACATATAAAGAAATCCTACAATTCAACAACAAAAAGCAAACAACCCAACTTAAAAATGGGCAAAGGACAGGGAATTCCCTGGCAGTCCAGGGGTTGGGACTCTGCAATTCCACTGCAGGGGCCATGGGTTCAATTCCCGGTAAGGAAAATAGGATACCACATGCCACATGGTGCAGACTAAAAATTTTTTAAATTAAAAATAAAAAAACATAGTAGATAAGACACTATGCTTCTAAAACAAATGGGCAAAGGACTTGAATAGACATTTCTCCAAAGAAGATAAAGTGGCCAATAAGCACATGAAAAGATGCTGAACATCGTTAGCCACTGCGTGCGTGCATGCTCCCTCAGTCTTGTCTGATTCTTTGCAACCCACCGACTATAAACTGCCAGGCTCTTCTGTCCATGGGATTTTCCCAGCAAGAATACTGGAGTAGGTTGACGTGCCCTCCTCCATGGAATCTTCCCGATCCAGAGACTGAACCCACCTTTCCTGCATCTGGTGTGTTGCAGGCAGATTCTTTAATGCTGAGCCACTGGGGAAGCTCTCATTAGTCATTAGAGAAATGCAAATCAAAACCATAAAGAGATATGATTTCGTACTCACTAGGATCTTGCCTGGAAAATCCCATGGACAGAGGAGCCTGGTAGGTTGCAGTCCATGGGGTCACTACTAGTCATACAGGACTGAGGGACTTCACTTTCACTTTTCTCTTTCATGCATTGGAGAAGGAAATGGCAACCCACTCCAGTGTTCTTGCCTGGAGAATCCTAGGGACGGGGGAGCCTGGTGGGCTGCCGTCTATGGGATCGCACAGAGTCGGACGCGAGTGAAGCGACTTAGCAGCAGCAGCAGCAGGATGGCCAATAAAAAACAAACAATAGCAAGCATTTTTTGAGAATGTGGAGAAAACAAAATTCTTGTTCATTGCTAGTGGGAATGTAAAATGGTATAGCCACTGCAGAAAATAATTTGGCAATTCCTTGAAAACGTTACCGTAGAATTATATGATCCAGCAATTCCATTCCTAGGTATATACCCAAAAGAACTGAAAACAAGAACCCAAACAGATGCTTTCACACCAATGATGATGGCGGCATTATTCACAATAACCAAAGCACAGAAACAACTCGCGTGTTCACCAACAGATGAGTGGATAAACAAAACACACGCAATGCACATACAATGGAATAGCATTCAGCTGAAATATGGAATGAAATTCTGACATATACTACAGTATGGGTGATCTTGAAAATACTATGCTAGGTAACATAAGCCAGATACAAAAGGCCAAATACTATCTGATTCCACTTATATGAGATACCTAAAATGGGCAAATGCATATAGACAGGAGGTAAACAAGGGCTTACCAGGGGTTTGGGGAAGGAAAGAAAGGAGAGTTATGTTTAATGGGTTCAGAATTTCTATTAGGGAGTGATGAGAAGTCCAGGAAATAGTGTGGATAGTTTATAACATGATAAATGCATATAATGCCACGGAGTTGTACAGTTAAGAATGATTTTGTTAAATGGTTATGGGCTTCCCTGGTGGCTCAGAGGGTAAAGCGTCTGCGTGCAATGCAGGAGACCCAGGTTCAGTCCCTGGGTCGGGANGGGAGTGATGAGAAGTCCAGGAAATAGTGTGGATAGTTTATAACATGATAAATGCATATAATGCCACGGAGTTGTACAGTTAAGAATGATTTTGTTAAATGGTTATGGGCTTCCCTGGTGGCTCAGAGGGTAAAGCGTCTGCGTGCAATGCAGGAGACCCAGGTTCAGTCCCTGGGTCGGGAAGATCCCCTAGAGAAGGGAATGGCAACCCACTCCAGTACTCTTGCCTGGAGAATCCCATGGACAGAGGAGCCTGGTGGGCTACAGTCCATAGGGTTGCAAAGAACTGGACACGACTGAGCAACTTCACTTTCTTTCTTTCTTTCTTTTATGTATACTTTGCTGCCAAAAAAAAATAATAATAATAATGGCCTTAGTTGTTCATTTGAAATCATTCATTTCCAGGGTAGAAAATAACTGATATCACTCAGTATATTGAGCTGAAAATCCTATTTAAGTATTTTTTAATACCCATCATCTGGAAGCACTTAAAATGATGCAACCTCTTTTCTGAGGGACACAACTCGACATTCAGATGAAAAGCCCATTCTAAACATTTGCAATCCGAAACCTTCCCTGTCCCTTTGATCGTGTCACAACTTCTTCAGGTACCAAAAACACTAAGGGATAAAAACAAAGTAACAGGCTTTATACACTATGTCTGTTGTCACTAAATGCACAGAACACCATCACTGTGAGGCCAGACCCTACGCTGCAGGACTACAAGCAATGGGACAAGGCTCTCCATGGAATTTCACTTAAACTCCTGAGATTTTTAAAGACCCGCTACCAGCACAGAACAATACCAAGGATTTCCAATAAACAGGGTAGCAGCAAAGTGGTTATACATGATTTTAATGTGAAATACAATCAGCTACCCCGTCAAAAGCAAGCAGTTTCTCTGACGCTCCCACCCCATGGGACCAGGGGTCTCAATTCTCAAGAGAAGCTGGAATCCTGGATTTCCTCCTCCCTCTGAAGGTACAGTCTCTCTTCGTGGCACTGATTAGCTGCCATCCTGTTATCTCTGCATGTGTTTCTTTGTTCACGTCTCCCTCCCAGAAGCTAAGCTCCAAGAGGGCGGCTTTTTCTCTCTTGTTCACCTCCTGCCTCCCTGGAACTTGAACAGAGCCTGACCCCTAGGAGCCCTCAGTCAACATGCACTGAATCAAGAGGGTCCAAATGCTGGGCTGGATAATGGAACCTTGTGGTGGTGGGAATGTTCTGTATCTTGACTGTATCAACATCCTGACTGTGATACTAGACTGTAGTTTTCGAGATGTTACCATTGAGGGAAATGGAATAAAGGGGTCTATATTTCATACAACTGCATGTGAATCTACAATAATTTCTTAAGAAGCTTAAGAAAATTTAAGCAAATAACACAAATGCCTAAAAGATATTCCACAAAATACCTAATCAGTATTCTCAAAGATACCAGGGTATGAAAAAACAAGAAAAGACTAAGAAGCTGTCATAGACTGGAAAAGATCAGGGAGACAAGACAACTAAATGTTATGTGAGATCCTGGACTGAACGCTGGAACAGAAAAAGGATATTAGTGTGAAAACTGGGGACATTTGAATAATGTCTGTAATTTAGTCAACAGGATGGTAAGTTCAGACATTTGAATAATGTCTGCAATTTCATCAATAGGCTGGTACCCAATGTTATTTTCTTAGTTTTGACAAATGTAAGCTGTTAATGTTAGGGGAAGCTGGGTGAAGGCCATATGGAAACTCTCTGTACTATCTTTGCAACATTTTGTTAAAACTATTCCAAAATAAAAGTTAATTTTTAAAAAATGTACTGTTGGAAGAGAAACATCTGATAATGCACTGGGTGGTTAACTGAAACTATACCTGGTAATTTTTCAGATAAAATCACGCAAATCTAAGCAATAAAAAAATATTGGAAAAGACCCTGATGCTGGGAAAGATTGAAGGCATTAGGAGAAGGGGGTGACAGAGGATAAGATGGTTGAATGGCATCATTGATCACTGACTGGACGTGAGTTTGAGCAGACTCCAGGAGATAGTAAAGGACAAGGAAGCCTGGCATGCTGCAGCCCAAGGGGTCTCAAGGAGCCGGATATGACCAAGTGACAAAGCAACAGCAGCAGCAGCAACAACAAGCAATAAAAACATTAGGTGTCTACTCTTGCAAACAATTATGCTGTGATTTGAATCCACAATTTCTCATCCAAAATCCTTGTGACCAGATTTGTTTTGGAATTTAGAATCTACTTGATTTCAAAGAAGAAACATGATGTGTGCTATTTGTGAAACCTCGGAGGGGTCCACGAAGCAGTTTACTATCAAACGTATGAAAAATTTTTTAGCAAGATGAGTGAGCAGTCACACCTGCAGGGTAAATGAAGACCACCAACAGCCACCATTCTTTCGAGTGAGACTTTGTTGCCAAAAATTTTGCTAAAAACTTGCCGTTTTCACAGCTATTTGGATTTTAAAATAGCAGACAGCAGGTTACAGACTGGATTAATAGGATTCCAAGTGAATAAAATTGTGTCCTTTAAGGGACTTCCCTGGGTCCAGTAGTCAAGACTCCACAGGTCCACTGCAGAGGTGCAGGTTACGCCGCATGGCATAGCCAAAGAGTTTTTAAAAAAAGAAAAAGAAAGAAAAGAAAGAGTAAAAGTTAAAAAAAAAAAAAAAGTTTTTACTTTTAACGGTAAACTTTCAAATTTCTAAAAAGTATTACCATCTCAACTCTGTTTTCCTCTCTCCCTCCCTTTCTCACTTTTTTCCTACATTTAGGAGTTGCATCCAAGCCCCAGGGTGGCTTCTAGAATGTTGATAACATTAAAATTATATCTCATAATCCACGGCTGGTTAGAAATGTGAAAATTCAATGAGCTGTGCAGGTATGATTTGGCCACTTTTCTGTGTGTACATTAAATGTTGACTTTTTTTTTTTTTTTTCAAAAGCAGGAATCAACAGAATTAAATTCAAAGTCACCAAATGCTAACACTGCAAGAAATCTTCTCGCATTGAAGATATGTAGTCCCATTTCCTGGTTCCACAGTTCCAGAGTGGTGAAGTGAGCGGCCCAAGGTCACATAGCAATGCAGTGGGAGAGCTAAGACTCCCAGCTCAACCCCTAGTGCAGGGTTCTATCTGTTATGCAAAAACACGAGATTCCAGTTTCAAACATTTGTTCTACAATATGTGTTACTAATTAACTGGGAAAATTTGTAATATCATCACATTGGAGTTAATACCAAAACATTTTTTGCTCATTTAGGTTTATTTTTTCCCATGAAATTACTGAAGTCTGGATCAGATGTCCCCATCTAATTTGGTGTAACTATGCTTCCCTCTAATAATGTGTGAAACCATCAGTAACCATAAATACAATTTAAGTGTTTTGTCACATCATCCAACTTAATTATTTGGCCATAAATATAATATCACAGATGACTTAAATCACATTGATTGGGCTCATCACTAAAAAAACAAAAAACAAAAAAAAACCCTCTGGTTAACTAGGACATTTTGAGGATGGAAAGGGAAACGTGATTTGGGGGCCTGTGGTTTATCTTACTACTTTCCTGATTGGTACCATATGACTCAGCTTTTCCTTTCATTGCATTTACGATCTTGCTTTTGACAGTTTTACAATCTTTCTGTACGCAGTATACCGCAGCAGTCCTAGAAAAAGCACTGAGCTCAAAAGGACACAACTTAATGATTTCTTCCTCTAGAAAAATAAGTGATCTAAAAAAGACGCATAGACACAGAAAATTCCAAATGCCAAGCATCTGTGAAAACCTAGTTCTTTCTAATGGAACTATAATTTCCATAAGAGAAAACTAGAATCAAATCAGAGGTTCTCAGCTGAGCTTTGGACTATGAACCTCTGACATCAATGCTAAACTGTGTGTGTGTGTGTGTGCATGTGTGTGTGTGCGTGCGTGTGCGTGCACGTGCGTGCATGTGCGTGCACTAATCTGTGTGTGTGCTAAACTGTGTGTGTCAGTCATCAATGCTAAACTCTGTGTGTGTGTGCACTCACGCGTGCACTAAACTGTGTGTGTGTGCTAAACTGTGTGTGTGTGTGTCAGTCATCAATGCTAAACTGTGTGTGTGTGTGTGTGTGTCTGTGTGTGTGTGCGCGTGCATGTGTGTTGACCTTAAATAAAGGAAGGATGAGGAGACCACTCGCTAGCTACTATAAATAGCAGAAAGTGAGGTTTGGACATGAGACCCCTTGCTTCTATTGCAGGTTTTATGAAATAAGAGCCTCAAGAATGCAATATAGCACTGTATTGTAAAGACCATGTAGCAGCTCTGTGAGGCAGGCAGGGAGACCTGGTTCCGTTTTGAGGATGAGGAAACTAAAGAACTTTGATTAGCTCCGTGGCCAGTAGATGTGGATTCAAGATAATGGGAATTCAGACATCATTTAAACCAATCCTCATCAGAGCTACCTGCAAGATTTATGTTAAATTACAGCTGAGGAGCTAACAGTGTTTCCATCACATCAGATTGCACCACTGTTTTTAAAACAAAACCTTACACTATTTAAAGTACTACAGAAATGTAATTTTCAATGCATCAATTTTGTGTTTTATATATCATGCAAAAAACAAAACAAAGCCTACCTTTCTTATCACCTCCATCCCTCTTTCATCCTCTCCCACTACCCAAGGCTACCCCAAGTCCAACTTTTATTTTCCACTTTCCTTCCAGCCATCCCCTTTCCAGGCACTAAATCCAAAGGTAGGAATATCTCTCTCCGTGTGTACTTTCCAAAGCAGAAGTGGGGTGTCTTTTCCTCCCACCCTCCCGGAGGTCTCCCTTCACCTCTTTACCTCTTGTTGTGAACGACTGGGGACTTGCTAACCAAAATAGAAAAGAAAAATGCATTCCATCTCCCCTTCCTATCTAGGTGTTTAAATGCCAGGGCTATCTTCCAGCTACCCTATGACCATCCCACACACGGACACAGCTGTCAACAGAAGAACAGAAAACAAGAAAGTCCACGCGAGTTTGACCTGACAGAAGACAGGTTTGTCACCAGTCTCCAAGTCGAAAATAGATCACCCACCGCTCAGAAGGGCACAAGGCACTTTTCCACTCTTATCTCAGCAGCCTCCAGCAGTTAGGTGAAATGCGCTGAGCACTTGATGGCATGAAATGTACCATCCGCGATATGCTTTCGAAATAACTCCTCTTTGACAGGCCCGCCAAGGACAAGAGGACAACGAATCTGTAAGGTCGAAAGTGACAGCGCTGAGTTTCCACTGTGACCACAAACCCCAGAAAGGCAAGAAGTGGCCCACACGACGTCTTTCCCAAACCTACAGCTTGTTCGATCACCTCGTTTCACAAACAGCGTCCCCCGTCCGCACTTCATTCCAGACTAAAGGGCAGATCCAGGAGCCTGTGCTAGAGCCTTCATGAGTCTATTCCCTTCCGGGATGTCAGGAGCTTCCGCAGTCATACACATGTCCCCAGCAGTTCTTTTGTCTCCTTCACATTATTTTGTTTTAGAGCCCCTGAGCTTCAAGGGACCTACATCTGACTCGTGTGTGTGACTTTACTAGGCTGCTTCATAGACACTGATGAGAACACATGGTGACAAAGTCTACGATTCCCTTTGATAAATGTTTAGAAAATTAATACCTTGGTTTTTCATCCAATCCTACAACCAGGGAAGATGAACCACCTCTGGAGAAACAGCATGCCAGAGATTTGGATGCATTTTCTCAGTGCTAGTGGGAACCCACCTGAACTTCCCCAAGACTATGGAACCCACACCTTTTTATGCCAAAGAAGGTAGGACTTACGCTGCAGTTTTTAAGGCTCCATGTTTTAGTAAATTCTGTCTAGGACAACATCAGAAGTGCCCAAATTTCTTTCCTATTCTTCACTGCAATAATGTCTTGGGCAAGTGAAAATTCTTTTCTTCCTTTGTCTTTTTTTTTTTAACTGATACTGTAGGAGAATTTTTTCTACAAATTTCTTTAAAAGCTGAGCTGATGTAACTTTTCCCCCAAAATTATTAGTTCAAAAGCCTTTGTCACAGGACGTGCCTTGATTTTCTCTCCTCTTTCCTTCATCATTGACCACAAAGCCCTAAGTAAAGAACATTTTCTGAACTCACCTAAAGGACCCACAAAAATGGAACAGTCACACCCACCACTCTTCAGTTAATCTTTTGTGTGGCTATTAAAGGAATGATTTTTATAGGAAAAAATAGAAGTTTCTCCTATTTTAGAAAGCTGACTCAACATATTCATCCTGTGTTTAAAAGTAGATCGGACAGCCTGTTTTTTGGAAACCTGTTTGAACATATTCATCTTGTGTTTAAAAGCAGATCGGATAGCCTGTTTTTTGGAAACCTCTTTGACTTTCTAAGGGCTTCCTTGGCGCCTCAGTAGTAAAGAATTCACTTGCAATCCAGGAGATGCAGGTTCAATTCCTGAGAAGGTCCTCTGGAGAAGGAAATGGCTACCCACTCCAGTATTTTTGCCTGGAGAATTCCATGGACAGAGGAGCCTGGCAGGCTACAATCCATGAGGTCACAAAGAGGTGGACATGACTGAGAGACTAACATTTTCACTCCACTTTGGGCTTTCTGATTGAGGTCAAATCATTTAAGACAACATTTTACTTTAATATAGAAACATGCATACAAAAGCAAGGAAACTCTGTTTACTTTAAACTCTGTTCCTAAGCCAGATTTTTCACCTTTGAAGTTTTCCAACGAGTAGAGTAAAAAGAAAGTTCTTTAAGAGCCAGAAGGGAGGGAGAGCTAGTAACTTGGACCACATTCACAATTCAAACCTGATCTAGAATGCACCAGAAAAGACTCCAAACTCCTCCTTCACCCAACAAAATTAATGAAAACCTATTGCCAGCTCCTGACCAGCTTCAATCGCCCCAAGGCTCACATTCCCAGTGCCACTCAACCAGCTGTGCAGTACACTCAGAATGTAAATTTGGCCAGCATTTTGGGCTGAAAAATAAAACTGCCTCCACCACGGACAAGTTAACAAAAGCACACCTACTAGTCTAGGGCCACCAGATGTGCACAAAGCGGAAGTTAGGTAGAATAAAGCCAACTATGAAATCAAGAGGATGGCCAAGAATTAGATGAGACCAGAGAAATCCAAAAGAGGACACCCTTGCAACTACTTCAAAAATCATGATCATCCTAATCCAAAATACAGAAGAAATAGCTATGAGTCCACACTGATATAAAGGAAGAATTTTTCTTCACAGAATTCCTATTAATAAATGTAGAAGAAATGAGTGGAACAGAAATACAAATTCACCATTAGAACACCACAGAGATAACTGTTACAGGCAAGATCCACTGATGGAAGTCAAAAAGAGCAGATGAAAGTTTGAGAAACAGGACATTTGCATAATCTTAGAGTATCTGCCTTGAGTGAGTGTGAAGTTGCTCAGTCGTGTCTGACTCTTTGCAATCCCATGGACTGTAGCCTACCAGGCTCCTCCATCCATGGGATTTTCCAGGCAAGAGTACTGGAGTGGGTTGCCATTTCCTTCTCCAGGGGATCTTTCCTGACACAGGAATTGAACCCGGGTCTCCCACATTGCAGCAGACGCTTTACCATCTGAGTCACCAGGGAAGCCCTTGAGATATTTTTAATTACACAGTGGGTGGGGGGAGGGGGGATAACTGTTAAATTTACAGTTAATGCCACCTTAACCAAGTGATTAAGAGGTCACTGAGATGGACACAACCCTTCTGTGGGATTCCCATTTAAAAATGTCTAACCTCAATCAGATCATAAGAACCTGTCCAGCAAACTCAGAGTCCTTCTACAACAGGGTTGCAAACTTCAACCTGAGGGCCTAACCTAGGCCTCTGCCTATTTTCAAAAATGAAGTTACGTTGATGAACTCATTCATTTTCATAGTGTCTAAGACTGCTTTGAGGTTACAACCGTAAAGCTGAGGATTTACAAGAGACTGTACAGTCTGCAAAGTCTAAAATATTTACTGTTTGACCCTTGACAGAAAATGTTGGCTGATCCTTGTTTATTTTTATTTTTTTTAATTTTTATGTTTTAGTTTGTTTTGCTTTACAATACTGTATTCATTTTCCTATACATTGACACGCATCAGCCACGAGTGTATAAGATCCAGAGAGATGGTGTGGGGTGGGAGGTGGGAGGAGGGGCCGGGATTGGGTACTCATATACACTCGTGATCCTTGTTTTTTAAAAGGACATCGCAAAAGTGAAAGGCAAGACAAGAGTGAAGAACTGTCACACACTGGAGTAGACTACAGTTTGTTGTTCAGTCGCTCAGTCGTGTCCGACTCTTTGCAATCCCATGGACTGAAGTTGCCAGGCTTCCCTGTCCTTCACTATCTCCCTGAGTTTGCTCAAACTTATGTCCATTGAGTCGATGATACCATCCAAGCAGAGACATCACAATTAAATGCCATGTGGGACCACCCTGTTTAATATCCTGGAATAGAAAATAACATTTGTGGAAAAGCTGCTAAAATTAAAAGAAAAAAAAGAAAAAAAAAAAACTTTGCAATTTGGTTTCAAATATTGTACCAGGATTCCTTTCTTGGTTTTGATAAATGGACTATGCTTATGTAAGTAGTCAACACAAGGGGAAGCTGGGTGAAGAGTATACAGGAATTCTCTGTGCTGCTTGCTATTTTTTGCAGATTTTCTGTAAGTCTAAAATTATTTCAAAATAAAAAGTTAAGAAAGAACAAGGATGACTTCCGCAGCCTGCTGTGAGGCTGCGGGAGTGGCAGCAGCCGTCTGGGGGCCAGCATCACCTTCCGAAGGTAGTCTTTACGGGGCTTGAAGGCAACTGTGAAAACGATTCCAGTGTCACTGGCACTTCATGCCAGTGGCCTGAAGGGAGACAGGATTAGCAGAGAGTACTCCTGCTTCAACCAATACTGCCTTTGAAAATATATTCTAGCTTGGGGATTCCTGTCCTTAAATACAAAGTACTGAATGAAAGGATGGACTAAGACATCTAAATTTCTCCCATGAGGTCTGTTGGAGCCTATAACCAGCTCTAAGGAGCTATAACAAGTAGGTGGACAGGAAGGCTGTCTTGGAAGAGTTGAGGGGGTGAGGCTGGGTGCAGACTCCACTGCCGAGGACCCTGGTCTGACAGCTGGGGGAGACACCGTGCCCCTGGGTTGCTCGGCCATTTCTGTCACCAGTTCCCCGTGCAGCCCTGACCCAGNGGAAGGCTGTCTTGGAAGAGTTGAGGGGGTGAGGCTGGGTGCAGACTCCACTGCCGAGGACCCTGGTCTGACAGCTGGGGGAGACACCGTGCCCCTGGGTTGCTCGGCCATTTCTGTCACCAGTTCCCCGTGCAGCCCTGACCCAGCAGTGAAATGCCTTCAGCAGAGATGTCCCTTCTTCATTACTCCAAGGGCTGAGCCCTGCGGGGTTAGCAAGAAGCCAGAGGCTAAGGACCTCTGCTTCTCTCCCAACAAGCAACTGCGCCCGGGCAAAAACAAGCCACAGAGTCGGGATTTTTCATGAGTTTCAACAAGTCACACTATAATCATGCCAGACTAGAGAGAGACAATCAGTTTGAGACTGCCAGAAAGACGTGGCAAAAAGATGCTAAGGGGGGCACAGGTGGGGGGTCAGGGGGGTCACACAGCAGGAGTGGCAAGGAGAAGTGTGGGTACAGCTCTTCCCTGCAAGGACCCTCAAAGACCACCTGTCTTCCCCCCAACCTTACTGATCAGCCCCTGAGTAAGCAGACGAAGCTGGGGGGAGGGGAAAGTCCAGACAAACCGGGCCAAGTCCATCACGTGGTCCCCAAGCATCCTGGGTCCCCGGGTGAGCTGCTGCTGTGACAAGCACCCTGGGACAGAGTCTCGGAGCCTGGACTGGGGGACGGTGTGTGTCAGCCCCGGAGCTGGCCAGACACCCTTGGCAGATGATGGTTCCCGGCCGAACTCATGCCCCACAAAGGCCGGCCATCCATTCCTGTGCACCTGTGCCCACTGAGAGTGCCCTGTGGGGCCTGGAGAACCGGGCTCCCGGTGCCTTTTCAGCTGATGGTGCTCCTCCTCCCCGCCTTGAGAGAAATGAACCCCTGGGGTGGGGAAAACCAGGCCAGGGCTGGTGCCATGTGGAGAAGGAAGAAGAGGCGTTTTATGAATGGGCCATCTGGACAGGAAAACAGCCCTTTGGGGCCTCCCCGGGCTGGGCTGTCCCTCCTCCCTCTGGAAATTCTTTCAGCCCCATCTGCTCGGAAGGAGGCAACACACCCAGGGAGCAAACCCACCACCCACTCCCCAGCTTCCGCCCCCACCAGGAACATTCCAGTGGTTTTGCCAAACAAATTAATTGCTCTCCCCCAGGCCAGCCTGCATGACAACAGGTGCCCGGCCCCAATGCCACCACAGTTTCTGGATTTTATTCTTGTTAACTGGCCTATATGATTGTTTTTAATGTCATTTAAAAACAGCTCTGCCTTACTATGCCCTTCTCTGGATGCCTCAGAGGAAGAGCCTAGGGGGGTCAGGGTCAGTGGGAGATGAAATTGAGATGGAGATGGCCTCCGATTGCCTCTGGCCTGAGCCGACAGGAGCTGTGAGTAACAATCACCAAGTGAATGACTTGGTGGCCATCTGCGGGCCGGGCCGTCTGTCTGGATGGGAAGTGTGTCTGCATGTGCCCCAGTCCGTCAGGGCAGGACTGCCTTCCAGCCTCAGCCAAGCCCTCTCTCGGAAAACAGCTACTCTGCACACGGAGAGATCTCCAGCCTTCCTCTTTACCTGCCCAGTCCTACCACCTGCGCCCTGGAGAGGATCTANGATGGGAAGTGTGTCTGCATGTGCCCCAGTCCGTCAGGGCAGGACTGCCTTCCAGCCTCAGCCAAGCCCTCTCTCGGAAAACAGCTACTCTGCACACGGAGAGATCTCCAGCCTTCCTCTTTACCTGCCCAGTCCTACCACCTGCGCCCTGGAGAGGATCTAAGCACTCACACAGCACGTCCACACAATCACATTTGACTTTCCAAACAATCCCACAAGGCGGGCACTGCAGACAGGACACCAAGACACAGCAAGTTATGTGATGTGCCCAACTGGAAAACTGCAATAACTGAAGCCATTATAAACATTAATAAGAAAAATGTCAGCAATGCTGGACATTCATCAGGAAGAACATTCATGAGGAAGAGAGGAGTGTTTATAGATGAGAAATGGAGGCTCCATTTCATTGATGCGAAAACCAAGGCTCAAGAAGGCCAAGTTTTCTGCTCAAGTCCACACAGCTACTTAGCATGGTTTTCTGGGTTTGGACTCACCACCTGCAAGCCTACCCACTGTGGAGCCCTCCCGTCTCTGAATGTGGGCTGCAGCCAAGCATGAGCTCGTTTGTGCTCTGGGTCTGAATGAGCACAAATTAAGTCATTCCAGGAGTCCATGGTATTGTTGAGCCTGGACCTTTCAGACTTCTGGTCCAGAGCTCCCTCTGCTGCACCGCACCATGAAAATGTCACGTCTTGATTAAGGATAAAGGGATTCTTAGCCGAACATTCTCCTACTGCCTATTTCTTAAAAGATAAAATTTGGACCTAGGAAAACTCTTTAAGGCCATCAAGCTCAACCCCTTTATATTCAACTCTTCTAGTTGCAGCGAAGCCAGCCTCCTTGAATAAAGAAGATACAGCAGAACCCAGAGTAGACCCCATATCCCCCTGGCCTTACATGTTCAAGCGTGCTTTCGGAACAAAACTGCACTGGAAATAAACAATGAGGGGGAGTCACCCAATGAGACATTTGCGGCAGTGGCCCTGCTTCGGGGTCCTTTCCTAAGCGGCTGTTTTAACTAAAATGAAACAAATTACGAGACGATTCATTGCTTATGGTCTCAGCATGGCTCAAACGTGTCTTGAATTCATTAGTGACCCCTTCGTGGCCAATTAATGGCAACTTGATATATTTGAACACCTTGACATCACATCTTTTGCATAATCATTCTTAACCTTTGCTCTTTGTTTAGGCTTTTATAGAAACTTTTTTAATATGAATAAACTTTTTAGTTTTAGTTCCCCAAGCTCTATTTTCCCACTTTGGGTAGAAAGAACTCCTTTTTCTTCCTTCATATTACTTATCTCAATTTATGCTTTTATAGTTATCTGTATTGTTTCTATCTGTTTTATTTATTAGACTGTAATTTCTACCCATAAGGCCCACACCTGTTCTGTTCATCACTTGACATCACTTCACTTCACATCAGCACCTAGCATTAGTAGGTGTTTGATATATACTTCTCCTAGTTGAATGAAGTGCCCCATGTGTTAGATTGGAAAGCACCAGCCTCTGAAGAATGTGAACCCCATTTTCTTAAAGCAAAACAGTTCAGAAAACCGTTATTTTACCAGCCAGGTTGACATCATTACCTTTCAATGGTCATCCATCACATGAAGACATGCAATGTGAGATATATGTTCATCAAAATAACCAACCATTTCAGACCCCCATTTTAAAATGCACCCATCAGGAAAACTGGGATATGAAAAACTGGGCAACACTGCAATTTTTCCAAAATACCTCATAGCACCAAATAGATCTAGCAGTTAACAATCTGACTCTAGCCATATTTGAAAACATAAAAATTCTAAAGCAAATGTGCAGAATTTTTAATAAAGTTTCTAGAAATTTTTAGACATTTTTCTATAAATTTTTAGAAATTTGTTTCTACAGAAATAAATTTTCTGTAGAATTTTAATAATTTTTTTCTAAAATTTGTAGAAATTTTAATAAATTTTCACATTTTCAGGAACACTACATATTTTTGGCTCTGCAGTTCATGGGGTCCCAAAGAGTTGGACATGACTTAGCAACTGAGTAACAATATATTTTTTAGCATTTATTTCCCTTTATGCTGCTACTGCTGCGGCTAAATCGCTTCAGTCGTGTCCGACTCTGTGCGACCCCATATGGGTTGCCATTTCCTTCTCCAATGCATGAAAGTGAAAAGTGAAAGTGAAGTTATACCTTCTTACATTCCCAAATGTCAAAACCAATAGTGGATTAAGAGCAACAAAGAATGTTAAGCAGTTTCAAAGAAACCAAGGTGGATTATACCAAGGGCACAGAAACAAGAAACAAATAGATGTGTCCCAACCAAGGAGACTGAAATTCAGAAAAAAACTAGAAATTGCTCTTTTTGTGTACGGTAAAGCATCTGCCTGCAATGCGAGAGACCCGGGTTCGATTCCTGGGTCGGGAAGATCCCCTGGAGAAGGAAACGGCAATCCACTCCAGCACTCTTGCCTGGAAAATCCCATGGACGGAGGAGCCTGATAGGCTACAGTCCACGGGGTTGCAAAGAGTCGGACACGACTGAGCAACTTCACTTTACATTGTGGCTTTTGAAATGCTCAGAGGAAGTAATGCTAAGAAAAACTACAGCCACGGAATATCACAGAGGAAAACTACCATGAGGACAGTTTGAAATGTGCAGGACCTCAAACAGAAGCACTGGGTACTGTTTCTCTACCAATTCTGAGAGTCATGTTTCTAAAGAGCATTTCATCTTTGTCCACGGCTTTTCTCCTACTGTTTTTTTTCTTTTAAATATTTTGTTCAAATGTCTCTGTCTTGTTATAATTATTTCATGCATCATTTAACTTTACAGACAATTAAATATGCTTTCAAATTTAATTGCTTTCAAGTGCTTTCAAAACTTTCAAATATTTATGGTTCTTTCTAAGAGGCAGGCCAATTATCTGCGGTCAAGCACCATCAGGAAGCAGGAAGCAGCAGAGAAAGGACACTCATAATTTCAGCAGATCCCAATTTCAGACCATGGAATGCACAATTGGCACCAAATTATGTGCCAAATTTCAGTACAATGGCAATGTCCTGGTTTTACCCTCCAAGTTTCAGAGGACAAAGGGAAAAGCAGTCAGTTCATGGAACAATGCAGAACCACATCTGGAATTTATAGTCCATTCCTGGAACATGCTGGCAGAAGGAATCCAGCATCTGGTATCTGGGTTGGCTAATTATTATTGCAAATGACACCAAGTAAATTCTATCTGGATCATGTCTTACCCTTATTCCCTCTCCTCAGAGGCTTCTTTATAGAGGTATATCTCAGAACCATAGTAGCTATCATTTTCTGCCTGCTAACTTCCTGCTGGGTATTCTGCTAAATGATTTTACATACATTATCTCGTTTAACCCTCCCAACAACCCTGAAGTAAGCATTATTATTATCCTTTCTTCATAAATGATGAAATCCAGGATCAGAGAAATAACTTTGTAAGGTTACAGTTAATAAGCAGTAAAGCCAGAATGTGAGCCCAGGTCTGTCTGACTTGAAATGCTGATCTCCTCCAAAACCCAAGGGAGGATGTGGGGAACAGGGGCCGGTGGCAGGGGGAGACCTTGTTCATCTTATCAAGGGCTCTCAACTATTACTAAAAGGCCATAATATATTATGGTGAAAACACAGAGTGAAACCAGGCTGCCTGATTCAATCCATCTGGATTCCATCCATTCAATCCCACCTCTATCCAACCCCAGCTGGAAGTTCCTTAACTTCTCTACATCTCACTTTGCCGTAAAGCAGACATATTAGTGATTGCTTCATAAGGCTGTTCAAGATTAAATGAAATCCTTGAACATGTAAAGTCCTGGGAACCATATAGCAAGCACAAAATAAAGGCTAGCTGCTAATACTACACTATTGATGATGATGATGGGCATTTCAAGGATCAGCCTTTCTTCCTGACCTTGGGCTCCTCCCAACCTACACCCACCATCCTATCTCACCTTATTTATTAATTTTTGATCTTAAAGCCTTAAGCAGTATCAATCTTAATGCCTGCCTTGCTATCAGTTTATTATGCTGACTTCCTTTATACAGTTTAAAAGCTTCAAAACTATTAATCTTGTGAGCCACAAAGACTTGGGATACATTATTGAGCTTGTGTAGTCATGGCACAAATGTCCAGTTACAGGTTACATAATTCAAGCCTGTCCATCATCTGGAGTTGAGAATAATTCTAAGAAGATACTCAGAACGTGTTTAAACTGCAGGACATTGAAGCCCTGCTCTAACTCGAAAGCAGTAGGGCAAATACAAGAGCCTTGGATTTAAGAAACCAGGGTTGTAAGCAAAGCCCCAGGAACACGAGAGCCAAGCACAGAATATGTGAACTGGTGATACAGTTATAGGTTTTCTAATGGATTTTACAGAAAATAAGTCCTGACCATGAACAAGTCAAACATGAATACTATCCTACATAGTTCACTTATTAAAACTTAGCCCTTCTGAGACAGGCTGGGACCTGGGACCCTTTGCTGCAGTGCCTTCACCTGGACAAACAAAATACAAAGAAACAATATGGGACTCTGTGCATGCACAGCTGGGGCAAGTTTATGAACAAAAAAATACAACCTCCCCACCAAAAAAACCCAAGTGCCACTTCTGAGGTACCTAGAGCAAAGCAGAGTACTGCGCATGCCCTCTGTACGCACCACAACCAAAACAGTGGCCAAACCACCTAAGCCACCCCTCCACCTGATTCCTACCTTATCACTGTATAAGGAAGGAGCTTGCCCTGCTCAGAGAGCCAGCAAGGGAACTGGTTGCTTGTTTCTGCCCTCCTCCTGCTGCAATTAAGGCCCCAATAAAGCCTCGCCTGAATTTCTTGTCTGGCCTCTTTATCAATTTCTGTTGGTTAAGAAAGGCTTCCCTAGTAGCTCAGTTGGTAAAGAATCTGCCTGCAATGCAGGAGACCCAGGTTCAATCTCTGGGTCGGGAAGATACCCTGGAGAAGTACTCTTGCCTGGAGAATTCCAGGGACAGAGGAGCCTGGCAGGCTACAGGCCATGGGATCACAAAGAGATACGACCGTGCAACTAACTTTCACTTTCAAGAAAGGCCAAGAACCCTGGTTGGCAACACTTCTAATACATTAGCAGACTAATGGTTATAAGTGGTTTCTGCATTTCTTCCCACTCACCTGATATCCTGGAAGAGAGACTCTCTCTCTCCAGGCAACAACCTCAAGAAGAAACTGCAGTATAACCTCTGGGGCTTGGGAGGGGGCAGTGTACCCAGCAATCTCAGCTTCAGCCTTCACCCCAGCAAGACACAACCTCAAACTGCAGACGGAAAGCCTCTCTGCTATGGACTCATTCTGCTCAAAATGGAAGCCAGTCCCCAAAAGGTGATAGAAAATGATATTCATAGAAAATGATATTCCCTTTATATGTAACTCCAGCTCCTGAGTTACTTGCCAAGCCATAATAAATTTCAGATAGCACTCTATCTTAAACACATCAATCCAAGAAAAACTTCTAGAACCCACCTCAATCCCTGACACACAACTAAACCTCATTCCCTCAGGTTCAGTATAGGCTGATATCTTTAAAATGCAGGGAGTTGGAAATAAGTGGATAACAGAAGGCAGGCTTCCACAGACAGTACTTGCTAATGCTCTGTGTCTGTGGCCTTAACCTCAGTGTCTGATGAGGATTTTCATAATACCCAGTGCTGATGAGGCTGGCATAAAACACAAGTTTAGACATAGCCAGCATAAGTGAAAACTGGTACAAACTTTTTGGAAAATGACTTGAAATACATACACACACACACAAAGAGAAAGACTTAAAAATAACCCCACACTTTGCTCCAAAAAATTATAATAATGAGACTACCAATTAATACAAAGAATGCTTTAGGCAAAAAGGTGTGCATCACGGAATTATTATTTTTTTAAAAGAACAAGCAAACCCCATCCTGTAAATATCCAACGGAGGAAGGGCGTATGTATGTTTGTAAGATAATGTTAAATGAAAAAAGCAGACTTCAAACTTCAACATTATATTACAATTAAAAGCAGGAAAAAGGGAAAAACTAATTTATGGATAGAAGAGGAAGGCAAAGGGACTATCTCAAACAGCCGCTGATTTTGGGAAATGGACCCATAAGAGTTTTTTCCCCCAACTTTTCTACTGTCCCATATTAAGCACGTTTTAAACCCTATTTGAAAAACTGATAAAGTTCATCTCCATGGTACGTCCCAGCATGATGGGGACACTGGCACCCCAAAAGAACGAAGCTGCGTTCTCGACCCAGGAAGAAAGACCATCTTTCCGGGCTGCTGTGCCCGCTCAGGCCTGGGAAGGTTTCCACGCAGACGGCAGAAGTTGCAGCTTTCCATGCAGACGGCAGAAGTTGCGGACCAAGCAGCTTCTGGGGCGCGGGCAAACCGGGCCGGCGTGCGTGCTCACCTCCCGGGGCCCAGCGCACTGGACCCGGGGCTTCCGACCGACGACCCCCCGAAAGTTCGACTAGTCCGAGAGCCAGCAACGGCCCAGTAGGGAGAAGCGGTCTTGACCGCGCGAGGACGCAGGGCCCCGGCGCAGTTGACACACGGCGCACGGGCAGCCTTCTCTTTGACCGGCTCGCGGAGATTTCTCAGGCTTCTAGAGTTTTTAAGCACACACAAGGATTGAATTATTCGGAGAGCTCAGCAGAAACAACCAGGATTAAAGAGAGGAAAGCTGATCGACCCATAAAGTGAGAAGCGCTGCCACCTCTCCCGCCCTCCAACCCCAGCCGCCCGATGCGAGATGAAACCTCACCTCCGCCCGCGCCCTCAGAGTCCCGGGCATCGCCACCCGGCACGGAAGGACCCGCTCCACCTGCGCCAAGACATGCGGGAGCCGCAAGGAGGACCCCGTGCATGCTCCCAGGTGAAAATTATCTCGCACCCGCAAACCCAGATTCTACATTAACAGCCATCCATTCAACAGGAGAGGAATAAGATCCCTTAATACAGGCCTAAAAGTACCCACATATTTGCCCATCCCCACCCCACTCCTAGTGAGTCGAGAGGAGAGCAGGGAGGCCCCATTTAATTATTCCAGTTCCTCAGAGATGGGTGGCTGTCAGTCTCAGCACTTCCCACCTCGGCTGGTTGACATCTGACCTTCACACAACCAAAGGGCAGACAGGCGCTCCCAGTTTTGAAAGTTAACGGCTCCTAAACAAGGTGAATAGTCGCACCAGAATGGATCTGTTCTGTAAATGAACATTATAAAATCTACATTTTCCAAAAAAAGAGATTTTCAAACCGGATGTTACTTAGAAATACTATTAACACCTCTTTACTTCAAGATTTTAAAAAATTAATAGAAATAAAGTGACACTTTGGTTTATTTCTATTTTTACGTATTGTTAAAAGCATTTCTGTCACTATTTCTAAAATAAAAGTCGCTTTATTTCTATTAATTTTTTTAAAATCTTGAACTAGAGAGTTATGTTTTACAAACACACAGTGTGTAATACTTGCATACTCTCTCCTAGACACTATATAAATATTAACTTATTCCTAATAATAGTCCCTTGAGGTAGGTACTATGGTTATCGCCATACATGGTTATACAAAGGATGTAACTGAGGCACAGAGAGGTTAAATGACCTGCACAAGGACACACAGCTGGTAAGTAGCAATTGACAAAGCTGGGATTCAACCCAGGCAAAGGTCCTCCTATCCACTCATGAAAATCAGGAGTTTCACAGAGCAATTCATGCCCTCCTAAGTAACTGCTAACTTTGTAAACTGGTGTAACTTTATCATAAAGCAACACGGCAGATATATCAAGAGCAATAAAAATATTCATACCCTCTGATCTAATAATCCAATTCCTGGGAAATATTCCAAAGCTCCAGGCATGAAGATATCCATTACTATAGTATTAAGAGTGAGAAAAACTGAGACTATAATTTTCTATCAGTTGGTGAATAATTAAGATGTATTTAGGTAGGTCAGCTTAGTGGAATATCAAGTAGTCATAGAAAATTAAATTATGAAGATGATGCAGCTGCAAAAACAATATATTGTTAAGTAGAAAAAATAAAGTTGCATGTAATATTTCAAAATATACACATACAACCAAACATTAAAGGAATGAAGACAAAGCAGGCGAATAACTAAGTCTGACATAGATCACGGTAATGTCTGCTTTCAAATCTTCCCTTTATATTATTACAGTTGAGCTGTTATAAATAAAATCTGGAGAAAAGGGAAGTCAGTCTTAAAGGATTTATGAGAATAAGCCAAATTTGCACACGTCAGGAGCATTCAGATGGAAACTTGTTAAGAGATGGTTCTATTGTATTTAAATGTTCCCTGAGCCTGGCTGCCCCTAGCCAGGGAAGGAGGAGGATCCATCCGGCTGGCAGCTGGAACTAGTAACTGCTCTCAGCCCCTGTGCTAGGCAACTCCAGCTGAGACAACACTGTTGGGATTCCAGGCCTAGCTTCGATCCCACAAATCATGGTAACAGTGAAAGAAGCAAGGCTAATAATGCCAGAGGCTTTTCACACACAAGCACGCGATCTAAAGAAACACAGTCCAGTCGTGAGAAATTTTGGCTCTGCTCTCACCTCAGTGGACCAACTCAGAAAGTGTCACATTCTTCAGTTCCCAGCCTGTAAGCGCCAGGCACCACCCAACAGTCCCCGGGAAAGATGGAAGAGAGATCTTGACCTTTTCTTGATCTACCCTGAAACTCTCAGAGGTGAAATCCTTACCTTCTCTACAAGAAGCCAAGTTGAGACAAGGGAAAAATCAGACAAAAAATGCTCTCCTTAACATGAACAACCAAAGTGACACCGAAAGGTTTCACAGGCTCAACCATTCAATTCACTAAGGAATAAAGTTAAGGTCAAAAGTAAGACAGAAATATCTGAACAAGTGAAAAGAGCAAAACTGAATGGTTTCAACAAAATAGCATATTATTTTGAATTCAGGAAGTCTGTTTATGAGGGGTTTGTCTGTTTACCAAGTCCCAAGAAATTGCCTTATTCAGACTAGGAGAGCATCTTTCAGTCACTGTGCTTAAGGACTATGACAATGTGTAACCCACCCCAGCCCTGCCCTTTCCTTCTTTCACTAAATGGACAGAGCCCAAACTATCAATCTGGCTGGGAGAGCCTGTCCCTTAAAATTTACTGAAAACAAATGAAGGTGCAAAGTTTTCAGAACAACATTCTGAGCCTAACAGTGCTGTGATTTAATACAAAATTTTGTTGAAAAGATCATTAAAGCCTGCAAATGGCTTGTTGAAGTGCAGGCAAAAACCCATAAGAGATTTTTTTTTTTAAACAGATGGTAGTGGACTATAAACACATCATATTTCATTTTGATTGCTTTTAACAGAAAATGCAACTAATATATGGAAGAAGCTCATTGTTCAAATATCTTTACTATTCCCCCAAAGTAAAATGACCACACACACACCCCCACACACACACACACACACGCTTCATACATACATATACACACACCCCTTCCTGTGCTCCCCTCTCAGACTCTATCAGGAAACATTTTCCAAATTCTCTAGCCATAAACAACCTCACTGTCAGTGGATTAGCAAAAGTAACTGGCATTTTAAATTAATCTTCTGCTTATCCTCAACAGTGGCTTTGCTTCCATACCAAAAAAAGAGAAGGAAGTTTTCCCTTTGCTTAAAAATGACAACACCTTAAACGAGGTTCAGGACAACAGGCGTGGAATACACCACCATTTAAAAGTGCAAACAGAAATGACACAACGTGAGCAAACTGTCATTATTAGTTCACATAAAATCACCATTTTAAAAAAAAATCACATTTCTGGAATTCCCTGATGGCCCAGCAGTTAGGACTCTGCACTTTCACTGCCGAGGACACAACAGATTCTATGCCTGTCAGGAACTGAGATCCCGCAAGCCACACACAAAAAGAAACGGGTGGGGGAGTGGGGGGTGGGGGGNGAGGTACACAGAGTAAAAGGGAGAGAAAATGTGATGCTTCCTTCAGAAATGACACAAAATTTCTACTTCTACTTCTTTTCTCAAAGATGGCGAATTTAAAACTGGCCTCTGGCTATGTGGCTGGACTTTTTGATGGACCCGCCAGAGAAGGATCTTCTCCAGTGACCCTTGGCTATCAAGCTACCTAACAAAATAAAATGTGGCCAGGTGGGAAAATTACCACCCTTAAGGCACTAAGCCTCCCCACCCAGGCTAACTGGTAACTCCAAGCTTGGGCAGGGCTGCCCCAGGTCCTGGAGAAAGTGCTAGGCCTGAGGTGTATGTGTGTGTGTATGTGTGTGTGTTGTGCCCAGGTCACAGGGCACTTTTAAACACACAATCCCCAGCCCAGCTTAGGGATTCTTAGGATCTCAGCACCCTGCGTTTCTGTATTCTTTTCTAAGCAAACATTTGAGGCCCTCACAAACTCACATAATCCTCCCAACAACCAGATGAGGCTGGTTGAAGAGACCGAGGCACAGAACAGTAAGGTCACACAGCTAGTAAGGGATACTTCTTGTTTTAATCAGGCCTCTCTCAATCCACAACTCAGGATGGTGTAACAGGAAAAGCCTGACAAAGTCAAGGTCAAAGGTATGCTGTCTTTTTCCACTTTCTTGCCTTTCACTTGGGATAATTTCCTCCCCTCAAAGGGGGACAATTATAATGTTTTGGTTTCAATTTTTGTTTTTTGTTTTGCTTCTGCCCCCATTTTTTTGTGTTGTTTTTTTTTTTTAAGGCCACTTGTAAAATCCTATAAACCCTCAGTCTAAACAATGCCATGATAGTCTGAGCCGTGAGTGAGTGAAGTTGCTCAGTTGTGTCCGACTCTTTGCAACCTCATGAACTGTAGTCTGCCAGGCTCCTCTGTCCATGGAATTTTCCAGGCAAGAATACTGGAGTGAGTTGCTATTTCCTTCTCCAAGCCATAGAATGGCATAAAATACAGGGGGAAATAGACCTTAAGCGTTGGGGCCAGAGAAATGTAAGTTCCCATCCCAGCCCCATCTTCTTACTAGCCAAGTGACTTCAACAAGGGTATACTCCACAGCCCAAAATTAAATTCAGGAACAGTTGGACTAAGAATTGGCCAACTGACTGAGCTTGTGGCTTTTTTTAAACTTTTATTATGGAAATTTTCTAACTATACAAAGGTGAGTGATTGCTAAGTTGCCTCAGTCTTGTCTGACTCTGTTGATTGTAGCCCACCAGACTCCTCTGTCCATGGGATTCTCCAGGCCATACTGGAGTGGGTTGCCATTTCTTTCTCCAGGGGATCTTCCCAACCCAGGGATCAAACCTCCATCTTTTATGTTCCCTGCATTGGCAGGCATGTTCTTTACCACTAGCGCTACCTTAGAAAACAATATAATAAAGTCTCGAACATATCACCCAGCTTCGACAATTATTAATACTAACTTTTGGTCAGCCTTGTTTATTACTACCCATTCTCACCCTCCACACTATTATTTTGAAGTCAATTCCAGATACATCATTTCATCTGTAAGTACTTCGCTATCTAGCACTAAAATATATCATTTCAACTTTAACATAATTTCAGTATCTTTATCACAACAATACATAAATAATTCTTTAGCCTCTATCCAGTCTGTTCAAACATCCTAAATAATCTCTTAGTTTTTGTTTTGTTTTGTATACTACTTTATTCATACGTGCACACTACACTTAAAAGACTTAATTTCCACCCAGTAGCCAGCACAAGCCAAAATGAAAAACAGTAGAAATCAAGTCAATTCTATAGCCTGTAAAAAAAAATAAGGGACCTTATTTAATCAAGCCTAATGAGCAGGTTTACTTCCCTGGTGGCTCAGAGGTTAAAGCATCTGCCTGCAATGCGGGAAACCTGGCTTCGATCTCTGGGTCAGGAAGATCTCCTGGAGAAGGAAATGGCAACCCACTCCAGTATTCTTGCCTGGAGAATCCCATAGATGGAGGAGCCTGGTGGGCTACAGTCCACGGGGTCTGCAAAGAGTCGGACACGACTGAGCGACTTTACTTTCACTGTCACTAATGACCAGGTGGCACTAGCAGTAAAGAATCCACCTGCCAAAGCAGGAGATCTAAGNCCACTCCAGTATTCTTGCCTGGAGAATCCCATAGATGGAGGAGCCTGGTGGGCTACAGTCCACGGGGTCTGCAAAGAGTCGGACACGACTGAGCGACTTTACTTTCACTGTCACTAATGACCAGGTGGCACTAGCAGTAAAGAATCCACCTGCCAAAGCAGGAGATCTAAGAGACGCAGGTTCGATCCCTGGGTCGGGAAGATCCCCTGGAGGAGGACATGGCAACCCACTCCAGTATTATTCCCTGAATCCCCATGGACAGAGGAGGCTGGTGGCCTACAGTCCATAGCATCACACAGAGTCAGACACGACTGAAGTGACACCACAATGAGCATCTTCCATGGGAGCTTATCCTAACTACTTTAGGAATTCAACCTGTAGATCTTGTGTTTCCCTAGTATAGCAATTTTTAAAATATTTATTAAATGTCTATATGTGTTAGGCATTCAAGACCTGGAGCATAGTTTGTTTTTTAATCGTTGGTTTGTTTGATCTAAGACCCAAAAAGCACAGACTGCATTTTGCTGTTAAGTATTCCTTTGTATGTGTATGTGCTCAGTCATGTCCAGCTCTTTGCAACCCCATGGACTGTAGCCCACCAGGCTCTTCTATCTACAGGATTTCCCAGGCAAGAATACTGGATGGGTTGTCATTTCCTTCTCCAGGGGATCTTCCTTCGATCTTCCAGAGATTGAACCCAAGTCTCCTGTATTGCAGGCAGATACTTAACAGCTAAGCCATGAGAATGGGGGTAAGTATTCTTAGTCTCTTTTAATCCATAGATATTCTCCTGCAGTTCTTATTCTTATAATTGATTTGTTGAAGAAAACAGGTCTTCTGAGGACTTCCCTGGTGTTCCAGTGGCTGGGATTCCACACTGGGGGCCTGGGTTCCGTCCCTGGTTGGGGAACTGGATCCCACATGCTGCAACTGAAAGATCTTGCATGCCACAGCAAGGATTAAGCAGCCTGTGTGCCACAGCTGAGACCAGGAACCACCAAGTGGGAAGCCATGTCCTTCTCCAGGGGATCTTCCCAATGCAGTGATTGAACCTGGGTGTCCTGCCTTTCAGGTGGATTCTTTACTGTCTGAGCCACCAGGGAAGCCCCCAAATAAATACATAGATTAAAATAAATATTTTTTTTAATAAAGAAAGAAAGAAAATAGGTTTTCTGGCCCACAGAATGCCACATTCCAATTGGTTGGATTTTTACCTCCATGGTGTTGTTTTGACATGTTCCTCTGTTCCTTGTATTTTCTATGAACTGGTAGTTGGATCTTGAGTCTGGCACAGACTGAGCTTCTATTTTTTTATGGTGTTGTGTACTTCCTACTGCAACAGTAGGCACGTGATGCTTGGAAGTCTTTCTTTTTTGTGACATTAAGATTGATCAGTGGGTTTGATGTCACCAGGCTGATCCATCCATTAGAAAGTTCTTCTACAAAAGGATTTTTCCTCATCCACAGTTTGGATGAGGTAACCAATAAGAAAGGACAGAATGAATGTCTGATTCATTCCCTTTCTTGGATGGTGTTCAGAATGAGTTGGTTCCCCAACATCCTCCAGTGAAAACCACTGAATTTTTAACTCACGCATTTTATACATTGGAACATATTTAATATGTGTGAATCCACTATAGTTACTCTTTTTAATGCTCAAATTATTCCATATTTGGGCACTGGGAAGCCCTTTAACTTGATTCCCAAGCCCTTTTGACAGGACACAAGTGGTCTTTGATAGCTCCTTTGTTTTCTAATACAAGGTAAGTCAACTTACTTTGTACATTTCCTGTCCCAGAACTGGAATTAGCCATTTTTCTCAGGCTCCTTACTCCCTTTGAGTTGTTATTGTTCAGGTGCTCGGTCATGTCTGACTCTTTGCAGCCCCGTGGACTGCAGCGTGCCAGGCTTCCCTGACCTTCATTGTCTCCAGAGTCTGCTCAAACTCATGTCCTTTGAGTCGATGATGCCATCCAACCATCTCGTCTTCTGCAGCCCCCTTCTCCTCCTGCCCTCAGTCTAGTGGGGACTTGCATTTAGAGGCCACAATCCACGTGTTACAGGTGCTCATTGCCACTGAGCTGGTCCTTATTTCTCGGTTTTTCAGTGGACAAAGTTGGGAAATACTTTTTCATTTGTTAAAGAGAAGGCATATCAGGCTTTCACACCAATATCTTCAAAAATTTAGGGTTACAGGATTTTTACTTAACATCTTTGATTATAAAATCATACTAAAAATATAGCTTTCTGATTATTTTAACATAATTACTACACATATATATAAAATAGATTCAGAATAGTAATACCAATATTATTACTAGCAATATTACTGAAAACAGCTTAAGAATTACTTAGAATTTGTTTTGACCTTAAGATATATTCCACTTGAGCTGTATAATCAAATTATTGTGTTTTAAAGTCATGTGAAATAATTCTCTGTATGATTAAGCTATCAACTTGATACATAAACATTTTACTTTCATCTTGATTGGGTGGGTTTTTCTATTTTAATTAAATTTTGTTTAGAGTTAAGGAAAATATTTATGGTGTTCCAAAGTCAAATCTATAAAACAAAATACATTCAAAACAGTCTAGGGACTTCCCTGGTGGTCCAGTGGCTAAGACTCTGTCCAATACAGGGGGCCCAAGTTCAATCCCTGGCCAGGGAACTAGATCCCACATGCTACACCTAAGAGATCACAACTAAAGATCCCACATGTCACAACTAACACCCAGCACAGTCAAATAAACAAGTATTTTTTTAAGAGTCTGGCTGACCTGACCCTGACCTATCCATCCATTTTTTCCCTCCTCATTTCATAGTTAATCAGTACTAGTAAATTTTATTAGTTTATCTGACTAAAATTTTAGTTTACTCTTCCATTTCTTTTAATAACAGACAAATACATATGTATTTCTCAGATAAAAGGTAATATGCTACCTATTATTTCTGCACCCTGCTTTTTTTCACTTAACAATACACCCTGGAGACCATCCCATAGCCGTAGTTGTGCATAGAGATAATTCTGCTTCCTTATATAGCCCTACAGCAACCCACTGTATGGATGTCCCATGGCTTACTGCTATTACAAGTAATGCCACCACAGAATACCCTCTGCATGTCTTTTCTTATTTTCACCTGTGTATTTTTGGAATAGATCTTATAAATAGGATTGTGTGGTCAAAAGACAATGTATGTGTAATTTTGCTCAATATTGTCAAATTCCCCTCCTTAGAGGTGGTGTGATTTTTGTATTCCCATCATGAGGTGATAAATCTTACATGCTAAGTTTAATATATATTTTAAAAAAAATCTCTTGACATCTCAGGGGCCTTCCTTTAAAATCCCTTTCAGAGATTTTAACCAAAGCCATCTAACTCAATTCTCCACATTCTGGACAAAGGAAATTTCTTTTGAGAAAGGGCAATGATGTGCTCAAGGAAATGCCTTTATCCCTCACCTTTCCTGACTTTTAAATACACAGTTTACACATAATTCTTTTCATGTCAGAGAAGTCAAGCACAGTATTAATTATTCAGATGAAAAAGATCACAGGTTAATTTAGGTCTTTGCAAACTACAAGTGGTTCCCTGAACTGAAACTGAAGTTCCTGGAGGAGATTGGGGACTCCTCGGTGCCCTCTCCTTCCCGCCGTTTAACAAGTAAGATCTGATGATGGTGGACTGTGATGGTACCACAGTGGATACTGGCTCCCGTCCACACCCACTGCAGAACATCTCCCCCAGCCTCCCTTTCCCCACAGGATCCTCCCAGCATCTGAGGTTAGGCCCCGTTACATGTGTTCTCTCATTTACTCATTTACCTCACAATAACACTATGAGGCAGATGCCCTATTGGCCCCCTTTTAAACCTGAAGAAGTGAAAGAGCAGAGAAGTGAAGCTACTTGTCCAAGGTCACACAGCAAGCAAACAGGCAGCCAGGATGCGCACACAGGCATTCCGACTCTAATGCCCACCTTTACCTGTTGTGCTGTGGGGCTTCCACCTTTCAGACCTTCGTCATCTTTTGCCCAACCAGTGCAGGGGCCTCCCGACTACATCCCCACCTCTAGGAGCACACCTACACACACAAACACATGTGCACACATGCACAAAACTCTGCCGTTTATCCTTTCTTCTCCAATACCAATATAATCTTTCCAGAAAACAGATCTCATTACATCAGACCCCTGCTTACAAATGACTACTCAGAAGAGAACATCCAAACTCCTTACCTTGAGGAACATGTTCTGTATCCCAGCATCCTGCCTTTTTGCATCCTCAGTGCTAGCCATTCTCAGACACTCCATCCCACTAGTTAAAAACACATTCTGATCTCCAGTCATGTGGAATTACTATGAGGCTCCCAGGTCATCATGGTTTTTCTCCTCTCTTAAAATGCATCTTTTCTCCCACCTCCCACCCTCCCCCATCCACTTGACAAGCCCTTTAGGCTCAGATTCAGAATCAGCTCAGAATGGCTTCCTCAAACATCTGTGCTGGTCCTTCCTGGAGGCCCTCTCCTCTAGCCTCTATGCCTAAACAAAACACGCTATAACGTGAGTCTCATCCTCACTACCTCAACCCTCTTCTCTACCTGCACTCAGAGGTACTCATTTTATCTTCTTTTGTTTATCCTTCTAGTATTTTTTTGCAACAAAGTATACATAAAAGTTGTATATAATATATACATATAAAGAATATTATACATATGTTCCTATTCTCCCCTTTTCTTACACAAAAGGTAGCCAACTATACACACTTTTTGCACCCTACTTTTTCTGCTTGATATATCCTTGGCATTTCTCTGTTACAGCACACAGAGATGGTCCTTGTAGTGTGAGAAGATAGAGCCACATTTATTTACTCGTCGCCTGTTGCTGGTCATGGAGTAGAGTATATCCCCTTATTTCAAGGGGCTGAATGAGACCTAGTCCTGTTGCTCTTCATCCAACATCAAGACCCCACTGGATGCACAGCTTAGATCTCTGCCAAAGAGAGTCCAATGAGACTGGCCACTGCCAAAGCCAGGCCACAATAAGAGACCAAGTTACTGATGCCAGCAGGAACAGCTCAGGTTCTGTACCTTCTTTTTTTTATGTCCAAGAATCACACCAGAGCAGAGGCTACGATTCTTTCAGTTCAGTTCAGTTCAGTCGCTCAGTCATGTTTGACTCTTTGCAACCCCATAGACCGCAGCATGCCAGGCTTCCCTGTTCATCACGAACTCCCAGAGCTTACTCAAACTCATGTCTATTGAGTTGGTGATACCATCCAACCATCTCATCCTCTGTCGTCCCCTTCTCCTCCTGCCTTCAATCTTTCCCAGCATCAGGGGCTTTTCAAATGAATCAGTTCTTCACATCAGGTGACCAAAGGATTGGAGTTTCAGCTTCAGCATCAGTCCTTCCAACAGATATTCAANTTGGCAATTTGATCTCTGGTTCCTCTGCCTTTTCTAAATCCAGCTTGAACATCTGGAAGTTCACAATTCTCTAACATCTTGCAGTTTTGCTTCAGTTTACAGAACCACAAAACTCAGATCCAGTAGCCCACAGAGTTCACATCTTAGGTGGACTCAAAGAGGAAACAAATGGCACCATGTGTCATTGACTAAACTTGGCGTCTCATCTCGTCATTCAACAAATATTTAGTGAACTACTTCTAGGTACCAGGTATTGCTCTTAGGTGTGCACGCATGCATGCTTAGTCGCTCCAGTAGTGTCTGACTCTGCGTCCCTATGGACTGTAGCCTGCCAGGCTCCTCTGTCCATGGGGTGCTCCAGGCAAAAATACTGGAGTGGGTTTCCATGCCCTCCTCAAGGGGATCTTCCTGACTCAAGGATTGAACCCATTTCTCCGTGTGTCTCCTGCATTGCAGGCAGATAAGATTCTTTACCCACTGATGGGGCTGTTAATCATTGGGTCATGTATGGATGTGAGAGTTGGACTGTGAAGAAGGCTGAGCTCCGAAGAATTGATGCTTTTGAACTGTGGTATTGGAGAAGACTCTTGAGAGTCCCTTGGACTGCAAGGAGATCCAACCAGTCCATTCTGAAGGAGATCAGCCCTGGGATTTCCTTGGAAGGAATGATGCTAAAGTTGAAACTCCAGTACTTTGGCCACCTCATGCAAAGAGTTGACTCATTGGAAAAGACTCTGATGCTGGGAGGGATTGGGGGCAGGAGGAGAAGGGGATGACAGAGGATGAGATGGCTGGATGGCATCACTGACTCGATGGGCGTGAGTCTGAGTGAACTCTGGTAGTTGGTGATGGACAGGGAGGCCTGGCATGCTGCAATTCATGGGGTCGCAAAGAGTCGGACATGACTGAGCGACTGAGCTGAACTGAAAGCTCACTGGCAAGGCAGGATGCTAGGAAATAAAACAGACAAGGAAACGATAATAAATAGGGACTTCCTTGGTGGTCTAGTGGTTAAGACTCCACACTTCCACTGCAGAAACATGGGCTTGATCCCTGGTCAGGTAACTAAGATCTTGCATGCTGAATGGTATGGCCAAAATAATAATAACAAATACGTACAATAACTAAATGATATAATCTGTTGAAGATGACACGTACTATGGAAACGATAGAACAAAGTAAGGGAGTTTGGACTGGAAGATACAGGATGCAACTGAAGTACAGTGGTCAAAGTAGATCTCAGTGGGAAATCATGACAAGTTACTTCGGGGGGCAACCCCGTTTTGCAGCTGTCACAGGTCAACTGTCATTAGCATTGCCACAATTAAACTATCATCATCATCACAGTGTCAAGGTAACAACAAAGTATCTGAGGGTTGCAGTCGTCTTGAATTGTGTTGTTCTGGAAATTGCTTGAAATAAGCAGAGTATTCACGGAGGGCTTGAAAACCTTCTTTGTGACCTAGAAATTTCTTTCTTGGAAAGCTTTGAGGCAATGGGGCTTAAAGGATATCCCAAGTGGTTCCGTCCACCACTTCCTTGTTTGAAATGAATCTCACAGAAGAAATTCAACCAGGAAATTTCCTGTGCCTTTAAAGGCGCAATCAGGTCTCCAGCTGGAGATGGCGGAACGAGACAGAAAGCCGGGTTACATTGAGACGAACACGTGTTCAGCATGTCCTTCCTATATTCCTGTGTCATGTCCTTGATTCTTACAACAACCTCATTCTGTGAGAAGCCCACACTCTCTCAGAAGCCCTGCACCTCGGCCCACACCGTGACTTGAAGGTGGTACCCAGCCCAGAGCTATAGCTTCTTATTTCCTGAGTCTGTGCCCCCACACGCCCGACTGCTTAGACCACCTCTCCAAACATAAAGGCGGTGTATTTGCTTCTCTCAAGCCCTTTTAGACAGGCAACCCAAATAAAACATAAGCTGGAGAACACCAAGCTTTGGTCTCCCATCAGTTCTCAGCCATGAGGCCCTTCCAAGTGGATTTTCTCAACACAAAGTTGCTCAGATCGAAAGTTAGGTTGCAGGTAACTTGCTCCATCTCTCCTGGACTCAACATACTATGCGCCAGGGACCCTGCCAGACGCTGAGGACACCCAGACAAATGACAGTGGCCCTGCCTGCAGGGTCTCTAGGGGAGGCCCACAAGAGGGGTGTTAGTCGCTCAGTCATGTCTGACTCTTTGCGACCCCATGGACAGGGGAGGCCACAGGGTGTTACAGGAAACAGGCTCTCACCCCATCCTTGAAGACAAAAGCAATGTTCCATCCGAGGAGAGAGAAAGTAGTTCAGGTGAAGGGAACAGGACAGGATGGCAGCCAAGAAAGAACCGAGAGAGTTAATGGGGGCAAGGCCCGAAGGGGCTTCTAGCATCTGAATCTCGACCTATAGGCAACGAGAAACTTCCCCAGGGCTTTAAGCAAGCAGATGACACGGTTAGCACTGTGCTCCTGTGGAGAAAAGAAAGATCTGAGGACAGGCCCCACTGGGAGGCCTGGGGCAGAGGTGGTGGGCACGGAAAGTGGGGAGGGGTTCCCAAGGAAGAAGGAGGCAGTGCAAACTGGAGCGGGTCAGAGGGCCTGGCTCTGAGCCTAGGCTCTCCAATCACTGGCGGGAGGACCCTGAACTCCTCGTACTTACTTAATCCCTACCTACTTCACAGGGTTGTTGGAGGATTAAATGGGATAACCTAGGAGGAAAACCAGCGCCTTGTGAGCCATACAGCACAGCAGGACAGCAGCGCTGTCCAATCCCTCCCGCACTGTGGCCTCTGCAGACCCTTCAGCGCTAGGAGACTTAAATTTATCCCCCCCTTCCCCAGGCACAAACGTTTTCTCTGCTCATTGAACTTCTGTGACAGCTAAGTGGCCTTTGGTAAACCTGGTCTTCTTTCTGGACCTGGCTTCCTTTTCTACAAGAGAACTGAATCAGATGATCTCTAGGGCCCCTTTCAGGTTGAAGTTTCGCTTTCTTATTCGCCTTTTAGCCCAATTTCCAGAGTGATAATTATTTGTCAAATGAAAACTTATTGACAGAAGAATCATCAATAGAAGGAAGAGAGCCAAGCTGATGAGTGGCTGACCCTGAAAACTAAGGTGATATAGTGTGTGTTCTTTAAAAGCCTTGAAGGGTCGTATCAATAAGTTCCATTCAAAGGCACAGTTGTAAATATTTGAAGGAATTTTCATCTCCCCCAAATTGATTCTTATTTATAACATCTGTGCTCCCAAAAGGTTGAATTATCATTGGCTTAGATATTTACATAAGAAAACTAAAGACATGTCCACATTAAAACTTGCAAAGGAATATTCATACAACTTTATTGTAATAACCAAAAAACTGGAAACAATGTAAATGTCCATCATCAACAGGTAAGTGGATAAACAATGTATGGCATATCTATAAAACAGAAAACCACTCAGGAATGAAAAGGACCAAACTTTCGATATGTGCCAAAGAACAGATAAAACTGTAAGCAGAAAGAAAACTCACAGAATGAGAGAAAATATTTACAAATCGTATATCTGATAAGGGTCAAGGATTCAGAATTTATAAATTTATAAATTCTGAATCTGATTCATAATTTCACGCTAAAAAATAAACAACTCAGTTTAAAAAGAAACAAAGGACTTTTCTCTGAAAAAGAGAAACACAAACACATGAAAAGATGCTCAGCATTATTAGTCATTAGGGAATGCAAATCAAAATCACCATGGGATACCACTTCACACTCATTAAGATAGCCATAATTTTTTTAAAATATGGAAAATAACAAGTGTTGGCAAAGCTGGAAAGAAACTGGAACCCTCACTCATTACTGGTGGGAATGTAAAACGGAGCAGTTACTAGGAAAACACTTTGGAAGTTCCTCAATAAATTAAACACGGAATTATCATATGACTCAGCAATTCCACGTCAAGATACATACCCAAAAGGATTGGAAACAGATGTTCAGGCCAAAACCTGCACACAAAATTCATAGCAGCATGATTCACAAAAGGTAGAAACAGCCCACATCCATCAACGGATGAACAGGAAAACAAAACACTATCTATCCATACAGTGGAATTTTACTCAGCAATAAAAAGGAATGAAGTACTGATACATGTTACAATATGGATGAATCCCAAAAATATTACACTGAGTGAAAGAAAGCTGATATAAAAAGCCATATATTATATGATTCCATTTATATGAACTGTCCAGAATAGGCAAGTCCATAGACATGGAAAAAACAGATTAGTGATTGCCAAAGGCCTGGGAGAGGAGCGAATAACCGCTTAATGAGGACTGGGTCTCCTCTCGGGGTGATGCAGATGTTCTGGAACCAGACAGTAGTAACTGTTAAGCAACACTGTGAATATACTTAAAACTACCAAGTTACACTTGAAAATCGTTAAAATGGTTAATGTACATGTACTTTATCACAGTTTTGAAAAATATTATTTCCCGCCAAATCATTAAGCGAGTGAAAGAGCCAAGTAACAAAAAGAGTGCATACTATGATTTCATTTTTATAAAATTCTAGAAAATGCAAACACATCTATAATGCTAGATCACTAGTAGCCTGAGAGGAAGGGGGTTAAGGAAAAGAGAGAAGGATAAATTATAAAAGGCATGAAGAAACTCTAGGGGGTGATACAAACGTGTACTGTCTTTATTGTTTGATGGATGTTTTAAACATGTACAGCTTAGTGAACTTCAATTACACTTCTGCAAAATTGAGAAAAGATCAACAAATGTTTTACAAATTATCCCTGGGACCTCTAAATTCTTACACTTATTAAATTTCTATTTGAAATACACAGGGGAACTCACTGTTTAAAGGATCTTTGCTATAAACCCTTTTGAAGGTCAAAAGCAAACAATCTTTCCCTGATTTATTGATTCTATTAAGTGTGCTTTTTACATTCAATGGTTTCTTAAAGCAAAAGAACACCTGTAGCAATGTCTGCTAAAACCGTTTAAGGGTATGTCTGGTGGAGATTAAGTGAGCTTGATATGGCCATGTTTCAAGTCAGAAATTCTTTTTGCTATTAATAGGCACCTAGGACACTGTAATCATTGCTGAATCCTGGTTTTTTGAATTGGTTCAAAAATGGTCTGGTAGAACTTGGCAGAGGCTCAGTCTGCAAATCAAACGATCATATCTGTTATTAGTTGAGCACATGCTGAGAGGATTATAAGTGTTTATGTACTCTCCATGAGCATCCAGTTCAGATCTTGCCTAACACGCATAATGACAGAATAAGACAGTGAATCAAATGCCAGAGTCAGATTTGCTTGTGGAATTTAAATTGGGATATGGATTTCACTTTAAACCAAAAGTAATACTTAAAGCCACCAGAAATGGGAAAAGGGGTTTCTGATCAGACCACTTAGTTTGTCTCAAATTAAATTTGGCAGAGTTTCAAAATTATTTCAGTAAGCTTTCCATAATAATATTTTCTTTGTAAATAATGGGGTTTTTAGTAAATTATTTTGAGGATGCAGATATTTATATACAGATGACATGATCACTTGAATTTATATAACATTCTCCCATCCCAGCCCCACACCACCAGTTCTTTCATAAATACTATTTTCCTTAGCTTTGTTGAGCCCTTTGAAGTTTGTGACTTGATTTCTTCATCTGTAAAACGGGGTGAATAGGGGCATTAACTTCACAGGATTATTGTTGGATATTAAACATATATCAAGTGCTGAGACTATTGGCTGACTCACAGGAATCACTCAATGAATGTTCAATGTTACGTAATTACTACTATTCCCTTTTACAGATGAGAACACTGAGGCTCAGCGCTAGTGGTGGCAAGTCTGAATCCAGAACACAGAGCATGCTTACTCCTGATTCTTTCCACGACTCCACACCACTTTCCTCACTCATACATATTTCGTGCATGAAAATAAGAGTACCAATCGAGAAGAGGCAAAAATAGTTGTGTAACTTAAATCTAAAAAGCATGAACAAATTGGCAGTCACAGACCAGCTCCAAGACTCATCCAGTTTAGGCCCCAGGGCGTCATCAGTCATTTTTAAAGTCGGCTTCATACAGTGATTTTGAAAAAGAAGATTAAAGGTTTCTGCAGAGTCAACCAAGCTTCGAGGATGCCCCCCAAATTGTGCCACCTAGCAAAAATGACATTATCGCCCACTCACTGCTTCAACATTAAAAGGGGTTTAGAGGATGAGATGGCTGGATGGCATCACCGACTTGATGGACGTGAGTTTGAGTGAACTCTAGGAGTTGGTGATGGACAGGGAGGCCTGGCGTGCTGCAGTTCATGGGGTCGCAAAGAGTCAGATATGACTGAGTGACTGAAATGAACTGATAGTCACTTTGTATGGACANAAGACTTTATCCTATTAAATCCAAAATACCCCCAACTTGCTGTCTTGAAAATGTCGAAGCCTGAAACCTTAGTTGGGTGGAATTAACAGTGACCACCCATTGCGCCAGGCAAAATATCAGCCTACCACCAATACCCTCTTGGTGGTTGCTGGAAACCAAATTCACATTCCTGATTAAAAATGTGCCTACTTAATTAAAGTCAGGATTTCCCAGTCTTCTCACTGGTGGGAAGAAGCAACATGAAGCTTCCAGAAGACACACATCACCAAGATCCAGTCAGGTTCATTAACCAGAAAGGGAATTGCCATGTGCTCCTTTCTACAAGCTGCTAATTACCGTCTTTTGCCTGATTTTGGAATACGGATCACTTTACTTTCTGCAAAACTTTTCAACGCACTATTCTAAACATAGCCATCAGTCACTCACACCAGCTGTGGATTCACAGCGACTTTCCTTGTTAAAATACACAAAATCGTATCGGCTACACCATCCCAAACAAGATAATTACTGTGTCAGGAAATAAAAATCAGATTAAGTGGAATTTAGTGGCACAGGAGACCCTTTTAAGTTTTTGCCTGACAGAGGGACCAAGGAGGATGAATTGCCTTTGGAGTTTTAATTCCACTGTCTCAAACTTCTTCCATTCTAGTTTTTCAAGTTTAGTTCAATCTGTTTTAATTCTATCCCTTGGTTAGATCTCAGTTCCTAAAATTTTGTAGATTCTTGTTTATCAGAGATGTGAACTGAGCTATACTGGTGTGTTTATTTGAGGATTAGCTGTTGTGGTCAAGGAAGAAATATTTGTTCAACTGGAGTCAAGAACCTACAGCCATAAGAAAAATAAATCAGAGAGAGAGAGAAACTGGATAATGGGGGATCATTTCACTGTGAGTCGATCCTGGTGGGGTTTTTTGCCCCCTGGTGATTTTACGCATAGGCAAAAAGAACTTAACAGATCAAAGTCCACATTCCAACTGACAGATATGGGTTTTTAAAATTATTAATTTCATGAACTGCTAAAGCAGTAGCCAAGAGAATAAGTGGACAGAAGAATAAAATAGGTGATAAAATTTCTCTTCTTTTTCTTCCCCTGCAGCATGGGCATTAGAAAAGCTCTGTGTACACCATATGTACAGTCATTTACTGTGACTAATGGGAATAATGTACTACATTTCATAAAACTGATCTCTGGCAATTTGAGAAAACACTGGATGGCTACACTTCCTATCTACAAGTACTTATCACAACAAACCCTCAAGCAAAATTTCTTTAAAAAAAAAAAAAAACAACCTTAATAGGCTTTCTAGTGAAGCAAAGAAACTTTTCAGAATGTTAAGAACCCTCCCTGTTTTGAGTAAACGCTTAATCCTCTCAGATGTTTTCTCCTGCTGAATGCTTGTCTTATGTGCAGTTTAAGACGGTGTTTAAAATTTTCAAAATTCCTTCTACAAGTGTATCCCTGTTTCCTCTAAAAATGGACTCAAACTGATGTTAAAAAGTGGCACAGATGTTAGAAATTCCAACCTCTTTTCAGAACAGGACCAAGTATGAGTTGAGATAATGTCCCTTTTGGGCAAACTCTTATTTTCTCTCAGATTCTGGAAGTAATTGTCAACATGTCCATTAAAGTGGGTGGACTTCATACACAACTTGCCTGAGTGTCACCCTACAAGTTACATGGAGATCCTTCCAAATGCAAGACATCCGTAAAATTATCTGCAATCAGAGTGGCTACTTCTAATATTCTCTAGACTGATCCGGGGAGTACTGTGCACTGAAGACACAGCCGGCCAGCGTCTTTAACTCTAGGCAAAAGACTGAAAAAGCAATCAAAACTGGATTTATATCTTCATAAATCACAATACACGCAGGTGATACTATCAAACACTAAATCAAAACTTCTTCCATTTTCATGACTGATTTTTATTCACTCATACCAAAATAATCTGGAAAGGAAAAAAGATGTCATCAACGTACAAATTAAAGATGCAACCTGACATCAAGCATTAGCCAGGAGTATTTCACTGCAAATCAAACAATTTTGGAAAATCACCTGAGTGCTCATCTCATAGATGTCTGTGCTTGCTTGGTTAATTTTCATCATGATTAGTATCACAATTTCTAACTGCATCTGACAACCGACTTCCACACTGCACACAGAACCAATGACTCTGCTTTCATTCTGAAGAGTTTTAAAACTTACAACCTAAAATTGTAATTTCTGATGTTTATCAGGATTAATAAACAACTTCTTATAAATCAAAAATTAGGTTTGGTTATAAAGCACAAAGTTAAAAAATAAAATACTTTTGAAAATAAAATATTGTGCATATTTGAGGAGATAAATCCTTGTAAAACATTCACTGACACATACCAATGCTGTTCTATTTCTGTTCATAGGAAGATAATATATTTTTTTAAGCTCTCAAATTATTCTGATTTCCTAAACTTATTCCAAATCTCTTCTTAAGGTGTTATTTATAATTCCTTTGCCCAAATGGCTTACATAATGCTTCAGATTTTATTCAGTAATACCTCCACATTGGCCAGCTTAGAGAATGCACGTTTAAAACACATATCTTATAAGACATTCGTTATATGTGTCTAAACATGGCTGATAACCTTCATAGGTAATGCAAATACTAGCCTGAGGTCAGGGGTTAACAAGGGTGGAAAGGTCATGCACCATGCTTGACTGAAGCTAACAATACAACAATGAGAAAACTAAATACACCTGAACTGAACAAAAGAACTCCACAGTAGTTAACCTCTGATGCAGTCTTCATAAATACAGAGATTGGATTCTATAAAATAAACACCAAAGTCAATCACATTATTCACTGTCACACCTCATCTCTTAAAACCAAATGTAACGTAGGTGAATAGGATTCAGTATGTATGTATCATGTTCATGACTGTTACTTTACCAAAATCATTGACGTCACCCAAAATGAAAACGTTATTAAAGAAGATCAGAAAACAAAGACTTTAAGTGAAAAAATTATTGTAATCCTTAAACACTATGCAACATGAAGATTGATATCTTCGTCATTTTGAAAGCAATCAAAACTCCTCTTACAAATTACATAATAACCTCATTTAAATAACTAGAAAAAACACAGGTTTCCCCAATACAATGTATTTAACATGCCATCCATTAAAGAATTACACCCAAAGCTCTAGCTTCACAAAATTCTCAAATCAAGAGGCGGACAACTCTTGTTGCCGCTGAGGGCAATCTCTCCCCGCCACATTTTCTCAAAGATGGCTGATGCAAACAGCACCTCATAACTACATAAAAATGGTTGCTCAGATTAAATTATGCAAACGCAGTTTCAAAATAACCTGCTCAAGTTTCAGCGCATTAAAGATGGACCTGCAAAGCATTTGTCATGTTATGCCTGCTTCCAGCAGAATCACAGTGGGTGATCAGGGGAGCACAAAACCCAAGTCATCCTTATAAAAAGAAAGACTCTGAAACATAAGCGCACAAACATCAAATCCCATGCGCACATTCACCAGCCTTGGACTTGGCGCCTGAAGACCGATCTGTCACCAATGCAAAACAAGGAAGAGCCATCAGGCAGTTCTTGAAGTCTTCATCCTGGAACGACTAGCAGAAGGGGCCATCTTTGAACAGCTCAGGCTCATCAGTTAAAGTAAACTATTCCAGGGGTGGAATTTTCAAAATGGGGGTGAATTTACAAGGTTAATTTTTTATTACATGAGTTAATTGAAATATACTTGAAATGATTCATCTCCCACAAAAATAGCCTTTATTTTCAACCGGGCAATATTTCATAGTCAGACACCCATCTACAAAGATTTTTCTGTGAACATAAAATTCTTGGCTTTTTCCTAGTTAAAAGTAAATGACTGGAAAATGTAGGGCAATTACGATACCAAAACAAGTTCAGTAGACTTAATGTGCAGCCTAATTTCAAGCCAGGAGACACTGGTAAGAAGCACATTAGATGTTTCCCAATTAATAAGCAGCCAATTAGGGCTTTTTCTTCTTTTACTAAATAAACTTTAGGTTTTAAACATCTTTTCTGTATTACTTTATATTAAGGACTAAAGAGAAATTTTAAGTAATGATGTACTTAAACTGTCCATCATACTTAGTAAATCTTGGCTTAAATGACTTGCAAAACAAAGCGAACAGAATAACAATATAAAATATTTTCAGTTTCAAATAATTAGCTACTTGTAGGTAGTTGAAAAGTTTTATAAAATCAAACTAAAGCCAAAAGTTGTCACAAATGGAGCTTTTAATATTCTACCAGTCAAAAAAAAAGGGGGGGGGAACCATTTTGTTCTGCAACACGATACTAACGTTCTTTGATGTCAAACATAAATTTTCTCTATTCTTTCCATGACATGTTAGTCTTAAAAACAATATTTACCTCCATTTACACCCCATCACTGGTTATGTACTCTTACTACATTTTAATAAGTTTAATAACTCAAAGCATCAACACAAGAGCGCTGGAAAACCTCCGCTTTGTTCCATAGGACTGATTTTGCTGTACTTGTGTTTATTTCTCTTACTTTCTCCAGTTTCACCAAAGCACTCATCGTCTAGGCTTTACAACACTTCTTACCCTAGTTTTGAGGACTTCACTACAGGCTGAGAGAAACTTTTCGGAGAATAAAGATTCTTTCAACAAATGGACATTCTAGGCCTTAAACTATCCAACAAAATCTCGAAAGAATGAACAGAACCTCACCATTTTACTTTTATCTCCCCCAGATGGGTTGAATAGAGCTTCTGAGAGCACACTGGCCATCCCCAACCTACTCACGCATTGGGACGTTCGGCACGGAATATTCGCGACCCAAGCCGCACGGTTCCCCCGAACCACGAGATGGTAACATTAATGGAAAACGGTTCCGCTGCTAAGAACTCTTCGCAAGGGCCTTCTTGGAAAGTGTAAACACTTCTTGCGGGGCAAAGCAAACTATGTTGTCCACAAACCCTCGGTAACCCTTTGCACCCAGTATCACTGATTGACTTCAGGGTCACCATTTAAGGTGGTTCTTCGGGCGGGCGTCTTCCTGACGCGCCCTCCCGCACGCGCGCGCACACACTCGCGCGCGACTCTCCATACATTTCAGCGGCCTCCTGGGGCTAGAAAGATGAAATATCGTCTCTGGGCCATTTCCCCCCGAATTGAGCTAATTGAGTTCAAAATACCCAGTAGAGAAAAAGAAAGGGGATGAGAAAGAACAAGATTATTTTCCCCAAATAGCTTGGTTTTCCTCTCCCTAAGCTGACGAACAGCCGGAATGACACCAACCCTGCCAAGAGGGAAGGCAAGAAAACTTCAAAGGCGAGGCGGCCGAGCGAAGTTTAGCCGGGTCGGTAGAGAGGAAGCCACAGAAGGGGGCGCCCGGGGCGTGTCCCCCAAGCGCACCCAGGTCCCCGCTCCCCCTTCCCNCTCTCCCCTCCAAAAGCCTTCACAGCCTCCCCGTGGTCCAGCCTCCAGGCTCAACTCCTTTCACACTTAAGTCTGGTCAGACTAGTCTAATTCTTTCCTTGGAAAAGCATCCTATGTGTTTTGTCCCCCTGAGTCTCTTCTTGTCTGCTTTTCTCCCTCCATGCCCTGCCTGACTGAGCCCACCTCCATCCTGGGAGCACCTTCCGGCCCCAGAATGTCTCCCTTCTTGGAGCACGTATCTCACTGCTGGTCTGCGCATCTCACTTAGCAGCTGGTCGTGCACTCCCCAGCAAATTGTGTGTACTTTTTATTTGATAAAGTGATCCCTTTTTACTGGCTTATGGTTTAGGTTTTCAAGTGTCGTACTTTGTTCTCGTGACTATATCAGGTATCTTGGTATGCAGGGACTGGGCATGCCTCTCGAAGCAGCCCTTTCATCCTCAAACATGGAGATCTGCCCATGTAGAATGTATATAGCTGTTTCCTTGATTCAGCACAAAAATGTTTTGTTTTTTGGCTGCGCTGGGTCTTCATTGCTGCACAAGGGCTTTCTCTAGTTGTGGAGAGTGGGGGCTACTTTCCAGTTGCAATGCATGGGGTTCTCATTGTGTTGACTTTTCTGGTGGAGTACGGCCTCTAGGCCATGCGGACTTCAGTAGCTGCTGCACATGGGCTCAGCCATTGCAGCGCGCAGGCCACAGAGCACAGGCTCAGTAGTTGTGATGCATGGGCTTAGCTGCCCCACGGCATGTGGAGTCTTCCCGGACCAAGGATGGAACCGGTGTCTTCTGCATTGCAAGGTATATTCCAAGAATGTTGGCTATGAAGATCTGGAGATCTAGAGTCGTTTTTTTTTTTTTTTTTAAAGTTCTGCCTCACTAGGGGCATGGCCATTAAAATCAGACAGACCAGATCTTGAATCGTGACGCTGTGTGACCTTGGGTAAGTTACCTAACCTCTGTATGCTTCAGTTTCCTCCCCTCTAATATGAAGTTCATAGACTGTGAGAATGACAGCACTGTGTGGAATGCACAGGGTGCCTTCAGAATTCATCTGTGCGATGAATAATTTATGTAAGTGCTTGGCACCATGCCTGCCAAAGTTCTCTGGGAAGTAGACTCTGAGACAGCCTATAGCAGGTTTATTTGGGGCTGCTCATGGCTGATCAATAAAGTGGAAGAGAATAGAAGGAAGCAGAATTGGGCAGAAAGAGATACCAGGCTCTGAAAAAGTCTCAGTGGAGACCTCAACCAACTCCACAGAGATTCTGAGGCTGGGGTCATCCACCAGAAGTGGCAAATGGCTCTCAGCATTTCCACATCAACACTCCCTCTAGGTGCAAGTCTAATAGAGGAGTGAGTGTGCCCCTCCCAATCATCCTAACAAAATCCTTATTACATTCCTTTGGCTCTGATTGAGTCCTGTGCCTATTTGTGAACCAATCTACAGCCAGAAAATGTGATAATCTCACTGGCTGAGCCAGAGCCTCATGCTGACCCCTGGTGCCAGATGCCCATGCGCTCCACCTGAAGCAGGCAGATTGAAAATTGCAGAGCCTGTGGTTCCCCTAGTGGAAAATCTGAGAGTGCCAGGAACAGATGGACGCAGTACTGTGAAAGCCTGACAAACGTCTATTCTTTAACTGAAAAGAATGTTAGCATAGGAACAGCCTATGGTAGGGCAAGTGCCTACTGAGAATGAAGGACATGCTGATGGGAAGTGCAACATGCATTGATTGCAGGGTGTCTGACTTAGAGGAATGTTTGCTTTTAAAAATGAAATAAATATGTATTCCTAATAAATAGTGGAAAAAAGCCTCCGCTGAGTGATCCTCAAGTTGAGTTTTAAATCTGAGCCCTGGAGAGGCTTCTGAGTTGTTGGATGTTCTGCGTTTTCATCTGGGTGGTGCTTTGAGCTTCCTTGGTGGCTCAGATGGTAAAGAATCTGCCTACAATGCAGGAGATTGGGCTTCAATCCCTGGGTCGGGAAGATCCCCTAGAGAAGGGAATGGCAATCCACTCCAGTATTCTTGCCTGGAGAATTCCACAGACAGAGGACACTGGTGGGCTACAGTCCATGTGGTCACAAAGAGTTGGACACAACTGAGCAATTAACATTTTCATCGATGTATTCCCTTTGGAGAAATTTAATAAGCTAAACATTTATGATTTGTGTCTCTTTCTCCATATATGTTATAGCTATAACAAAAATGTTCCTTAAAAATAAAAAAAAAAAAAAATTTCACATAGTCGAAGGCTACATTATACATTCTTTCTCCATGTTGTAATCTTTTTTTACTGTCCATAACCTTTGACAAGTTACAACCACTCCATTTCTGGGTGTTCACTGCCTGAAGAAGTATTTCATCTGGGACGATTTTCATAATCAAGTGTCCCTAAAACCTTCAACACAGACCCCCAACAATTGGGATTTAGGTTTTTAAGGGTGTGTCATGAAAATCATTATGAAAGCTACAGATTTTTTTGTTTTGGGGTTTTTTTGGCTGTACCATGCAGTTCCTAGACCAGGGATTGAATTTGGGCCATGGCAGTGAAAGCTTGGAAACCTAACCCCTAGGCAACCAGGGAACTCCCAAGCAAGACTTTTTAAAATGGACATTTCATATTAAGCTTCAAAGGTTCAGATAATTATCTAGTATTTTTGTTGTTGTTGAGCTAGTTAAAAATAAGTGATAGACAGCATGAGAGTTCACTTCAAAATATCAAGTGTTGCCAAAGAACAAGACATTCTTCTCTATAACCACAGTGTCATTAAGATACCCAAGAAATATGTCGATACAGTAATATATAATTTTCAGTTCATATGCAAATTTCCCCAGTCATCTAAATAATGTCCATTATACTTGCTTTTTTTGTTTAAATCTAAGGTTCAACCAAAACATTTTGGATTGTATTTATTTGTTATTCTCTCTATCCTGCTTTACCCTAGAACAGTCTCCACACCTCCTTTTTGGGGGAGTCATTCACAACATTGATATATTTAGAATCCAGATGAACTGATTTTTAGAATTCATTTTCTGTATACTGAATTTGTCTTACCACTTTCTCATTACTAGATTCAGGTTAAGAGTTTTTAGCAGGAAGACTGCACGTGGCGTATATTTTCTATTCCTCACACAAGAGGCCCGTTTTGTCATTGTTCCATTATTAGTGATACTAAGTGGTCTGGCTTGGTTAAAGCAGGTCTTGTGGTCTCTTTCCCTTTGTGCTTAGAAATCATCTTTGGGCTGACAATCTGAGACTATGTAAGTGTCCTGGTCACCGACAGTCATTCACCCAATAGTTTTAGCATCCACTGATGATCCTTGCCAGAAGCTGTTATAAACGAAGGTTTTCTAATTGAATCATTCCTTCTACATTTGTTGATTGATGTCTCTAGTAATGAGAGAACATATCCTGTCTCCTCTCTCTCCTCTTTCTTTTCTCTCCTCTCCTCTCCCTTCCTCCCCTCTCTTTCTAGCGTATGTGTGTTTATTATATACACTTATTCTTATTTCCCTTTCTTTCACAAAAGGTATTTCAGAAATAGTGTATACTTCTTTTGATAAACTCTCTCTTTTGCTCAATTTTATATTAGGTTTTCCATCTCTCCCTCCCATCCTAGAATTTTAGGTCATCCTCATGTATTAGGGGAGAAGGCAATCGCACCCGCACTCCGGTACTCTTGCCTGGAAAATTCCATGGACGGGGGAGCCTGGTAGGCTGCAGTCCATGGAGTCGCGAAGAGTCGGACACGACTGAGCGACTTCCCTTTCACTTTTCACTTTCATGCATTGGAGAAGGAAATGGCAACCCACTCCAGTGTTCTTGCCTGGAGAATCCCAGGGACAGGGGAATCTGCTGGGCTTCCGTCTATGGCGTCGTGCAGAGTCAGACACGACTGAAGCGACTTAGCAGCAGCAGCAGTAGCATGTATTAGGAAAATTATATCTTTATCTTTGATATAAGTGACACATATTTCCTCCTTGATTATTTGTCTTTTGATTTTTGTTTATAGTTTTGTCATGGTAACATTGCTTTATGTAGAAAAATTCATCAACCTGCTGTTTTTGCTATGTCTGGATTTTGAGACAGAGTTAGACAAATTTCTCCACACTGAAATAATCTTTTAAATTATGTTTTCTTCTAGTACCAGTGTGATTTTTTTATGCTTAGACCTCTGATCCACTTGGAGTTTATTCTGGTATACAGTGTAAGTTTATTCTGGTGTACAGTGTAAGGCGTTGGTCCAATTTTATCCATCTCCAAATGGCCATCCAGTTGCTCCCATACCACTTATTAAAAGAACCAGCTTTTCTTAGTGATTTGAGATATTATCTTTATCATATGCTAAATTCCCATGTGCCTTAGATCTATTCCTGGACTTGCTATTTTATTCTAATAGTCTGTCTATTCATTTACCAGTTTTAATTATAGTTCCTTTAGAATATCATTTACTATTTGACAAGCCTAGTCTCTTCTCATAGCTCTTCTTTGGGGGAGTTTATGGCTATTCTTGCATGCTTATTTTTCTACATGACTTTCGGAGTTGACTCCTCTAGAAAAGAATGTGGTATTTTTATTATGATTATGTTAAGATTATATATTGACTTCAGGAGAATTAGAACTTTATGATGTTGAGTGGTCCTGTCAGAGAACAAGGGAGCTCTCTTGCTTTGTTCAAATCTTTTTTCAAGCCTTTTGGGAGTTTTTTAAAGTTTTCTTAGGTTTTGGTGATTTTGAAGTGAAGTGCAAGTCATTCAGTCATGTCTGACACTTTGCAACCCCATGGACTATACAGTCCATTAAATTCTCCAGGCCAGAATACTGGAGTGGGTTGCTATTCCTGTCTCCAGGGGATCTTTCCAACCCAGGGATTGAACCCAGGTCTCCCACTTTGCAGCTGGATTCTTTATCAGCTGAGCCACAAGGGAAATCCTTTGATGATTTTAGCCATAGCAAATAAAACAACACTCCAGAAGATCAAACAAAAGTTTTATTACAAAAAGTGATACCAGAAGAGAGGACAGAACCAAACAAAATCACCACATTGATACCAGCTGCCAGTCTTATAGCCCAGAGGCACAAGAGACCTGGAGCCAGACAGATAACCAGCGAAGGCAGAAAGTGCAGCCATAGCCTCTCCCTGATACATGGACTTGTTATAATCTAGAGATTCAAAATGACTCACATAGGGGGCTACTTTCAGAGCCAAGCCTGCATATAAAATATGGAAAATATTAAAAAAAAGGATGTGAGTATATATATTCATGTATAATCTGAATCACAGCAGAAATTACTACAACATTGTAAATCAACTGTACTTCAATTAAAAATATTGATTAAAAATAATGAAATAAAGAATTGTATATACCTCATATAAGAAAATAGGGTTATTTTCTTCCATTATCTCCTGTAACTGGTTATTGTTTATTTAAATACAAATATTTTTACATATTCATGTTACTTATCTATCTAAAATTGTGCATTTATATGTACTTCTTATGGAATTGCTTTGCTTATGTTAGTTTTGCCATTAAAACTTTTACCTAGTATAAGCCTGCTTGTTTTCTTATTTATGACCATATAACTCATTTTCTAGATGTCTAATGCTGAAATATTAGGTTAAAACTTCATATAACAGATTGTGTTAGAATTTCCACATAGTTCACATATATCTGTTGGTTTATTCCTAAATATTTTATGTGGTTTTTTGTTTCTGTACCACATGATATCACCTGTAAATGAATCTAAAATATAGCACACATGAACCTATCTATGAAACAGAAACAGGATCTTGACATAAAGAAGAAGCTAATGGTTGCCAAGAGGGAGGGGGTTGGGGAAGGGATGGAGTGGGAGGTTAGGGTTAGTAGATACAGGCTTTTATAAATAGGATGGGTAAACAAGAAGCTTCTGCTGTATAGCACAGGGAACTATATTCAGTATCCTGTGATTAATCACGATGGACAATATTAAAAAAAGAGAATGTATATATATGTACAATCTGAATCAGCAGAAATTAACACAATATATCTACTATACTTCAATAAAAATATTTATTAAAAAAGATAAGAATTGTATATACCTTATTTAAAAAAATAGGATTTTTCTCTTTTATTATCTCCTGTAACTGGTTTGGCTTATATAAACATATTTTAATATTTATATATTATTTATCTAAAATTGTGCATTTATATGTACTTCTTATAGAATTGTTTTGCTTGCATTAGACTTGTCATTATAACTTTTGAATTTTCCAACTATAATATCATATTATCTATGAATAGAGATATTTTAATTTTCGCATTTTCAATTCTTATTCCTCTAATAGTTTTCTCTGTTGCATTGATTAAAATCTCCAATATCAACAGCAACATGGATGGACTGTGAGAGTATTATGCTTGGTGAAGTAAGCCAGACAAAGACACCAATACTATGTGGTATCACTGATATGTAGAATCTAAAAAATAAAAATAAAGCAAACTAGTGAATAGAACAAAACAGAACAGACTCACAGGTATAGAGAACAAACTAATGGTTACTAATGGAGAAAGGAAAGGGAAAAGGGACAAGATGGGGTAGGAGATTAAGAGGCACAAAGTGCTACAGACTAAAATAAATAAGCTACAAGGATATACTGTAAAGCACAGAGAATATAGCCAATATTTTATAATAACCATAAATGGACTATAACCTTTAAAAATTAAATCACTATGCTGTATACCTGAAACATATAATATTGTAAATCAACTGAACCCCAATTATATTATCTCCAATATCATGTTAAATGGTAATAGACTTGCTAGGTATCCTTGCCTTATCCTGACCTTGTGTATTTATTTATTAAATAAGATTCTGACTTTAGGAATGAATTATACATTTCTAGTATATATGGGTATAATATACATATATATTTATTATGTCAAAATAAATTCATTAATTCCTGTGTTTAATTAATGTTTTGATCATGAATAATTACTTTTATCAAAAGATTTGAAATATCTATAGAAAAACTCATTTAATTTTTTAATGTTAAATTTATTAAATTTAAATTTAGTGCTGAATTTCATTCTGCGTGCATGAAAGTGAGAGTCACTCAGTCGTGTCCAACTCTTTGGGTCCCCATGGACTATACAGTATATGGAATTTTCCAGGCCAGAATACTGGAGTGGGTACCCTTTCCTTTCTCTAGNATTTGAAATATCTATAGAAAAACTCATTTAATTTTTTAATGTTAAATTTATTAAATTTAAATTTAGTGCTGAATTTCATTCTGCGTGCATGAAAGTGAGAGTCACTCAGTCGTGTCCAACTCTTTGGGTCCCCATGGACTATACAGTATATGGAATTTTCCAGGCCAGAATACTGGAGTGGGTACCCTTTCCTTTCTCTAGGGTATCTCCCCAAACCAAGGATTGAACCCAGGTCTCCCACATTGCAGGTGGATTCTTTACCAGCTGAGTCACAAGGGAAGCCCAATAATACTGAAGTGTGTTGCTTATCTCTTCTCCAGTGGATCTTCCTGACCCAGGAATCAAACTGGAGTCCCCTGCATTGCAAGAGGATTCTTTACCAACAGGGAAGCCATGCCCAGTCACCAAGTTGTGTCCAACACTTTGCAACCTCATGGACTGTAGCCCACCAGGCTCCTCTGTCCATGAGATTTCCCAGATAAGAATACTGGAGTGGGCGGCCATTTCTTTCTCCAGAGGATCTTCCCCACTGGGGGTTCATACCCACATCTCTTGCACCTCCTGCCTTGGCAGGTGGCTTCTTTACCACTGAGCCACCTGTTTACATATTACATTAACGAATAATATCAAACCATTTTTGTGTTCCCAGAATAAATCCCACCTATTTATGGTGTAATGTTTTGAATGTACTCTTAGAATATTTGCTGGCTCTTTGAGATGTTTGCATGAATCTTTATAAGTAAAAATTATTTATACATTTTCTTTTTTGTTTGTTAATTGCATTTAAGTATCAGTGTTTACTTCAGAGGAAGAGTTGGGGAATTTTCTTTCTTTTTCTAAGCTCTAACATTAGGATTATCTGGTCTCTGAAGGCCTGGAAGACTTCTCCTGTAAATCATGTGACCTTAATGCTGTGTGTGTGAGAGAGAAAGGGAGACAGAATTTTGGATAACTTTTTCTGTTTCTTCTATGGAACTGATTCTCAAATAAGTGACTGAAGGACACTCAAGGGTCCGTATAACACTTTCAAGGTGACAGCAAAGTTCTCCTTCCAACTAAATATCTGCATGAAGCTAAATTTTCTTTATATTCTTCAGTCCAAACATATAACAAGATACTGAATGAAGAAGCAAGCATGAGGGGTTTCCCTGGTGGCTCCGTGGTAAAGAACTGGCCTGCCAATGGAGGAAACATGGGTTTGATCCCAGTCTGAAAAGATCCCACACGTCATGGAGCAGCTAAGCTTGTGTGCCACAACTCTTGAGCCTGTGTCCTAGAGCCCAGGAGTCGCAACTACTGAAGCCCACACACCTAGAGTGTGTGCACCGCACGGGAGAAGCCACTGCAATGAAAAGCCAGCACACTACGGCTAGAGAATAACCCCTGCTCGCCACAACTAGAGAAAAGTCCACACACAGCAACAGAGACCCAGTGCAGCCAAACACAAATAAAAAGTAAACAAATAAAATATTTTTTAAAAAGAAGCCAACACAAGGACCCAGCTGTCTTAGATTAAACCAAACAAAAAAAATTATAAAAATGTAAAACAATACCATTATTCTCACTAAGTTTTTTTTGTGGAAAATATAGTTATTTTTCATAAAATAGTGCTATTTATGTTAACATGTAATAGGCTTGGCTCTTAAATATTATTTCAGTGGTCTCACTTTTAATGTCTAATATAGTAGATACTGATAAACAACCCACATAAACAAAAGCTCTTGAGATGTCACCAAAATTTTTTAAGAATATTAAAGTGTCCTGAGACCAGCAACAATGAGAACTGCTATTTTATGGGAATTGTGTTGTTTAACTTTTTATCTTTTTTATGGACAATTTTGATAAATTGTATTTTCTAAGAAATTATGGATTTCATCTATATCTTCATAAACAGTTGTGCAAAATAGCCTTATTTTTAGAAAATTGCCTTTTCCATGGTTATTTTGTTCCTGTCATTTCTTTTCTGAATTTGGTCTTGCTTCTTTTTCTTTATTAGCTTAAATAAGCTTAAAAAATAAACAATATTTATTAGCTTAAATATTAGTTTACATATGTTGTTGATTTTTCAAAGAACAAGCATTTGAATATGGTTGCTATTTCTGCTGTCTTTCTACTTTTTAAACTCATTGATTTCTGCTTTAATTGTTCCACTTTTAGTGTGGCGGCTAAGTCCACTATAACCTATGTAGACTCTTAAAAGTAGTTTTCATTCACATGGGGCCATTAGCCATATACATCAATGATCCTGCCCAGAACTCAGTTAACTCTCCTGTCATTCGCTGTAAAATAGTCCAAAGGAACTTTGACAAACTGGAAATTCTGCAGGATATCGCAATAGTCCTCTATTTTGATAATATATTAATAATAGTAGATGAGCAAGAAGTGTATTGGAGTCCAAATGGTGAGATAGTAAATCTTATAAAGACTTAGGGACCTGCCACAGTAGTGAATTGATAAGGATCCGGTGGTCTGAAGCCTGCTAGGACATCCTCTCAAAGTAACAGACAAATTATTGCATCTTGCATCATCCACCACCAAAAAGGAAACACAACACTTGCTTGACCTCTTTCTGTTCTGGAGGCAGCATATTTATTTCACACTTGTGATACTGCCCTGACACATCTGTCAAGGGACACAGAAGGCTGCCAGCTTTGACCAAGGCTCCGACTAGGAACAGATTCTGCAGTCAGGTCCAGGCTGCTGCCCGGGCCACGTGATACAGAAGACCTTATGGTGTCTGTAGAAGCCCTCTGGGGGCTTCTGAAAGGAGAAGATGCTGTGTAGAGTTCATTACAGGCCCTAGCAGGAGAATCGCAGTGTACACACCTGAGGTCTGGAATAAGCCACGACAAGTGCAGCAGAGAATTATATACATATGAAAAATAGCTGGGCCCTGGTAGAGACAGTATCTCTGACCTTGCTGACCATGGAATAACAAGTGGCTATGCGGCCAGAGGGGGCTTCCCTGGTAGCTCAGCCGATAGAGAATCCGCCTGCAATGCAGGAGATCCTGGTTTGATTCCTGGGTCAGGAAGATTCCCTGGAGAAGGGATAGGCTAGCCACTCCAGTATTCTTGGGCTTCCCTGGTGGCCCAGACAGTAAATAATCCACCCGCAATGTGGGAGATCTGGGTTCGATCCCTGGATTGGGAAGTTCCCCTGTAGGAAGGCATGGCAATTTAGTATTCTTGCCTGGAGAATCCCCATGGACAGAGGAGCCTGACAGGCTGCAGTCCATAGCAGTCCCAAAGAGTTGGACATGACTGAACGACTAAGCATAGCACATGTGGGCAGAGACAATGCATTATATTTTGATTGATGTGTAATAAATCACAAATACAATGGTGTAAGGGAATACACATTTATTAACTTAGTTATATAGGTCAGAAGTCCAGAATGGCTCAAATGGGTTCTCTACTTAGCATATCACAAGGCCAAGACCAAATTGTTGACCAGGCTAAGTGCTTATCTGGAAGCTCTAGGTAAGAATCTGCTTTCAACCTCATTCAGGTTGTTGGCCAAATTCAGTTCCTTGTGGTTGTAGGACTGTTCTTGTTGGCTGCCAACTGAGGGCCTTTCTCAGCTCCTAAGGCCTCTGCATTCCTTCTAATGTGGCCCTCATCCTCCTCAAGCCAGCAACAGTGCAGCTAATTCCCCTGTCACTTCAAATCTCTGGCTTCTTTTTTTGCTACCAGCCAGAGAAAGCTCTCACTTTGAAAGGTTCATGTGATTAGATTAGGCCCACCTGGATCATCTTCTTATCTTAAGGTTAAATGTGCTGGAGAGCATAAGAGAACCAGGGAAGGGGGGCTTCCCCAATGACTCAGTGGCAAAGAATCCGTCTGGAATGCAGGAGACACAGGAGACAGGGGTTCTGTCCCTGAGCAAGAAAGACACCCTGGAGGAGGAAATGGCAGCCCACTCTAGTATTCTTGCCTGGGAAATCCCACAGACAGAGGAGGCTGGTGGGCTACAGTCCATGGGGTCACAAAGAGTAGGACCTGATTGAGCACGCAGTTCTCATCCCAGGAGGGATAGCTTATCATATTCACAAGTTACAAGGATTAGGATATGACATTTGGGGGCCATTTTAGACATGGTCTCTACCGCAGCTGTCCATCATGAACTGGATTATCTTAGACACATTAAGTCAAAAGCTGAGGTTGGTCCACCAGCAGTCCTCTGAAAGATGAAAGTAGTATGTCAGGTTTTGGCCCAAGCAACACAAGTACTCACAAGTGAGCTGCACCAACAGGTGACTGAGACCACCTGTCATCCACCACTGTTGCACCAGTGTCTCTCCCTCAGCCCGGATCTATGTTCACAAGGGGAAGTCCTTTATGACCAGCCGACAGAGGAGGAAAAGGCCTCACAGGTGAGTCATTTGACATGGAGCCAAAAATGAACTGCTGCCCTTGCAGCCCTACCCTGGCCTAGCTCTGTGAGAGTGTAGAGAGTCCCCTGTGAGAGTGTAGAGAGCCAGTGGGGAGGACTTCCAGTGGTACACTTGGTCATTGACTTTCCATGGACACAGAAGGGTCCCAAGACAAGAGTATGCGTAGAGTCATGGGCAACCATGAGTGAGTGAGCTGGTGAGTAACCAGCTCTTTTAATCATCATCGCTAACAAGGGAAATGGAACCGGGTGAATGAGGAGATATTATCAGCATGTAGCAACTAACAAGCAACAATCACAAACATTATGTGAGAACTTAGGAAAATAATTGTGTAAGAATGGTAAGCGATGGATAACTTAAATTCTTTTGGCCTCACCTGGAAAATGGGCTTACTAACATCTACTATATTGGTTTATTGTGATGATTAAGTGAGACAAAATAGGTTTATCATCAGTTCAGTTCAGTTCAATTATGAGGGGCTTCCCTGGTGGCTCAGACAGTAAAGAATCTGCCTGCAGTGAAGGAGATCCGGGTTTGATCTCTGGGTGGGGAAGATCCCCTGGAGAAGGCCATGGCTATCCACTGCAGTATTCTTGCCTGGAGAATTCCATGGACAAAGGAGCCTTACAGAGGGTTCACAAAGAGCAGGACACAACTGAGCAATTAACACTTTCATTTTCACTTCTACTTATTATGAACCTGTGTTTGATAAATGATAGCTATATTTTGTTGTTGTTATCATTTACAGTAATGGTGAAAGAAACAAAGAAAAAAAATAACTCTTTTAGGCTGATGTTGACTAATAAAATAACAAATTTTAATCATTTCTTTTCATGTAGCAAAATCATGTAATTCTTTTCTATAATTTCAAAAATTTTGTTATTAAAGTAACCAGGGTTTCAGCACACTGAAACTCATTAGCAAAGTATTATGTCCTCCTGGCTTCGTAAGATTTCAGTGACTTAAGTTAATTTCCAAATGTGAAAGTGCCTTGGATGTAGTCACCTACCTTTCCCAGTTTTTTCTCTCTTGCCTGAATCTCCCTCTCTGGCGTCCTGGTGAAGGATGTACTGGCTATGACACACACCCTGAATGAGAAGGGAGAGTCAGTGAAAATCCATGTGGGGCTGGCCATGATGTCAGCTGGAAGGGGTCTGGTGCCCTCCAGGGGACAGAGGACCCACAAAAAGAACTCTAGACTCCCTGGGAAGTGGACTGGATCCCCCAGGCTGGATCCTGGGTTTGGAAGGGCTTCAGAGAAATGCTGTCAAGACTCAGGAATTTAATTTTAAAAATGCCAAAGGAAGGCAGCCTCAGATCCACACCAGGGCTCATCTGTGGCATGTTTCACTCAAAACTAGTTCCCATATAATTACACGTATATGTATAACTGAATCACTTTTCTGAACCCCAGCAGGTAACACAACATTGGAAATCAACTATATTTCAATTAAAAAAAAAAAAAAAAAACTTAGTTCTAGTTCCCACCTCCCATACTTAAACATCCAATATCCTCCAGCCTATTATTACTACTGGCTGTTTGGATCTGAATGACAGGACTCTTTGACTTTGTCCCTGAGAAAGACAGGTCTTGCTTCATCAATTTTTGCAAGTTATCAGAGCTCCAGAAACTGGTTAGCACCAGAAAGGTTACTCTGCTACTGGATTTTTCATTTTCAGGCTCCAGAAATATCACACGTTCTGGCTTGTTTGTGTTCTCCTTACTCCTTCTGAGAACTCCCCTGACAGAAACAGGATTAAGGGACCACTCAATATAAATCGGGCTTCCCTGGTGGCTGGGCTGGTAAGGAACCTGCCTGCCAGTGCAGGAGATGCAAGAGAAGCAAGTTTGATCCCTGGGTCGGGAAGATCCCCTGGAGAAAGAAACAGCAACCCGCTCCAGGATTCTTGCCTGGAGAATCCCATGGAGGGAGGAGCCTGGCAGGCTACAGTCCATGGGGTCACAAAGAGTTGGACATGACTGAGGCAATTTAGGACACACACAGGGTATAGACAGAATGTTTGATTTCTACAATTCGCTCTGTAAGTTCATACTTTAAAGTACTACTCCTGCTCCAATCACACAAGAATAATGGATAAAATATGAAAAACATTAATCCTCCTCAAAAGCACAATGAACATCTCTGTGGACTACTCAAAATGAGCCTGAAAACCAAAAATTTTAAGCACATCAAGAAATTGAACACTCAGAAAGAAAGCTAACAAATCAAATAATAGACATGAAATTTTCTTACAGATTAAATGAAAATAATAGGATTTTCTGACGTAAAATTTCAAATGACACATTGAGGTTGCATTTTTCTCATTGCATCTTAACAAGCGGTGCATGGTTTCATTATGCCTTATTAACAATGATGTTCACTTTGGCCACTTGATTTTCCAGGCTTCTCTACTGTACAGTGGCTGTGAAGAAGAGGGAACTATTGTGCAGGGTTGGTGCGAATGTAAATTGCTGCAGCCGCTAAAGAAAACAATATGAGAATTCCTCAAAGAATTGAAACAAGCTACCATACGATCCAGCACTTCCACTCTTGGGTACTTATCCAAAGAAAACAAAAACACTAATTAGAAAAGACATATACTCCCCTGTGTTCACTGTGGCATTATTTACAATAGCCAAGATATGGAAGCAGCCTAAGCTCCTGTCAATAGATGAATAAATAAAGCAGCCTCAAATTGAGCCTGGGAAGGGCTTGAGCTGGTGGGGAGCAGACAGGGGCTCAAGTCCTTTCTCTGCTGCTTAGCTGTGGATTCTCAGGCAAGCTACCTTCCCTGGCCTTGGCTCAGCCAGTTCACTTCTCTGCAAAATGGGAATGCATGAGGTCCAGCTTAAAGAGTTGTCAGAATTAAGTAAGAGCGCATATGCCTAGCATAGAGGACAAAGCCTTCATTCAAGGTACTTCTGCTCTCTGCCCAAATGATGCGTGTGCAGGTGTGTGTGTGACAGGTGTTAAATACATGTGTGTGAGTGGGAGGAGGCAGGGCCGGCTGGGGGATACAGCACACAGTTGGCTCAATTACTCATGGCCTCAAAATAAAAAAGCTGCTCCAAGCATTTACAGGCCCCAGGATGACTGTAAATCCCACAGCCCTGGCCTCGGGCCAGAAGAGTGCTAGCCCACCCTCCCCCACCTCCTCTGCTGGTGGCCAGAGCCCTGCTGCCTTCCTCTTTCCCCAGATGGCCTGGTCCCTGCGTGCCCAAGGCCCCGGAAGCCACGGAGCATCAGAGGCGTCATCAGGGTGGTCCTGAAGGGTCTGGGGTACAGGTCTGCTGGCCTTTTTGGAGACCCTGGCCTCTCTGGGACCTCTCCAGGTGAGAAGATCCATCTAGAAGCAGGGAGGGGAGCGATGCACAGCTTGGACCTCTTCCCCCTTACAGTATGGATTGGCCAGAGGTGCGAGTCCTCAGTCCCTCCCGCCTGGGAGCCGGCCAAGCAGGTGGGGCACGCTCACCTCCATGTCTCTGAGGAGGAACCAGGAATCTCCTTCCTGTTCTGGAGCTTCGGGGGAGCTGGCTATTGGAGGACTCCTGCTGGGACTCTTTCTAAACCGAAAGCTGCCTCCTCCCTATTGAGCTCCATAAAGCTGTTTATCTGTGACTTTGCAGAAGGTTGAGAGGCACACAGATGGCTCTGGAAGGTCAGTGTGAACCCATCAAGCCTGTCACCCCCAGTCGTTCCAGTTAGCCCTGGGAGTGTTGCTGGGAGTGGGGGTCCTGGGGAAGGGCTCAGTGGGCAGCAAGACCAGCCTCCTTCTCATTCCCCTGGATAGGAAGGTCAGGGACAGGATGGCCTGAGGTCACTCACAGTACAAGCAGATGCTGGCTGAGCACTAGAACCCAGGAGTACTCTCCCACCCACCTCTGTGCTCCCAGAGCCAGATCTGAGGCCCCAGGGGTAATAGGGGTTCGAAGTGATGGTGGGCTGGACTCCAGCCCAGGGCCTCCTGGTGGCAAAACTCTGCCTGCTCCCCCAAGCGGCTACTGCTAGAGTTCCACATAAAGAAACATTCTGGAAGCGCCTACTTACAGAAGGGTAACTGCAGCAGATTAGAGATGGCCACAAAATCTTGGCGATCCCTCCATGGAGAGGTGGGGCCCAGTTCCCCTCACCTTGGAACTGGGCTGGGCTTCATGGATTCACGACTTGCTTGACAAATGAATGATGTGGGAATGACGCTCTGGGACATCCAGGGCTAGTTTCCCTTAACTTCCTACCAGATACAGGAATGAAGCTGCCTTACAGTCACCCAGGTGAGCCCATCTTCCAGCTGAATCCCACTCAGGTGACCACCATTGATGCCACGTGGTGGAAAGAATCACCTCGCTGAGTCCTGCTGGGATTCTTAACCCACAAAACCATGAAATATAATAAAATGGTGGTTGTTTTAATCTACTGAGTTTTGGTGTCATCTCTTAACACAGCAATAGGGTAACTCCATCTTGAACATACCAGAGAACAGAGCAGGGGGATTCAGACTCCTTTCTAAAGCAAGTACACACACCTCTGAATTGTATACACCCTTTAAGCTCAGATGTCTTTCGAGATTTCATAAAGCTGATTTGGGGCCCAAATATTATAAATGTAACTTGGATACCAGCTGGCATAAAAAAAATTAAACCTAATTCTTCTGGTGCAGTGACTGTGTGCACAGCCCTCTGTTCTCATTTAATTCAAGAACCACCTTGTAGGGTAGTTTGATGCAGTATCGCCATTTTACCAGAGAGGACGTGGAAACGGAGGTTAAGGAGCTTGCCTGAGACCATACAACTCGCAAAGGCCAGGGCTGGGATTCGAAGAGCCTCTGTCCACGGAGGGTGCTTCCCAGGGGCCCTCCCCACGTCTGAGAGGACACACCCGGCACGCAGTGTTGGTGCCACGGACGGACGCTGGAGCGGGAGTCCCGGGGCCCCAGGAAAGCTGCCTCCAGGCTGACGAAGGAGCACAAACCCCAGGCCCAGCTTTGCGCCACCTGCCCACGCCCCCTCCCCAGGCCCCTGGAGCAGCTGTCACCATCACGGGCCTCTGATCCGGTTACAGACCCCAGAGACCCCTCCTCCTCCTGCCTGTGCACAGGACGGAAGGCAGAGCCCGTCCGGCCTGGGAACAGCGCTGAAGGCGGAGGACNTGTACATGAGTTCCCAATCTTGAACCCCACCCCCTGAATGGGGTCTTAGAATTCTATTTCTTGAACCAAATTCTCTCCTAGGAAGATCAGTTATGGTAAAACTATAAACAATCTATTGCACGTGTGTGTGCTCAGTCTCTCAGTTATGTCCAACTCTTTGTGGGCTCATTGACTGTAGTCCACAAGGCGCCTCTGTCCATGGAAATTTTCCAGGCAAGAATACTGCAGGGAGTTGCCATTTTCTACTCCAGGGGATTTTCTTGACCCAGGGATCAAACCTGTGTCTCTTACACACACTGTATTGTACCCCCTCAACCGCCACGAGCAAATGCACACATTTAAGTTCCAACCCCACTACCTCCAAATATCACTACTGTTTTGGAGATAGGACTTTTAAAGAGGTGATCAAGTTACAGGAAGGTTGGAAAGAGTGGGCCCTAGTCCAATCTGACTGGAGGCCTTAGGAGGAAATTTCCATAAGTGGAAATCTGGACAAACGAGCTTATTTCTTTTAAATGTTATGCTTCAAAAGATATCATAAGAAAGTAAAAAGACAAGGGCTGGGAGAAAATATCTACAAGTCACACACCTGACAACGGACTTTTGTATCCATAATATACAGAAAACTCCCACTTGTGTTATTAGTATCCTATAATAATATAAACTATGATTCTATAATAAGAACACAAGTTACCAGAATTTAATCATGAGGAAAAGATGTGAACAGACATTTCACCAAAGATGACACATAAATGACAAGTACATAAAAAGGTGCTTAATATCATTAGTCATCAGGAAAATGCAAATTAAAACCACAATGAGATACCACTTCACATAAGAACAGCTATAACAAAGAGAGATTAAGTGTTGGTAAGGATATGGAAAAATCAGAACCCTCACAAACTAATGGTAGAAATATAAAATGTTACAGTTCCTTTGGAAAAGTTTGGCAATTCCTCAAAATAGTAAACATACCATATGACCCAACAATTCCAAACCTAGGTAAATACTCAAGAAAAACGAAAACACAAAAAAACTTGTTCACAGATGTTCACAGAGACATTATTTATAATAGCCAAAAGGTAGAAACAACCCAAATGTCCAACTAATGACTGAATGATTAAACAACACAGTATACAGTTGACCTCTGAACAACATAAAGGTTAGGGGTGCTGACTTCCCCTTAGAGCTGAAAATTNTGGCAATTCCTCAAAATAGTAAACATACCATATGACCCAACAATTCCAAACCTAGGTAAATACTCAAGAAAAACGAAAACACAAAAAAACTTGTTCACAGATGTTCACAGAGACATTATTTATAATAGCCAAAAGGTAGAAACAACCCAAATGTCCAACTAATGACTGAATGATTAAACAACACAGTATACAGTTGACCTCTGAACAACATAAAGGTTAGGGGTGCTGACTTCCCCTTAGAGCTGAAAATTCAAGTAATGCTATTTCTGCCTCAAAAACAAAGGAAATGATCCATAAAATGAAAATACAGGTAACTATATTGAAAAAAATATCCAAGTATAAGCGGACCTGACCAGTTCAAACATATGTTGTTCATGAGTCAAACTGTATAATCATACAATGGGATATTATTCAGCAATAAAAAGGAATCAAATACTGGTATGTGCTACACCATAAATAAACCTTGAAAACGTGCTAAATAAAGGAAGCTAGTCATAAAAGTTCCTATATTGTATAATTCTGTTTACATGAAATTTCCAGAATAGGCAAATCCATAGTATGAAACATAAAATAAATTTGTGGTTGCCAGGGGAATAATAAGAGGAAAGGGAGACGTAGAGTGACTGTTGGTACAGTGTTACTTCTAGGGTAACTGAAATGCTCTAAAATTTGATTGTATAGATGGCTGCACAACTCTGTGAATAAACTAAAAAGCACTGAATTGTGCTATACTATTTTGAAGGCTGAATGTTATGGTGTGTGAATTACCTCAATAAGCAATTTAAAAACACAATAAACAACAAAGCTCTCCTTTGGGAAAAGACCAATTTTCCAATAACAAGGTTTTCCAAACTACTTATCTGGAGGAACAACTTTTACAGCTCAACTTCTTGTATACTCTTCCTAACTTCTCTTAAACATACTGCCATTTTAAATTTAAAATACTTTTAAAGGCCAGTTACAATGAGTTATAGCAGGGTTTCTAATCCTCACTGAGGGTGAGGATCACTTTACGGAACTTTAGAATTGACACTGACCAAGACTCTATTCCTTAGAGATGTCAAATGGTCTAGGGAAAGACTCAAGCGGTGTTACATTTTTAAAAGCTCCCTCCCATGAATTTAAACAAGCAGCCAGGATTGGGAATCATACTGCAATTTAACAGAATATTAAACCATATTTTAAAAATCTTCTTTTAGGTGAAGGCAGACCTTTTCTTAAGCAAAACAAAAAGCAGATATTTAAGAAAAATTTGTTTCCAATCATACAACTATAAATAAAAAGCCACATAAAACAGTTAGTCATAAAACCAGTTATTTAATTGAAGCTATAAAAGAGGCAATACACTTGATAAAATAATTAGGAAACAATATTTAGCACATTTTAAAAGATTTAAAACAGGAGAACACTTTACAAAAAGTTGTGTGGGAAATAAAATCCTTAAACTATGAATAGAAATGTAACATTACAGAGTATATTATAAAATACAATGACAGAAATATAAAAGGACTATGTATACTCTAAGCTGAAAACTATTAATAATGACCAGATATTTACGTTTAAATTTACAGTTCCTGGGTAAAAGGATCACATTACTTTACATATCTTCCATACCAACGGGGCACTGTTTCCCAACTAACCATGAGTGGTGTCGTCTTCTACAAAGTCTTTGGCCATCTCTGCTGTGATCACATCAATGTGACTAACCTGAAGGATAAGCATTAAAAATAGAATCTGTTAGATTTTAAACAAACTTATCAGTGTTCCCACTGGATATGGTAATATTTTAAAAATACAGCCAATTACTTATATAAATTTCATATTTCAAGTCAACTGTCTCTAAAACACTGACTGATAAAACCCTTATTTTAATGCTGTTTGTTCAACACATGAGTTTAAAACAAAGTCTGCATTTTAATGCTCTGAAGATACAGATAAGTACTAATGTCTAAATATCTGAACCACATTTTTTGTTCAGTTTTTATTACTTTGCTATTTTCAAAGAATTTTAAGGCTGAAAACACCTGGAAGAGCCATGTGGTCTAACCAAATATAAATCAATGTATGTAAATGTTAAAGACTGTGCATTAAACAAGCACTAGATAGACTAGAGAGGAGGATAATGTCTCTTAATGCCAATGAAAATATAACTATGCAATGAATGCCAAAAAATAACCTGATAAGCTTCATAAACATTTTAAGTTTTTTTTCACAAAGACATCATCATCCAATAAGCAACAAGTTTCTGAATTTTTTCTCATGACTTAAGTAACAACAAAAAAAGAATTGAACAGATACAATGGATTAAATACTATATGAACTTAAACTTCATGTAAAAAAATTTTACCTTATTTCTGAACTTCACACCATAGAATTTGTCAGCTGACTCAAGCAGTTCAGGCCTAAAAGTAGTTGTAATGAATTGAGCATGTACAGCAAGCTCCATAATCATATCTGTAAAAAGAGTAATTTAATAAAACCATTTTCTCAGTAAAACTAAAAATTTAAAAAGCAACGATCTTTAATCTCATCTAAAATTTAAAACTGCCTGTTTGCATACATCTACAGAAAGCATCAATTTGTTTCTTAAGCTAGGCATAAACCTTTAACACCGGTATCTTACAGAATATAAAAGCAGCATTTCTAACATAAGATTAGAAATAGTATCAGAGCAAAGTAAATTTTTCTCATCCAGAAAAACCAAAAGCAACCTCTTCCTTCTACTAAAGATCTTTTGAACTTACTAAAGATCAGGTATAGATTATTTAAACACAGAATCAAATCTGTTTATGAAAAACAAGTTTTAAAAGGAGAGACGTTTGTATAAAAGCTTAACTGGGGCTGGATTTTCAATTGTTTCATATTTCTCATAGAACTAAACTTTGTAGTCTAATATTAAATTTTAAAAACTTTGTTAAAAGAGAAATTATTTTGTTTATGGAATAATACCCTGTCTAGTCTCCCTAGAAGCAGCAAGAAATATATGATAAAAGAGGCAAGCTATCATTTCTATTAAGTTACTATGAAGCTATGAAACCAAAATTATACCTGACACAGCCTTTCTGTGCTGAGCGTCCAGAGCCTGGTCAATCTCATCAAACAAGTAAAAAGGAGCTGGGTCACATTTCTGAATGGCAAAAATCAGAGCAAGAGCTACCAAGGATTTCTGTCCACCCGAAAGCTGTTGCATTTCTCTCATTTCACCTTGTTTTCCTGTAAATGACACCTAAGGAAATATTTAATTAGAGTTAATATTTCAAAGGGGTAAAATCACTATCACCTCTTAAAATTAAGTTGCATACAGTGTACCAATTTAAGATTTGCAAAATATTCCACTATGATAATGCTCTCAGGAAAATTGAATATAAAGTTATTTTACCCTAATTCCAACTCCAGTGAACTGGTCAACTGATGGAACACTGCTTTGTGATCCAGAGCCCCTCTCACTTTCACCACTCCCTTCTCCTTCATCCTGAGATTGACTGCCTTCCACATCTCCTTTCTTCATCACCAAAGTAGCTTTGCCACCAGGAACCAACTTCTGGAATACTTCACTAAAGTTTTTGGATACCTTAAAATGAATAATATGTAAATAGGTGTCAAACGGAATATATACATTTTAAAACAAAGACAAAAATTTTAAAGCAATAAAAAATATTTTTATTTTTTAATCTTAAGAACAATAACAGATTGGATCCTTGTAAGAGTTGTGTATATACCGGATGTCTTTAAGTATCAGAACAATTATCAGTGGGAAAAAAGCTTTAAAATCTTTACAAATTGAATGATAAACTGAGTATCTATAGATTTTAGCTTGTGTATTAACTACGAACAGAAACATACCTGTTTGAAAGTTAACTGAATAGCTTCATATTTTCGAAGTTCAAGTACGTTCATCAGTTCCATGATTGATTTGTACCCCCTGTCCAACTCTTCTTGTCGCTTTATTAATTTTTCTTTCTGCTCCGAGAAATTTACAAACTGATCTAAAGCTTTTTTGTTAACATGGCTATACTTCTTCAATTCTGTGTTGCACTGTTCAAGTTTTCGGAACAACTATAAAGAGAAAAAAATATATAAACAAACTCACATGTAGGAAAATCTGTAATGAGATTTCATATTTAAAACAAACTAGATTTACCTGTTTGAGGCTCAGTGTTTGGTATTTTTCAAATGCTTCCTGAGGAAGTGAGCCAAGCTCTCGGATTTTCTTCATACACTCTTCTTTCTTCTTCAGCAGCATGCCTTGTCGATTTGTCATCTTTTCTAGTTCTTTAGTATCATGATTTATAGCATCCATGTGTTCTTTTTCCATATTTTTCCAGCGCTCCATACTCTTCTGCAGCTCCTTAATTCCAGCTTCTGTTTTATCGATGGAATTGTCCAAATCTAAAATGGGGGGGAACCAAATTAGGCCATAATACTTACTGTATTTTGACTGAGCCATGCAGCTTGCAGGACCTTAGTTTCCCGACCACAGATTGAACCTAGATCCTTGGCATGAAAGCAGGGAGTCCTAACCACGGACTGCCAGGGAATTCCCCATAACACCTATTTTAAGATGTTATCTGACCAAAGATTTTAATGGTCAAATCTATCAAAATAAATAGGTTTAAATTTTCCTGTGAAAATTTATGAAAGAATTCAGAATAAAATTGGGAGTGTACACAAGCCATTCATATATAAAGTTTTTATTATTCAATGTTTATAAAAACCTAAAATAATTTTCTTCTCAGCAATTAAGTGTCAACAAACTTGATTCAGCTAGTCCATGCTTTTGTCAATGAAATTAATAATGTATGGTCTCTTAAAAACTGCCACAAACATTTCAATAAAATGAGGGTGACTATAATCAACACCCTAAACTCTGTTCACTAGAAACTGTTTACGACAAAAACTTCTGGTATATGCTTTTGCCTATTTGGGTATTTCATTTTGTAATACACAGTCTCATAAAATGAATAAGCTAAATTTAACTAGATACCAAAAACATTTTTACAAAATAAAAATTCACCTTCTGATCTTGCCATGGTATCTTTCACCCTTTTATTGATGGCTTCAAGTTCTGAGGTTGTAGCAGTGAGAACAGTACCCCCTTCTGTCTCTCTCAGTTCATTGAGTTCCTATAACACAAAAGGAACACAGAAGCATTAATCCATAAAAATATAAACTTTGTTAGTTTCAATGTTATGACTGCCAATGTTTATAAAGCTGTTGATATGTTTGAATAAATACTTAAGGAAACCAAAAAACATACTTCAAATAGTTGTAAATACTTAAGGTATCCATTAAGAAGGAAAAAAATGACTAATGACTAAAAAATTTCTTAGTATCTGACCACTACTGAGAAAATATTTGCAACTATTATTTTCTGAGTATCTAGAATGTGCCAGATAATCACACAAAACATAGTGCTATGCTTATTTTACACAGGAGGAAACTGGAGTTTAGAAACATCAAATGACTTGACCAACACAGCACACTAGGTGGCAGTGTGAGATCTCCAAGCCAGGGCAGGTAGTCAGACTGCTGTCTTTCCATCCCCAGAGTCCAGACTCTAAATCAGAGCCTCTCACCTAGGCTTATCCAAAAGGTTATGCTCATGAAGAAACCATCCAAAGAGAACGTACCTGTTCTACTTGGTCCAAGCGTTTTCTCAAATTCTCATTGAGGTAAGTCTCTACTCGCGTAATAATACCTTCTAATTTAATTCTTTCATTCAGTAGTTGTCTGTTTTCCTAGAAGAAAAAAGAAAAACAAAACTGTCTACATAGGCATGCACATTTCACATACAGGAATGCTGTTAATCTGTTCTTGTCTCCATTACTTGTGTTCAAATGAGCTGAAACAAGAGTTTTATACCTCTCCAAAAAGACCTTTATTTTCTTCATCTACTCTCTTATCTATCCAGAAGGCTATTTTTGTGCCTGGTTCTTTTTATGAGGCATACTACCAAAAATATCTATCTTTTCCTGCTTTTCACTTTCTGAATTTAGTGTTAATTACTTACATCTATATTTAAGAATCAAATGTTATTAAAATGTTTAATCAAAACTATTTGTAAATATGTAAACGTGGTCAGATCAATAAATATAGCAAAGCTAACAAGCTCGATTTTACTAATGACAAACAGGCATTAAATAAGATGAAAGAAAATAAAGATTCTTATACAATCCTATCATAATGTTTAGAAAAACTTACTAAAATCTCATTTACTTTAATGGATACTGGAAGTCTCAATCTTATATTTTCTCAGTATCTCTTTCACACTCTTTTACTAGCAAGAAAGACACTTTTCACAACAGTTGATTACCAACAATTTTTTTCCTGTTAGCTGTACTTGCCTGCTGAAGTTGACGAATTTCATCATTCAGTGCATCTACTCTCTTCTGATCTTCAAGACTGAGTTGAGAAAGCAAATCAGTTCCCAGTTCTGCTTTCAGTGATTCTCTCGTGGACTCCATAGCATGCAAACTTGCCTCCAAACTTTGTAAGCTACGTTGCTATATGACAGATTTTCCATTTATTAGTAACGATATTAGTATATCACCTATGGTAGTGAAAAACTGAAGACCATCTATATTTGATATTAAAATGAGCTTAAATAGTATTATCTCAATTAAATATTAGATGCCCATAACATTTGATAATTAGAACTATGCAGCAACAAGAAAAATGTTTATGATGCAATGTTATGCAGGATGTGTGGAATAAATACATCATATTCCATGGTCAAACTATATAAAAATCATTATGCATAGTCATAAGAACATAAGAACATTCATAAGAAGTTGCTAGAATGTTAGGGTGGTCTAATTATGGGTATATACACTACACTTTTAACTTTTAGTATAACTAATGTACAAAATCAGTTGTTTTTGTCAAAACTGCTCATGTTTATGAGACCAATGGATATTATCATTTGTAATAGCCATAACAGCTCACTTTCTAACTCATTTTAATATAATTTGGACAAAATGCAGTCAAATAAATCCATAAATAGCATTTATAGACACAAATGGTACCTGGCTGACTATCAGACAATACTTTTATGCCATGGCTCAAAATGCCTACTTGCTTAATGAAGTTGGAAAATATGAATTTGGCCTACAAAGGTAGACTCTTGAGTACTCATGAGTAAAAGTGTGATAAAGATACATGCAGATACCCAAAGTATGGGCCTAAATGAAAATGGAACATAATGTATATGTTATATAACCTACACAATATAGTCTACCCCAAATCTATGTAACTAAATATATTTTTAAAAAGCGTATTTACGAACCTTGGGCATAAAGGTTTTCTCTGACTGCTGCCTCTTCTCTTTTAACATCTTCATTTCTGATAATATGCTGTCTCGAGATGCTTTAAATTTCCTTTGCTGAGTCTCTATTTGCTGCATTTGGTTCATCAGCTGATCAATTTCATTATTAATCCATAAACAAGGCTAAGGAAAATTCTCTTCAGGATCTATTAACTTGTATCCCCTTTCTTTTCTTTATCCCTAGATTAAGCTATTTCCCCAAATTTAAGTACCATAACAACACAGAATTAAATACTATGTCAAGTCTGTTCAGTCATAAAAGAAGCTTTAAACATTTTAACCCACTTCTCTCTCAAAATAACATATAATTTTACAAACTGCTATACAAAATAAATAAAACCATGGGAAAGTCCTAAAGGAAGCTAAATGATACACATTTTAAAATATATATATGTTTCATTCAGCAAGTATTTACTATATAAGCCATTACACTTAAAGCATTATATAAGAGAGTTAGATGTGAAGAGGAGTATTCTCGTATTTTCCCAGGCTCTGTGCTCAAACCTTGCCAAATCTGGGCAGATCTCAAAGTATGCAAAGTCAAAGCTAACACGCTTGTTTTCCTTCTTCTCTGTGTTCTTGCTTCCAACTGATGACAAAGAAGCTATACACTCATAATTTTTAAAATGCCAGTCTCAATGAAAATATCCTAATGAAGCAGTAAAAATAATTATTTTCACTGCTTGAGTACCTGTACTGAATATTGTGTGACATAATGGAAGGTATATACACAAAGCACTCTTGCCTTATACCATGGTTATTCTAAGAAAATGGACATGCGCAACTGTTTCAGTTGTGAGCCGAACTAGTCACTTTTCACAGAAAACCATTTTTATCTGAAAGAATGGAAAGAACCATGGTTACTAAGACTTGCATTTTGATGGACATTTCCTCCACTAATACTAAATCTGAAACTCAAGATAATAACCCCTAAATAGACATTTTTCAATCCTTATATATTTAACTTCTGTGTAATATGTGGCGTTCGTGATACTGCCCACTCTTCTTCCACTGAAACCCTATCCTGGTTTTCTTCCTATAATTGTCTGACAAATCCTCCTCAGCTCCTTTTACAATCTTAAATTTCTGTGTTCCTCAGGTTCTTTTCTCTCAGAAATACATTCATTGCCATTAACTATATAACAGTTAAGCAAAGGATATTACAATGGTTTTTAGTTTTCTCCCTGTTTTCGGAAGTTAAATGGACATATTACACAAGCTTAAATAAAACTCAAAAGAAAACACATGGGATATTTCCCCCCACTGTATATGTGAAAATACATCTAACATTCAAAAGATTCTATATTCCAACCAAAACATAGTTCTTTCTCTACAGTAACACAAGACAAAAAGATATTTTCAATATTTCTGCGCAGATTTTCATTGAGCTTTGCTTCAAGCTCACCAAGTTCTTCTTCTGCTTTTCTAACATCTTTTTGTAATTCAAGTCTAGACTTCCTTGTATCATAATAGCCTCCAGTCAAAGCACCTCGATGACTAACTTGGTCACCTATTAATAAAACATAAGAAAATTAGTAATTCTGTATAACAACTTCTTTATTCAACAATAAGTTGATTCATAATCAAACGACTAGATTAATCTAAAGGTTTTACCTATTTCATAAGAACTTAAAAGTTAAGAGTTTAAGCCATCCCGGAAAAAATGTTGTTTTACAATATTAACACTTGCACTTAAAAAATATACCTTCCAGGTAAACCTGAACATTTGCCAGAAAGGAAAGAAGGGTTAAAGACTAACAGGAACGTGTCAACAAGACACAGAACCTAACTTGAAATTCCCAATGGCCATAACTGGAAATATGAAAATCAAAAATAATAATGGCAATTTGGTAACACATTGAATAATTTAAAAAATCCATGAATCACAGCAATACATAAAAAGGGAAAAAGGAGGGGGCTTTTCTTTACAGAAAAGTGACAGCTAATAAATGTAGAAGCAATCATGGAATTTTAGAATGATCATTTTGAAACCCTCAATGTATTAACCAAGTCAGGCAACGGTCACCAAAGGATGCTAAGCCCTTGGCAAAAAACTTTTGGGGGAACCTGATACTCATGTGTCCTTAAAGGATAATCCCATGTGTCATTTATTACTTACAAAGGGGAAAAGGTACCTTTACAACCAAGATCTGCTAGAGGTCAAACCTGGTATCACTAACAGTGGGACACGCAGTAAGAAGTACACATCACTCATGTCAAGAATGCCTAACCTAACCTAATAAAGAGGAAGCAGTAAGACAAATCCACAACACGAAAAGATTTTTGAGAGGGCAGACAGAAGCAGCAAAAAGAACCACAGTCCCACAGTGGCTAAAACGAAAACTACATCCTAGAAAGTTAACCAGGATGAGAAAAGCAGAGGGTTTTGTCCCAGATGAAGGGGCAAGATAAAATCCCAGAAAAACGACCAAATGAAGTGGAGAGAGACAATCTTCCGGAAGAAGAACTCAGAATGATAGTCAAGATGATCCAGAATCTCAGAAACAGAACAAAGATTGAGAAGATGCAGAAATGTTTATCAGAGACCTAGAAGAACTAAAGAACAAACGAGATGAACAATACACTAGAAGGAATCAATAGCAGAATAACTGATGCAGAAGAATGGATAAGTGACCTGGAGGACAGGATGATGGAAATCACTGCTGCAAACAGAATAGAAAAAAGAATGAAAAAAAAAAACAGAACACAAGAATTTCTTTAAAAAAGTAAATTTCTGGGGGTGGGAGGAAAACAGGAGAACTGTGCTATACTGAAACTGTTTATGCTTCCCTGTAAACATATGGGGGAAAAAAAAAAACAACAGAAAATGAGGACAAGTGAACCTATATACCAGAGGTTCTTAACCTTCACTCAAAATAAAATTCAGGAGGTCCACTGCTAAATCTCATTTTTGATATCTGAAAGAATACATTACTATGTCAAAGAAATACTGTGATAACCATGCCAACTGGTTTCTTTGGTGATCCGAAGTATTTTGTTTAATATATTAAAAAAACTTTTGAGAAAAGGTGCCAGAGGCTTCACCAAACCAAGTCCATGGTGTCAAAAAGCTTAAGAAATTCTACCATGCATTAAATGATTATACTTATGAGACATCAATTAAACATAAAGTGTTGACCTTGTTTAAATTCTGACTTGAATAAACCAACAGGATTTAAAAATGAGAAGTAACTGGACATGAATTTTCAAACACTTTTAAAGGAATTTATTTGTTCAAAGCTAATAATTACTATTACGAACCTTCCAAGGTAATGCAGTCCATAGTGAAAGCACGGGCCAACTGGGTTGAAACTTCCATACTACGACAAATAAGTGTTTTTCCAAATACATGTTTGAAAGCTTTGTCAAATCTGGGATTGTACCTCAATTTACTTATCATAGGAATAGCATCCTAAAAACAAGTATGTTGTTAGCAAGCAAAGAAATCACAACACAATTAAAATGTTACCAGAATTGTAAATTACATTTTCCTAAAATGCAAATAAACAAAATGCCTTTACATTTCAAATCTGTTGATTTTTATACTGAACAAGTGAGAAAAATCACTCTACTAAAATATCCTGGAAATTGTACTCATGTAAGTCATCCAGGTTTTCAGCAGTACAGAGGTTTTCAGAATACAGTGATAAAGAGCTCAGTGGCTCTGGAGCCAGACTGCTCAAGTTCAATCAGTTCTGCTTCTCAGGTGTGGGCTCTGGACAAGCTGCTTAACTCCTGTACTCGTCTATAGAACTACAGTAACGACAGTGCCTTCCTCACAAAGTTGTTAAGAGTAGGCGAGTTATAAACGTGAAACTTTTAGGGTAGCATCTGTCACACAGAAGGGACAAATATAAACTAGTAGTATATTCTCAAAATATTTTCATTTTATTTTCATCAAATAATCTACACACATATAACCTTACTCAGAAAAATATTTTTTATTTTCCCTTTTTTCTCTCTCAACTAGCAGAATCGAATTTTTACATTAGGAAATACATCCTACATATAGAAAAAAGCAATAAATATGTTGCTGCTCGCCAAGTCGTTTCAGTTGTGTCTGACTTTGTGTGACCCCAGAGACGGCAGCCCACCAAGCTCCCCCGTCCCTGGGATTCTCCAGGCAAGAACACTGGAGTGGGCTGCCATTTCCTTCTCCAATGCATGAAAGTGAAAAGTGAAAGTGAAGTCGCTCAGTCATGTGCGACTCCTAGCGACCCAATGGACTGCAGCCTACCAGGCTCCTCCATGGGATTTGCCAGGCAAGAGTACTGGAGTGGGGTGCCATTGCCTTCTCCGAATAAATATGTTAAGCTTAAATTAATAATTACAAAGCAAACACCAATATAACCACCATGTAGGACAAGAAACAAAACACTGCTGTAAAACCCAGAAGTCATGTGTGTAGCCCTCTTCTAATTATAGTGGTTATCTTCAATGGTTACCTGCTGGTGATGACCGCTCTTATAACTGTGTGGTAATCACTTCCTTGCACTTGTAGTTCTATCATCTAAGATTACTTTTGTTCAGGTATTGTAAAGGGAACAATACTATATGCATTCTTTCGTGACTTGCTTCACTCACATATCACATTTAGGACTCAATTTCTCCTCCTCAAAACTTCAGAGATAGTTTGTAGATTTAAAAGAAAAAGCTCTAGACCACTTAAATAGTTCATAAGATTCTCACTGTTCCTCTTCAACTGTAGCTCATTCTCCCAGGGTTTTAGCTTTAACCTTAAAAAACAGTGAAATAAGTGCTACTACCATCAACATTCTGAAGCCAAACACCTCAGAGCAATTACATTTTTATCAAGGATGATGTCTAGGTAATATTCTAAGTCTGTTAAAAAGCATGCCAGCTAATAACAAGAGCAACGTTGTACTTTCAGAGCCTATCATCTTGCTAGATATTTTAAATCTAATTTATAAGCTGTTTTAAAAAAAGAATATTCAGAAATCTTATTTACTTTAAATGATATTTCCTCAGGGAATTCTTCTCCAAGTATTAAATCTTAATTTTGTCTCCTTGAGTTACACTCTAGGAATATCCTATACTCATGTATTTAACACTTTGCACATTTTGCAATGGTTTATGTCATGGCTGTCACCTCTGTCTTCCTTCCTTTCCTCATCTAGAAGTAACTATCCTCTGCTCCAGGACTTTGGCCACCTCATGTGAGGAGTTGAGTCACTGGAAAAGACTCTGATGCTGGGGGCAGGAGGAGAAGAGGACGACCGAGGATGAGATGGCTGGATGGCATCACTGACTTGATGGGCTCGAGTCTGAGTGAACTCTGGGAATTGGTGATGGACAGGGAGGCCTGGCGTGCTGCGATTCATGGGATCACAAAGAGTCGGACACGACTGAGCAACTGAACTGAACAATAAGAAAGGAATGTTTACTTCACAGACCATGTGAACCACAGGGTACAGTGCTTGTTGTGCACTAACACGTGCTAAACCAAGAAAAACGCTGACTGAAAGACAGACTTTAACACACATTAACTCACATTGGTTTCAGGATAGGCAGTATCCCTTACATCTAACTTGTTAAGAGGCAGGAAAGTAACCTCTCCAGGAAGATTCATTTTATTAAACTCCATCAAAATCTTCGTGCTGACTTCATCTGAATCAACAATGTGATAAAATAACCTACATGTAAAGAGAATGAGATAGGTCCAAAGTGCTTTAAACATTTAAGCAAACAAGTTACTTTTTTCTATGCAATCCAATTTGTATGGGGAGGGCTACTCAGAAAATTCCAATGGAGGGAGAAAAAGTACAAAAAGGAGAAGTTCTAGTTGCTACAACTAGGAACAAACACTGAGCATCAATGTATTTAATTGGAATATTAAACAAAAGAGGATTGGAATATTAAATAAGAGGATATATTTAAACTACAAAAGGTTGTTTCTTAGGTTATTCTTAGTTCCTCTTTTCTTTAAAAACTCAAAACATCAAGCAAAAAAACAAATCTCACCTGTTTCCAGCAGTGACTTCTACACATGTGTAGAAAGCAGGCTCACATTCAAAGTTATTCATCACAATACCATGATAGCCATTTTGAACATGCTGGTTTATTCCTTTTCGACGGAAGTGGTCTAGCACTTTATTTATGCTATCTATTCCGTTTAAAATGGCCTATTCAGAAACAAAAAATTGTAAAATATTGCTTATGGCACTCATGCTGATATAAAATGCCCCCATTACTCTATACATTAAAAAAATACCAAATTGGGAGATTGGGATTGACATATACACAACTACATATAAAACAGACAACTAATTAAGAACCTACTGTACAGCACAAGGAACTCTACTCAATACTCAGTAATGCCCTGTTTGAAAAAAGAATCTAAAAAAAAGAGTGGATATACTTATAGGTATAACTGATTCATTTTGCCAAACACCTGAAACTAAAACAACTCTGTAAATCAACTATATTCCAATAAAAATTTTAAAAAATAAAAAATATGCCACAGATTAAATATCTTCTCCAACAATAGGTCAACTCCCTTGAAATATGCTAACTATGTGCAACACCTTGTATTATGGATTCTGTTCCATGACATTAGCATTAAAAATGGACCCTTCATCTAGAAATCAAAAGTGCTATTTTTAATAGCATGGGTGCTTAAATGATATCCAGTATTTCACATTTATAAGACAAGTTAATTTGCATTTTTCTCTTGAAAGCTAATAAATTCTTATGCAGTAATAACTGACTCAATGCAAACTGAGATAAAGAAAGAACCTACCCACCTTTCCTGTTGCAGCTCTAAGAAGTTGCTGTTTCTTTTCAAGATCTTCTCTTTTAGCAGCAAGCGCCTGCTGTTCTGCATTCTCTTCTCTCCACAAGTAACTGAATCAATAAAAAATAGACTATCTTCAATTTTAAAATTAAGACAATATGCTAACAGTATACAATTTTGAGGGAAGACTGAAATTAAACTATTAAACTTCTATAGTTAATTTATAATTTAAAGACCATTTAACAGCCAGTAACTAGCATTACTCAACAATATTAAGGCATACTTTAGTCTATACTAACTTTCTTTCACTTTGTAATTCATCTTTCTTATTTTTTACTTCATAGTATTTTCTGTCCAGTTCTTCAACTCGAGCTTTGACTTCATTAAGATCCTGATCCAGTTTCTATGGAAATAAAAATAATTCAAATTTAAAATCTAATTTCATACAAACTAATCCCTAGTAACAGAAAGCAGGTCAGTTGTTACCAGAGGATGGAAGAGGCCAGGAAAGGAGAGAGGGAGGAATTACCAAGGGATATGGGAAACATTTTGGGGTGATCAATAGGCTTATTATCTTAACTGTGGTGATGGTTTAACAAGCACATACATGTACCAAAATAATTAATTTGTTCATTAATGAACCTTACTACTTCTATAATATATACTCTAGAATTTTAAAGGAAAAAAATTTATTAATAAATTCTCAAAACACTGCAGTGCATACTTTTCACATGGCCCCCTCTACACACACACACTAGAACACAAGAGATTTAGGAACATACTAAGAAGCAAAAGGCTCTTTTGTGCAATGTAATTAGCACTGTAAAATCATCTCTATCCAATATAAAGAGTTCACCCTCACAAGTGGTCATTTTGATACACTTAAATGTGACTGAAATATTGAAAAATAATTTCAAACTTGAAAAAGAATGAATAAAACCTCTCACTGCAAAGTCCTGTTTTAGCACCAAGCTTTTTCAAAAAGGGTATCTGTTGAGGTTGATATTTCCATGAACTCAAGATAAAAATGCCTTTTATTTCAAGACAGGACTGTAGCTATCTCAACTGAAACTATACTAACAAATTCCCAAATAACTGACTACCTCAATCAATTTGTTTTCCATTCCTGACCAAAGTCCAAAGCACACTGGCCAGTAGTCTATTACTCCTGGTCACTTGTCCTATCAGCTGAGCTGTTTATGGTTACAGAATCAGTTCTGTTTGCTCCCTTGTATGTTTTCGATTTTAGGTGTCTGATTACATTAAACATTAGATAAACTGATGATATGAGTACAAGGAAAAGTTGTTCTTTTAAAAAACTGATTTAGTTTTGAACACATTCAAAAATGAGTCACTGAAAATTGGATTAAATGGGCAAAACCCTCTAATATATAATACATAAGTGCATATGGTAATAGATGTACTTTATAATGGGCTTGCTAGGTAGCTCAGTAGAAATGGGAGTAGCCATCAGTCAACAAGAAGAGTTCAAAAAGCAGTACTTGGATGCAATCTCAAAAACGACAGAATGATCTCTGTTCGTTTCTAAGGCAAACCATTCAGTATCACGGTAATCCAAGTCTATGCCGCAACCAGTAATGCTGAAAAAGCTGAAATTGAAGCTGAATGTTTCTATGAAGACCTACAAGACATTCTAGAACTAATACCCAAAAAAGATGTCCTTTTCATTACAGGGGACTAGAATGCAAAGGTAGGAAGTCAAGAAATACCTGGAGTAACAGGCAAATTTGGCCTTGGAGTACAGAATGAAGCAGGGCAGAAGCTAATAGAGTTCTGTCAAGAGAACACACTGGTCATAGCAAACACCCTCTTGCAACAATACAAGAGAAGACTCTACAGATGGACATCACCGGATAGTCAATACAGAAATCAGATTACATTCTTTGCAGCCAAAGATGGAGAAGCTCTATACAGTCAGCAAAAACAAGACTGGGAGCTGTGACCAGATCATGAACTCCTTATTGCCAAATTCAGACTTAAATTGAAGAAACTAGGGAAAACCACTAGACCATTCAGGTCTGACCTAAATCAAATCCCTTATGATTATACAGTGGAAGTGACAAATAGATTCAAGGGATTAGATCTGATAGAGTGTCTTAAGNCTCCTTATTGCCAAATTCAGACTTAAATTGAAGAAAGTAGGGAAAACCACTAGACCATTCAGGTCTGACCTAAATCAAATCCCTTATGATTATACAGTGGAAGTGACAAATAGATTCAAGGGATTAGATCTGATAGAGTGTCTTAAGAACTATGGATAGAGGTTCATGACATTGTGTAGGAGGCAGGGATCAAGACTATCCCCAAGAAAAAGAAATGAAAAAAGGCAAAATGGTTGTCTGAGGAGGCCTTACAAATAGCTGTGAAAAGAAGAGAAGTGAAAGGCAAAGGAGAAAAGGAAATATATACCCATATGAATGCAGAGTTCCAAAGAAGAGCAAGGAGAGATAAGAGAGCCGCCCTCAGTGATCAATGCAAAGAAATAGAGGAAAACAATAGAATGGGAAAGACCAGAGATCTCTTGGAGAAAATTAGAGATACCAAAGGAACATTTCATGCAAGGTGGGCACAATAAAGGACAGAAATGGTATGAACCTGACAGAAGCACAAGATATTAAGACGAGGTGGCAAGAATACACAGAACTATACAATAAAGATCTTTACAACCCAGATAATCACAATGGTGTGATCACCTACCGAGAGCCAGACATCCTGGAATGCGAACTCAAGTGGGCCTTAGGAAGCATCACTATGAACAAAGCTAGTGGAGGTGATGGAATTCNAGAATGGGAAAGACTAGAGATCTCTTCAAGAAAATTAGAGATACCAAGGGAACATTTCATGCAAAGATGGGCTCAATAAAGGACAGAAATGGTATGGACCTAACAGAAGCAGAAGATATTAAGAAGAGGTGGCAAGAATACACAGAAGAACTGTACAAAAAACATCTTCATGACCCAGATAACCATGGTGGTGTGATCACTCACCAAGAGCCAAATTTCCTGGAATGCGAACTCAAGTGGGCCTTAGGAAGCATCACTATGAACAAAGCTAGTGGAGGTGATGGAATTCCAGTTGGGCTATTTCAAATCCTAAAAGATGATGCTGTGAAAGTGCTGCACTGGATATGCCAGCAAATTTAGAAAACAGCAGTGGCCCCAGGACTGGAAAAGGTCAGTTTTCATTCCAATCCCAAAGAAAGGCAATGCCAAAGAATACTCAAACTACTGCACAATTGCACTCATCTCACACGCTAGTAAAGTAATGCTCAAAATTCTCCAAGCCAGGCTTCAGCAATACATGAACCGTGAACTTCCAGATGTTCAAGCTGGTTTTAGAACAGGCAGAGGAACCAGAGATCAAATTGCCAACATCTGCTGGATCATGGAAAACGCAAGAGAGTTCCAGAAAAACATCTATTTTTGCTTTATTGACTATGCCAAAGCCTTTGGCTGTGTGGATCACAATAAACTATGGAGAATTCTGAAAGAGATGGGAATACCAGACCTCCTGACCTGCCTCTTGAGAAACCTATATGCAGGTCAGGAAGCAACAGTTAGAACTAGACATGGAACAACAGACTGGTTCCAAATAGGAAAAGAAGTACATCGAGGCTGTATATTGTCACCCTGCTTATTTAACTTCTATGGAGAGTACATCATGAGAAACGCTGGGCTGGAAGAAGCACAAGCTGGAATCAAGACTGCCAGTTATATCAATAACCTCAGATATGCAGATGACACCACCCTTATGGCAGAAAGTGAAGAGGAGCTAAAAAGCCTCTTGAAGAAAGTAAAAGAGGAGAGTGAAAAGGTTGTCTTAAATCTCAACATTCAGAAAACTAAGATCATGGCATCTGGTCCCATCACTTCATGGGAAATAGATGAGGAAACTGTGGAAACAGTGTCAGACTTTATTTTGTGGGATCCTAAATCACTGCAGCGGAGAAGGCAATGGCACCTCACTCCGGTAGTCTTGCCTGGAAAATCCCATGGACGGAGGAGCCTGGTAGGCTGCAGTCCACGGGGTCGCTAAGAGTCAGGCACTACTGAGCGACTTCACTTTTGCTTTTCACTTTCATGCATTAGAGAAGGAAATGGAAACCCACTCCAGTGTTCTTGCCTGGAGAATCGCAGAGACAGTGGGCCCCTGTCTATGGGGTCGCACAGAGTCGGACACGACTGAAGCGACTTAGCAGCAGCACCAATTCACTGCAGATGGTGACTGCAGCCATGAGATTAAAAGACGCTTACTCCTTAGAAGAAAAGTTATGACCAACCTAGATAGCATATTCAAAAGTAGAGACATTACTTTCCCAACAAAGGTCCATCTAGTCAAGGCTATGGTTTTTCCAGTGTCATGTATGGATTTGAGAGTTGGACTGTGAAGAAAGCTGAGCACCAAAGAATTGATGCTTTTGAACTGTGGTGTTGGAGAAGACTCTTGAGAGTCCCTTGGACTGCAAGGAGATCCAACAAGTCCATTCTAAAGGAGATCAGCCCTGGGTGTTCTTTGGAAGGAATGATGCTAAAGCTGAGACTCCAGTAGTTTGACCACCTCATGCAAAGAGTTGACTCATTGGAAAAGACTCTGATGCTGGGAGGGATTGGGGGCAGGAGGAGAAGGGGACGACAGAGGATGAGATAGCTGCATGGCATGACCAACTTGATGGACGTAAGTTTGAGTGAACTCTGGGAATTGGTGATGGACAGGGAGGCCTGGTGTGCTGCGATTCATGGGGTCACAAAGAGTCAGACACGACTGAGCGACTGAACTGAACTGGTTGAATGGAGAAACAGACATAGAGAACAGATTTATGGACGTGGGGAGAGGAGAGGTGAGGTTGAGATATATGGAAAGAGTAACACAGAAACTTATATTATCATATTCAAAATAGACAGCCAGCGGGAATTTGCTGTATGGCTCAGGAAACTCACACAGGGGCTCTATATCAACCTAGAGGGGTGGGATGGGGTGGGAGATGGGAGGGAGGTTCAAGAGGGAGGGGATACATGTATCCCTATGGCTGATTCATGTTGAGGTTTGACAGAAAACAACAAAATTCTGTAAAGCAATTATCCTTCAATAAAAAATAAATAATAATAATAAAAGAACCCACCTACCAATGCAGGAGACATAAGTAAGAGACATAGGTTCGATCCTTGGGTTGGTAATTTTCCCTTGAGGAGGGCATGTCAACCCACTTCAGTATTTTTGCCTGGAGAATCCCATGGATGGAGGAGTCTGGCGAGCTATGGTCCATAGGGTTGCAAAAAGTCAGACACAATTGAAGCAACTTAGCTCTTTTTGATCTCCCTGATATTTTGCAACTTTCCTAGGGCTCTTTTTGGTACCCTGACCAGAAAGCTGGAACTTTATTTACTCCGTTCTACCATAGACTTCCCATGTCTGCCCCTGTTTCTAGGGGTAGGGATAGTCAAGCAGTGGGAAGACAGAAGGAAAACAAAGCAGTGGTATTCTCCCCCCTCTCTTGGAACTATTTGTCTAGGTAAGAGGAATGTTTCCTTCCCCCTAAGTTTTAGGCCCCAGTTAGTCACTTTACTACTACTGTTACTGCTATCCCTCGACTTCTTTAGAGCTATGGCATGAGAGAATGGAAAAAAGACAGGGAAACAAGAAAAATGGGGAGCTTTCTCACTCAAACTCTGTAAGTGTTAGGCTCCTTGAACCAGAAGTAGAAGACTTATCTGGAGTTCTATCTGTGCTGGTGTGCATGTCCAGGTTTTAGGCTGCAATGAGTACAGTCTGGAAGATTCTAGATACACACAAAAGGTAAGCTCATTACCAGTTTCACAGTGCTTTAATTGATGGTCTTCCTCAATCTGTCTACTACTTACTTTCCAGAGTCCTCAATTAGCCAATCCATATTCCTGTCCAGATTTTATAGCTGCTTTCAGCGGAAGACAGGTTATATAAAACATGCATACTTCATCTAACTTAAAATCAGAAACAAGAGAAAAGCTTGTTAAGCCTTCAGATTCCCAGGCTTCTCACCAGACCTACAGGCTCTTAAAGGGGAACTGGGAAGTGGAGGCAGAAAAGGCAATGGCACCCCACTCCAGTACTCTTGCCTGGAAAATCCCTTGGACGGAGGGCCTGGTAGGCTGCAGTCCATGGGGTTGCTAAGAGTTGGACACGACTGAGCGACTTCACTTTCACTTTTCACTTTCATGCATTGGAGAAGGAAATGGCAACCCACTCCAGTGTTCTTGCCTGGAGAATCTCAGGGATGGGGGACCCTGCTGGACTGCCGTCTATGGGGTTGCACAGAGTCAGACACGACTGAAGTGACAGCAGCAGCAGCAGGAAAGTGGAGGACAAAATGTAGGTTTTTGGAGAGCTCCATAGAAGACGCTGATGCACAACTGCCGTGGAGAGCCATTTCTCAGAATACAGTCAAGCAGCTACAGATAACCTACAGCTGCTCAGATTCTACCCCAATTCACTCTAATAATAGCTAACATTTAAGAAATATGGGTCCTTAATCAAAGATTGCAAACTCAAATGCCTCCACAGGCCACATAGGTCAAGCAGCTAATTGGACCTATGACACCAAAAAAATGATAAGGACAGTGGTAAACTAGAAAGCCCAGTTCTGCCAGGGGCTCTGATAAGCTCCGAACAACCACTCCTATGGGGAAATGCAGGTCCAGTAGCACCAGAACTGTAACTTTTCAATAAAACAGTAACAATCTGGATTTTCATACAAAATCTCCTAATTTTTAAATGATAGCCAAATAATTAAAAAATGTAACTGCAGGGCATCAATTTGCTCTTTTTGTCCAAGAGAGAAACTGGTAGCATTTCTATAAAGTACTTTGGTTATGCAACCTAGATAGCATATTGAAAAGCAGAGAAATTACTTTGTCAACAAACGTCCATCTAGTCAAGGTTATGGTTTTTCCAGTGGTCATGTATGGATGTAAGAGTTGGAGTGTGAAGAAAGCTGAGTGCTGAAGAATTGATGCTTCTGAACTGTGGTGTTGGAGAAGACTCTTGAGAGTCCCTTGGACTGCAAGGAGATCCAACCAGTCCATCCTAAAGGAGATCAGTCCTGGGTGTTCTTTGGAAGGACTGATGGTGAAGCTGAAACTCCAGTACTTTGGCCACCTTATGCAAAGAGCTGACTCATTGGTAAGGACCCTGATGCTGGGAAAGATTGAGGGCAGGAGGAGAAGGGGACAACAGAGGATGAGATGGTTTGATGGCATCACTGACTCAATGGACATGGGTTTGGGTGAACTCCAGGAGTTCTGATGGACACGGAGGCCTGGCGTGCTGCGGTTCATGGGGTTGCAGAGTCAGACACAACTGAGCGACTGAACTGAACTGAACTATGTATATGTCTAGTATGTGCATATGTGTGCGCATGGTTATGTGAGTCTGTATGTATTCCTTTGAAAAATTTGATCTCTGTCCTTGCATGCCTAAAGATCTCTTACATTGAGCCAAACTAGTCATTTTTGGAAACTTTGTGATGTAGCAACATGTATAAAGTGTAACACCCTTTGGAAAGAGCTATGTGTGTGCATGGTTATGTGAGTCTGTGTGTATTCCTTTGAAAAATCTGATCTCTGTCCTTGAATGCCTAAAGATCTTTTACATTGAGCCAAACTAGTCATTTTTGGAAACTTTGTGATGTAGCAACATGTATACAGTGTAACACCCTTTGGAAAGAGCTATTTACCAATTTATAGATGGTTGCCTGTGAACTGGGCTCCCTGAGGTGTTACTAAGAATTCCTTTTTATTTAAGGCAAAACATTAAATGGAACTTGCCAAGCTTCTTTTTTCCCCCACTAAGAATATCTTTTCACCAAAACCTCTTTTTTCAACAAGAACCCAGAAGAAATGAAGCAAGTGGAGGAAATTTGTAAAAGAAAGAAAAATCTCAAACATTATATTGCCGAGAATTTTTAATTTGCAAGTTACTGAAGGGTATGTGACATGTCTCATTTGATTTTAATTTCAAAGTGATGTGACCTGACAGGGATAATGAAGTGAAATGTATGCTACAAACATTTTATATATATATATCAATTCTGTTACTGTCAATAATAGAAAATCAGGAGTTACTTATGTATAAATATGATATCATATTTTAATTTTAGTGAAGAAATTCATTAATAAATATGAATTTATACTTAGTTCCAAGCTGGTTCACGTAAGTGGTGGAAGCACATTGCTATCCAAACTGAAGTTAAACACCTGAATACATCAGGAAATACAGTTCACTTCAGTCAGTCAGTCATGTCTGACTCTTTGCAATCTCATGGACCACAGCACGCCAGGCCTCCCTGTCCATCACCAGCTCCTGGAGTTTATTCAAACTCATGTCCATTGAGTTGGTGATGCCATTCAGCCATTTCATCCTCTGTCGTCCCCTTCTCCTCCTGCCTTCAATCTTTCCCAGCATCAGGGTCTTTTCCAAGGAATCAGTTCTTCGCATCAGATGGCCAAAGTATTGGAGTTTCATCTTCAACATCAGTCCTTCCAATGAATATTTAGGACTGATTTCCTTTACAATTGACTGGTTTGATCTCCTTGCAGTCCAGGGGACTCTCAGGAGTCTTCTCCAACACCACAGTTCAAAAGCATCAATTCTTCAGCATTCAGCTTTCTTTATAGTCCAACTTCCACACTCATACATGCTGCTGCTGCTGTTAAGTCGCTTCAGTCGTGTCCGACTCTGTGTGACACCATAGACAGCAGCCCACCAGGCTCCCCTGTCCCTGGGATTCTCCAGGCAAGAGTACTGGAGTGGGTTGCCATTGCCTTCTTGCATCCATACATGACTACTGGAAAAACCATAGCTTTGACCAGATGGACTTTTGTTGGCAAAGTAATTTCTCTGCTTTTTAACATGCTGTCTAGATTGGTCATAACTTTTCTTTCAAGGAGCAAGCTTCTTATAATTTCATGGTTGGAGTCACCATCAGCAGTGATTTTGGAGCCCCCCAAAATAAAGTCTCTCACTGTTTCCACTGTTTCCCCATCTATTTTCTGTGAAGTTATGGGACCAGATGCCATGATTTCTGTTTTCTGAATATTGACTTTTAAGCCAACTTTTTCACTCTCCTCTTTCATTTTCATCAAAGGACTCTTTAGTTCTTCTTCACTTTCTGCCACAAGGGTGCTGTCATCTGTATATCTGAGGTAATTGATATTTCTCCCAGCAATCTTGATTCCAGCTTGTGTTTCATCCAGCCCAGCATTTCTCATGATGTACTCTGCATATAAGTTGAATATGCAGGAAATACAACTGAGTTCAAAATCCAAGGAGGGCATATGACTTGTCAAATGGCTTGTCCTAACCCAGCTATCCCTTCTCACTGGCAGCCACATATTCCATTCTATATGTATTTTTCTTACTTTATCTTCCGGGTTCTGTTTTTTTCATTACTATAACTTATCTATANGAATATGCAGGAAATACAACTGAGTTCAAAATCCAAGGAGGGCATATGACTTGTCAAATGGCTTGTCCTAACCCAGCTATCCCTTCTCACTGGCAGCCACATATTCCATTCTATATGTATTTTTCTTACTTTATCTTCCGGGTTCTGTTTTTTTCATTACTATAACTTATCTATAACTCCCACTCATTCATGACCATCATCACCCCACCAGATTCTTTCTATTAATACCTTATGACCTAAAAGCTTCTGCTCCTGTTTAAGGAGGATTATAACCTGGTTCTTATATATTCATATTACTAAATTCAAGTTTACAAAAAAAAAAAAAAGAATCTGATTGTCCATTGTCTATTTATGAATACTTTTTCACTCTATTTCAAAGGACACTGACCAATCTGTGAAAAAGTGCATTTGAGCTAATTGCCCATCCTTGACCTAATCTGTTATGGCTCAAATTCATTTAAAAATCAAATTAATATCATTCATTGGTAAAATCTGTGATGCACACTCACTCTAGTTAGGTTACAACATCACAGAGAAATTAAAAGTTCTAACACTAGATTTCAGACCTTTAGCTAACTATAACTAGCACATGGATTATTTGCAAATAGTCTTTCACACAGAAGGTGTGAAAGTACCAACCAATGCAAACTCTAAACCATACCTGTATTGGTTTGAATAGCTTTCAAATCCACTTTGATATCTGCTGTGTTAAACCTGGCCTGTCTCCTTGAGGGACTCCTAGGAACTGATGTTTACTGAATTTTCTAGAAGATAGTTCCAGACATCTACAGATTTGTTCAGCTAAGTAAATAAAGAGTAAACTCTCCATCATTCTACTCTTCCACTTCTTTTGGCTCTGAGCCCTTCAAAAGCAGAAGGTTAAAAGAAAGCAAAGCAACATCTTTCCCAACCTCTTCATTTTATTTATGTACTTGATTTTTACAAGGTTCAGTAAGCAAAACATAACCATTAAATGAAAGATTACCATCACATGAGTGCTATAACTGACTTGGAACTTGATTAAAACTAAATCTGTTCATTGACCAACAAGGTCAAATGTGCCCTTTCCAAGTACTGGGGAATGTTTAAGAGCACACATAAACACATAGCCATCAAACTGATTTCAACTGGACAAAATAAACAAAATCTGGTCTAAATGGGAGTTTGTTCAGTTATGTCTTTCAGCTTTCAAAAAGCCCTGAAAGAAAAATTCACAGCTTGAATGTCTCAAAAGAATCCTCCAGGGGGTTAACAGATTTGTTTATTAATCAAAGCTAAATCAGAAGGAACTTAAATTACCTCTGTTTTCACAATATTTTAAAGAGGAGATTTTCATACTGGTTAGGGACTGCCCTAAACACTTCTCTGAAATGGGCAACATCAGTTTGTAAATGTAAAGATTCATGGGCCACTGAAACTCAGAGACTGTCAAATAGCTTCCATTCTCTCATTTCACAGACAGGAAGCCAACACAGAGGAGAGAAGCAACCTGCTCCAAGTGTATAACTTGGTAATAGTAGAATTCAGATTAGAACCCATGCCTTTGAGAGCAAAAGTTTTTTTCTTTGGAGAGGGGTGTTAATTTTGCAACAGCAATTGCAATTTTGAAGGCACACTCTCTTTAAGCTAGAAATTACACTTTTAGGAGTTCACAGTATAGAAACACCAGGATAAATATGCAAAAATCATATATACTAGGACACCCACTGCACCACTGTTTGTGGAATGAATAGCTGAAAGCAACCTACATGTCCAACAATGGGGAAATTATTGAATACAAGATTCTATTACCATTTAATGAAATAAAACAGCTGTTAAAAACAATACAATGCACTTAAATATTCTGACATATATATTCATGAAAAACTGTGAAGTGAAAAAAGCAATTTTCAGATCAAAGAGTAAGTATGACCTCATTTTCTTGTTTGTTTAAAGAACAAATTAAAACTGTGTGCACATGTCTGTGTGTGTGTGTATGCGTACGTCTGGAAAGCCACATACCACTGAGGGAGGAATTTTAAAAACCAAAAAGTAACATTACAAAAAGTCTCCCACAAGAATAATCAAATAATCTGAGAATATGTTAGTAACCTGAGGCATATTGTACTCAGGAGAGGCTCCTGGGCTGTAAACAGCTCGCATGTGAGCAGTAGGAATTCCCTGGGTGGGACATGGGGGTAGTTTTGGCACTGCATTGGTCTCCAGCAGTCACCACCACTCCATGCATTCTTTAACATGAAAAAATTATATTCTCTCCATCTTGTATAAAGTGCTTTTCAAACCCGAGTATCATTCTCCCTAGCACTGCCCCCTTCCAACCAGCTGCCCCCTTTCCCTATTCCTAGAGGGAAATTCTGGAAAATCACAGCACAGACTCCTGGAAAATCAACCCTCTCTGTGAGATGGAATAGACTAAGACTCTTACTAGTGCATTTTAACCTCTGTATCTGTTACAATTCTAGAAGAAGACTGTAAATGTATTATCTGAGGTTTCTCTGAGCACACATTCCATTGCCATAGGCTTAAGAACTGTGGATAAGTTGCCTCTTTTGGAAAGCTTAACCTCAGCTAAGTAAAGCAAGAGCTTTAATAGCTATATTAAATCCCTGTGTTCTTTTTTAAAATGCTTTTGAGACAGAAACAAAATTTATTATTATTTGAGTATTCCTAGCCTCACTCTGAACCCTGGAGGCCTCTGCTGCCCAGTAAAGATAATTTTATCTCTGCCTGCTTATTGTCTCTTCTGCATAGCCTCTGAAGAGATTTTTTTAAAAATCTTGCCAACTTAATTTCTGGCTTCTTGTGACACAGAATAAGAAGAATGGGAAGAAAGAGGTAGGACTCAAAAGAATCCAAGAGGTGAAAAAACAGTGGAGAGCGCTGGGGAGACATGGAAAAGAGAAAGTATGGAAGAAGGCTCCGGGTGGCCTCCAACAATAAGGAAATGGAAGAATAGTATGAGAATCATAGACAAGTTCTGTACATTTGATCCATTTAACATTTTCTGAGAACTGTAAGCAAAATTTAGAACCACTGTTCATTTGCTTTTGGTTGTTTCTTTGAATGGCACACAGCCCTGCAACTTGGTCACATGAAGTCAGAATTTATTCAGGTCACAAAATATTCCAAGGGAACAGGCAGATATGATATTCATAGAACTGTATTTAAAAGAATCACAGTGAGAACCAATAGGGAAACAGAGGATTGAAACAATACTATGGAGTAAATGAACCTAATAGACATATATAAAACATTCTATCCAACACCAACAGAGTACATATTCTACTCAAGTGCACAAGGAATATTTTCCAGGACAGATCATATGTTAGGCCACAAAACAAGTCTAAACAAATTTAAGAAAACAGAAATTATATCAATTATCTTTTCTAACTACAATGGTACAAAATTAGAAATCAATAACAGGAAGAAAGCTAAAAAACTAAAAAACCCATGGAAATTAAACAACACACTTCTGAACAAACACTAAATCAAAGAAGAAATGAAAAAGGAAATTTTTAAAATTATTTTGAGACAAATGAAAATGGAAGAAGAAAAAGCAATTTTGAGAGGAAAGTGTATAAGGCATACACTAAGAAAAAAGTTCTTAAATAAACAACCTAACAGTACACCCTAAGAAATTAGAAAAAGATGAAGCCCAAAGTTAGCAGGAGAGAAATAATAAAATTAGGTCAGAAATAAGTGAAATAGATAAAAGGAAAACAGAAGAGATTAACAAAACTAAGAGTTGATTCTTTGAAAAGATCAACAAAATTGATAAACTCTTAGCTAGACTCACCAAAAAAAAAAAAAGAGGAATAAAATGAATAAAATTACAAATGAAAGAGGAGCATTATCAGATGATACCACAGAAATACAAAGGACCATAAGAGACAACTAGGAACCATACTGGCCAACAAACTGGGCAAATTAGAAGAAATGGATAAACTCCTAGAAGCATAAAACCTACTAAGACTAAATCACAAATAAATATAAAACCTGAAAAGACCTATGAGTACAGAGATTGTCAGTAATCAAAAATCTCCCAACAAAGAAAAGCCCAAGACCAGATGGTTTTACTGGTGAACTCCACCAAACATTTAAAGAATTAATGCCGATCCTTTTCACATTCTTCCAAAAAGCTGACAAGGAAGGCACACTTCCAAACTCATTTTATGAGGCCAGCATTACTCTGACATCAAAGCCAGATAAGGACACTACAAAAAAAGAAAGCAAAGTGAAGTATTAGTTACCCAGTCATGTCATACTCTGTGACACCATGGGCTGCAGCTTGCCAGGCTCCTCTGTCCATGGAATTCTCCAGGCAAGAATACTTACTACTCTAATTCAACAGAGTAATTGAAGTCCTAACCAGAGCAATCAGGTAAAATAAAAAATAAATAAAAGGCATCCAAATTAGAAAGAAAGAAGTAAAATTGTCTCTGTTTGCAGATAACAGTATCTTATACATAGGAAACTCTAAAGACTCCACCAAAAAACTCTCTTTAAGAACTAATCAATGAATTCAATAAAGTTGCAGGATACAAAATCAACAAACAAAAATCAGTTGTGTTTCTAAACACTAACAACAAACTATCTGAAAAAAAAATAATCTATTTACAACAGAATCAAAAACAAAAACAAAAATCCCTATGTGTGAAAGCTAAAAAATAAATCATTGAAAGAGAGAGTAGATTGGTGGCTGCCAGAGGTGGGGGGAAGGTTGAGGGAAATGAGTGAAGATAGTGAAAGGGTACAAACATCCAGTTATAAGTAAGTTCCAAGGATGTAATGTACAGCACAATGACTATAGTTAACAATACTGCTGTAGACTTATAAGTTGCTAACAGAACAGGTCTTAAAAGTTCTCAGCATAAAAAAGGGTAAATGTGTGGAGATGGATATGCTAACTCACTCATCATGGTGATTATTTCTCAAAATATATATATCTATCAAATCATCACACTGTACAACTTAAACTGACACAGTATAATGTCAATTATATCTCTATAAAACTAGAAGGAAAAGAGATCAAAATTGATTACAAAAATTATTTATTGATAAAATTTGAATATCAGATGCATATATGCATATAATGACTGATTTTTTTAATTTCAAATGACAAAGAACTTGAATTCAAGGAAAGACTTAAATGAGACAATAATACTCTAATCAGAAAAGAACAATCACCTGAAAGTTTTCAAATCTTCTGTCTGTCTTTGTTTCTGCTCATAAGAGACAAGACATGGAGAACTCAAGTATATACACATACAGGTATCGGAAAGGAAATCTGAGATTTCCCTTAAGATGAGAAAGCTGAAGCCATTTCTACACCTGGTAATGAGGACTACAAGTCTCCAAACAGAAATAATATCCAAGTAAACTAAATTCCTGAAAAGTTGATGGATGAATTTAATGTCATTGGGTCTTGAAAAAATCAGGACTAAATTAGGGAATAAGAAAATGTGAAGGTCAGAAAGGAATATACATAATTTTTCTCTAAATTATTTACCTCTTGTGCTAGTGATACACTAGAAGAGATTTCAAACACTAAGAACATCAGCAAGTAGAATTTACTTTTAGAGTAAACATTCTGAAAAGGAAAAGCATGAAACGCCTTTATTTGATTATCCGAGACATGGAGCTGTTTGGTGGACTGCTCATGCACAACCACTGCGAGCACAGGACCTGGGATATGAGACAGAACACTAACAGCCACGCTAGTCTGGCCCGGAAAATTCAACCTGTAGAATGAGGACAAACATCTCAAGGTTAAACTTAAAATCGTAGAGAAGATAAAGGGAAACCATATATTTCCCAAAGTATTAATTTTTGAGAACTATTTTTCAAGTTATTTCTACATTTCAAATGATATATCTCAGGATAACAACAGAAGCTTTTCAATTGGGTTTTGCCTTTCAAATAAAGCCTAAGGGTGTTAAGAGAATAAAGCAAATAATAAGCAACCTCAGGTACCCAGACACTGCTCCTCCTCGCAGTGATACCAACACTAAGCCCTATTCTAGCTCACTGGCATTCTTCCCTATGTAACAGGATGGTGAGGTTCAAGTTCATCCCTGGCAGTTGTTCAAAGGATCGGTGTGGAAGATAGAATAAAAGAAAACTGTCTTGAACTGCAACAACATAGATTATTTTTCAGAAAGAATTCAGAACTGTGATAGCAATTAAACTCTAGGATGGAGGCCTGAGAAAGAACTATTGCCTGTTCTTCTCCAGATATTGGGACAAACAGAACAAATACTCTTTAATCCAAGACAGTGTATTTCCTAGGAATCAATGAAAAATTGTACTTGGGGGAAATTTTTCACCACCTTTCATGCCAAATATATTTTATACTATTTCATTCCAAAATGCACTTATTTCATTTAACTTCCAAAAACACTGGCAAAGAACATTGTCAGGCAAAGAGTTTTGTTTTTTGTTTTCTTTTGTGGGACATAAGAGCCAAAATTACTTCTTAAAGGGAGAGTAGTAATTGGCAGTTGGATTAATTCTTTGATGTAAGATTGTGTTCTGTCAACCTTGTGTTAACAGGAAATACAGTTAAGTGTCACTCTACTGCTTTAGAATCTGAATTGATTGGTTTTATTGGTTGACTAGTTTTGTTAGCTGATTTGTTAGTTGGTTTTCTTGGTTAGTTGATTATTTTTAACAATTGATTGTATTTACTCCTGTAGAAATTAAGAAAATGTAAACTCCCCACAGTAGGCATGTATTCAATTAGTGCTCATTTCAGAGGGAAAGAATGAATATTTTCTTGAGATCCTTAAGATGACACTAGAAACTAAGGCATACCAAAAGCCTACCATGTGCTGCTGCTGCTGCTGCTGCTAAGTTGTTTCAGTCATGTCCGACTCTGTGTGACCGCATAGATGGCAGCCCACCAGGCTCCCCCATCCCTGGGATTCTCCAGGCAAGAACACTGGAGTGAGTCGCCATTTCCTTCTCCAATGCATGAAAGTGGAAAGTGAAAAATGAAAGTGAAGTTGCTCAGTCGTGTCCAACTCTTAGCGATCCCATGGACTGCAGCCTAGCAGGCTCCTCCGTCCATGGGATTTTCCAGGCAAGAGTACTGGAGTGGGGTGCCATTGCCTTCTCTGACCATGTGCTAGGAATTGTTTTAAAAACTTCAGAGTATTACTTCATATAATTCTTACAGCAAGACTGGTATAATCCTTGCAACAGAACAAGTACTAAAGCAGACCCTATAGTGCTTTACCCATGTGCCTTGAACCACTGGACAAAACTAAACCAAGACAGTGTTCCTCTTCATTTTGCAGATGAGGAAAGCAAGAGACAGAATGGCTAGAAGACTTGTCCAAGACCACCCAACTAGTAAGAACAGAGTTGGCCTTTGAACCCACCCCGGCACCATGGATTCCATTTCCCCAGTTATGTGGTAGAATCTACGCAGAAACTCTAAATTGTGGGGAGTGTTCTCCAAAACACAAATACTCCTAGAAATTCCATCAGTTGCATTGGATTTCTGTGTATGTGAGATTGCAGAAAGTGAAAACTAGAGATAGCAACTTCCAGGGGAAATTGGGTCTCTGGCAGGTGCTTTGAATTAACATTAAGAGCCACCATTAAGAAATGAGAAGCACACAACAGGGTTTCCTCTAACAGACACTCCTAGAAATCCTGATTCTGTGCAGAATCACAAACTCCAGATCTATATTTCCATACTTCAGACAGGTTGCTACCTTGCAGCTGAAACATAGGATGTGATCCTGGCTCAAGGGAAAAAAGAATTACTATGCCTGTCTGAAAGTCAGTCAACAGAGGCAAAAAAAGAAGACACACAGGCACCTTTGAAACTGGAGCCGAGATGAAAAAGTTTGAAACCATTTGCTCATCAGTATAAATCTGCGATAATGAAACCACCTATGGGTAGTCAAAAGTAAATCAAACACCTACCAAACCTCTAACTACATCTGCACATATGAAATTGCCACCTACTCGCCATGCAAGACAGCTGTGCTATATCCATCTCCCTTTTTACAGTTAAAACTTGCAGATCATTAATACTCTGTCTGAAACATAGAAAAATTGTTTAGTCCCAACAGGTTAAGTGAAAATCTTGGGCAAATAACATCTTTCTGGTCAAATTAGAATAATTAATTAATATTATCATATTGAATTTCACCTGTATGTTAGGTCCAATACATTTATTTTTACTAAACTCTACAGATGATTGTACCACAAAGCATAAAAAAGCACAGCATAATTTTTAGCCAAATTTGGGTATCTCTTTCATAGAATATGGTAAAAAGAAAGCTGCAATGTTCTGTCTCATAAAGAGAACTCCAAGTCATTGCTCAATCGTGCAATGTCCAACATGAAACAATCTGGGGTCTGAAAAATGTGTCAGAGTTCTCTGAGGGTTTCCACAGAAAACAAGAAAAATTAAAATTCTGGAGCAGAGCTGTCCTCTTTGACAACCTCTGCCCTCAGAGTTCAAGCAAAGCCAACCCTACAAGAGGCTTCAGGGTAGACCCAAGATTGGCTTTCAGCCAGCCTTCAATAAATTAGAGAGACTCCTGAGGAATTGGTTGCAAAACAACCCAGAGTCTGAGGCCAAGGCAAACATTTCTGAACTGTTTACTCAGTTTCTACTCCCCTATCAAGGTTGTCCAGCAATAGGCAAGTGACATACACGTGATATTTAAACATGGACTTATTTATACACAAGTCAAAAGCTCAGTGCTCTGATCTCCCCTGAACTGGCCAGAGACCCCCCAGCATCCATGCCCATAGCAGGTGGCCTTATGATGCTCAATGGGATCAAAAAGGGATTTTCTGCTCCAGAGGGGATTTGTAAATCCTCCCTGGTCCTGCTTTGTCAAGGAATTCTGTTTTCACTGGCTCTTACAGCACAGTCTGGAGTTCTGGACACAGGATACGGTTCTCAAGCACCACAGGAGAGGCCCCTTCTGTCATCTCAACCTCTGTAACAAGATCTTGCTTACAGAATGACTGATATTAGAGGGGAGATGATTAAAATGTTTGGCCAGAGCAAGAGGCTTCCCTGAAATCCTGTTACATGGGTCAGGCCAGCTCCAGCCTGCAGCCCTTTCTCGGGGAATTCGCAGACCACACTCTTCCACTCCCACTGGGAATTCTGCTCTTAGAGCAATGAGGCCACCTGTGCTGCATTTGCCCTCTAGCTCCAGTTTCCAGCACCAGTGTCTGGCATTTTTAACAATCCTTTGATGAATGAATGTTTCAGCAAGTCAGGTGACAGGAAGGAGCCTATCCTGCACTGGCCATCTGCTCAGTTCATTTCCAATGAACACTCACTCACTGAGACCTTACGACAGGCCAGGCCATGCAAGGATGCATAGATGATTAAGACACAGTTCTGCCCTGAAGGACCCTGTAGTCTAGGGGGAGGCCTCACAGTTGAATCATTTTGATAAAGCCTAAAGATGGAAATATGGCCACCAAATGTAGAGTCTGAATCCTGCTGGCTGCTTTCAAGAGGGCATTTAAACATTCTGTGACATTCTAGGAAAGTTACCAAAGGGAGGAGTAGTTGGATGAAGGGAAAACTCAAAAGACAGGATAGATTTTAAAAAACCAAAAAACCTGCTCATTCACTTTGACTCCATAATCCCTCCTCTGGAACTAGTCCCAGAGCAATTGGTAAAAAAAAAAAAAAAAGCCCAAGCCTAAATGTAAAAAGATGTTTTTCACCATATTATTATAATAGGGAACAACTGTAAACCATTTAAATGTCCATCAATAGGAAAAAAGCTAGTAGATTACAGCACAACCTAACGTTAGATGTAAAAAATAGAACACAAAATTTGTATAAGGTACTGTGATTGGAACCACTTATATGTAAACAAAGATCAGAAAGGAACTAAAAGTAATTATATGGATATGTAAGGAACTTGAAAATTGCAAGCTGCTTTTACATATTCTCTTCTGGGGTACTTTACAACAACTCTGGGAAATAAACAGTATGACTATAAAGCCACATTTTTTAATGCCTAAAGAATGAAGATTAGAATACAAAGGTTAAACACTAGAAAGACATATAATCTCAAAGTGCTTCTTTCCATTATACTACTCTGTTTCTAGAAAATGAAAATCATTGCTGGGCTAGTATAGACAAAATGTGTGCTAGTTTTTAATTATCAATATTTTGGGGAAGTAAAAATTGTGTTTGGGTATTTCCATAACATCTTATGGAAAAATCTGAAGAAGCTTTTTGGCTCACCCAATAGATATTTAAATAATTTAAAGTGCTTTAAGTAGCACATTTAACTTAAAAAGTATATGTAGAGTGGCATTGAGGAGTTTCACATACCAAATAACAACGATAATCTACTTTGCTGAGAACTAGGAGGTCCATCTAGTCAAGGCTATGGTTTTTCCAGTGGTCATGTACGGATGTGAGAGTTGGATGTGAAGAAAGCTGAGCGCCGAAGAATTGATGGTTTTGAACTATGGTGTTGGAGAAGACTCTTGAAAGTCCCTTGGACTGCAAGGAGAGCCAACCAGTCCATTCTAAAGGAGATCAGCCCTGGGTGTTCTTTGGAAGGACTGANAATCACTGCAGATGGTGACTGCAGCCATGAAATTAAAAGATACTTGCTCCTTGAAAGAAAAGTTATGACCAATCTAGACAGCATATTAAAAAGCAGAGACATTACCTTGCTAGCAAAGGTCCATCTAGTCAAAGCTATGGTTTTTTCCAGTAGTCATGTATGAATGAGAATTGGACTATAAGGAAAGCTAAGTGCTGAAGAATTGCTGCCTTTGAACTGTGGTGTTGGAGAAGACTCTTCAGAGTCCCTTGGACAGCTAGGAGTTCAGAGTCCCTTGGACAGCTAGGAGATCCAACCAGTCCATCCTAAAGGAAATCAGTCCTAAATATTCATTGGAAGGACTGATGCTGAAGCTGAAACTTCAATACTTTGGCCACCTGATGCGTAGAACTGACTCATTTGAAAAGACCCTGATGCTGGGAACGATTAAAGGTGGGTGGAGAAGGGGACAACAGAAGATGAGATGGTTGGATGGCATCACTGACTCAATGGACATGAGTTTGAGGAGTTGGTAATGGACAGGGAGGCCTGGTGTGCTGCACTCCATGGGGTCACAAAGAGTTGGACATGACTGAGTGACTGAACTGAACTGAAATGGTGGCTCAGTGGTAAGGAATCTGCCTATTAAGACAAGAGACACAGGTTCGATCCCTGGGTGGGGAAGATCTCCTGGAGGAGGAAATGGCAACTGACTCCAGCACTCTTGCCTGAAAAATCCCATGAACAGAGGAGTTTGGTGGGCCACAGTCCATGGGGTCGCAGAGTTGGACACAACTGAGCACACATGCACGCGTTTTATAACAGTAATTCAAAATGTCAAGTCACAAAATCAAGGAAAGACTAAGGAGCTGATGCAGATTAAAGGAGATAACAGAAACATGACAACTAAATGCAATATATGATTCTCATATTGAATCCTGGATTATTTTCACCCAACTTTAAGAAGAACTGTATTTACACATGTAGCTCATAACACAAAAGTCCCCTGGGAATGCCAATCACTACTCGTATTCATAAGAAATATCTTGGGTTCTACATCAAGACTGGTATACACTCTAATGAAGAATGTTGATAAAGAAGGCTATTCAGGTGTGGGGGGTAGGCAGTATATGGGAAATCTCTATACCTTCCTCTCAATTTTGCTGTGAGCCCAAAGATGCTCTTTAAAAAATGTCTAAAAATAAAGACTGGTACATAAGCATATACTTATCTTTAAATATTTACATATAAATACATGTAAATATTATACATGAAATGCATATAAGTATACATATTTAAGATTTTATGTTTTTAGCGACTTTTCTGATAAACCGACCATATCAATAGTAAAGACCTTGTAAGGTAAAAAGGTTCCTTCTAGTCATGTGTATATAAATAAATAAATATATTCTTACCCTACACCTGTCCTACACATTCCCTTCTCACCACTTTGATCATCTTCCAATCACCTATATATATCTGCAAGTATCACTTAAGAAAGCATTTTTCTAATTTTAAATAATTTACAATCTTTCTTATTCAAAGTAATGGTTTTATCTTCTACTTCCATTTTTAAGAAAATGCTAACTAAACATGCAGAGTGAATGTTTAATTCATTTAGGAAGTGTTATAGAATCATAAATGTGTTAACAAAATATATTCTGCAGTACTGACAGAATAGTAATTATGTAAAAGTGGAAATATTTTAAATTACTAGTCATTTTAGATTTGTATATCACTTAAAGTGTACAGTCCAAGTACATGTTGCTGATTCATAAAAAATATATTTTAAAATATATTTAATCTATACAACACTCACTGACATGGCAAAAAATCTTTAAAAAAAGAACTACCATATGTATAATATTAAACTGTGCTGGTCTTATCTAATTAAGTATCTGTCTTGTGTATTTTATGATAAACTACTTACAAATAAAACTTAAAAGAAACAGGTAAACCTGCACATGGTCACACTCAAAGATTTCACAAAGCAGCTATAGAAGTTCTTACATTATACTGCTCCAGATTTTTCTCTTTATTTGCCTCAGTGTCCTCCAAATCTTTATGTATAGCAGCAATCTGTCTTTTCTTGTCATTAATAGCTTGATCTAAAGACTTGAGTTCCTTTTTAATCCACTTATCCCTTTCTTCTTTTGATGTAAACTGGCTTCCTCGACCCTGCTTTGCATAAAGGTCCGTTCTTTCCTGGGTAGCTTGGGCCAATCTACACAAGATAGAAAAGAATGGATTGAAAAGGAGAACAGGAAATAACCAAGTTTAATTGCAATCAATACCTCAAGAGTACAGAGAGACAATAACCATTTCTGTAATTCCACATAAGGAGGAAAGAAGAATTCCCTGGTAGTCCAGTGTTTAGGACTCTGTGCTCTCACTGCTGAGGGCCTGGGTTTGACAGTCAGGGAACTAAGACCCCATAACCCACATGGGGAAAAAGGGGAAAAAAAAAAAAAAAAAAGGAATTAAGTATAAAAAGCAACTGTTATCTAATAGTGCTTCTAGGACTAGCTCTATTTAACATTAATTTAACTTCAAAATCACAGTGAAATTCAGGTAAAACAGCCCATCCTCTAAGGATTTAAGGTCCTTCCTGGTCTGGGTTAATCAGTAAACCTAGACAAATCTAGCACCCTACCTCAGGGATTTTCAAAAATGCTCCAACTATATTTAATTATTTAAACATTTTCAACACCTTACAATGAAAGACATTATAAAAGTTAAAAGGCAAGAGAAACACATACAACATACAAGACAAATATTAACCCCCAGATAACATAAAACAATACTATCAAACAGTAAGAAAAAAAAATATCAGGGAAAAAAATGGACAAAGGATATAAACAGGAAATATTAAAATGAACATATGAGGCATAAAAACACGATAATGTACTAAATTGTGAAGTTGGCAAACACTGGCAAGACCAATCTACAGACAGAAACTAAAATGTCTAGATGTTAAAAGATATCAAGTATGAAAAGAAGGTGGCAGAATGAACACACAGCAGGATACAATTTGGGTAAACAAAGTCCAAGATTTAGCTATATTATTATGGGCAAGTTACTGAACTTCCCGGAGCCTTAAATTTGTCAGACTTATAGTGAGGATACTGTGGATCACCTAGGGCTTCTGAATAGGCAATACGCATACACTAATCCTGGCCCACAGTACTGGCTGTTACTTTGAAATGGGCATTTAACTTTTTGTCCTTAAATACTTTTTGCCTTTAATCACTAACTTCCTAACCTATAATTCTTTATATAATAAGGTTCTATAGAGGAACCATGTAGAAAATTGGAATTGGTGAAAAAAGTCCCAGACCTAGCAATTCCTCGCTCTTCTTTTTCTTTTACACTGTTGAATTTAGGTTCTGTTTCTGCCAGTTCTTTCTGCTTTTCTTCTATTTTTTCAAGCAGCTTCTGCCTTTCTTTTAATAAGCGTTTCTGTAAATAAAGCAAGATAAGTAAAAATGCAATCTGTTTAAAAACTTTTCTTATTTTTAAGTCTAGCATAAGATACTGATCTGGCAACATAAAACTAATTTTTAAATGTAAGTAACTGAAAGTACTCAGTTGCAACTTGAATGCAAATTATTTTAATGTGCCAAATTTTTTACAAAAATTCACGCATGCACCTCTGTCACAGAAAGGACTGTCCTCTGTAGTTCCCACTTACCTGAATATTTATGTCTTTTATTTTCAGCATTTTAACTTACCCTCTGTTCACTATTGCCTGCCAATTCATCTTGTAAATCCTTGGCTTTAAGCTCCAATTTCGTTCTCTGCTTAATTTGTTCCTGTCTTTCAGCACTGAGCTGTTCCTTTTCTTCTTTCATAGCTGAAATTTTTGTTTTCAGTTCTCTAACTTGGCGCTCAATATCCTATTCAAAAATTATCAAATAGAAACAAGTTAGACAACTAGAAATACAAAAGCAAAATCAGGACTCCATTGGTTTGCCTCTTCTTTTTCTCTTATTTAAACTTTCAGTACTACTCTCTTTCCAATACTCAATCCCAGTGACACCACTACTTGAAGTTACCATTCCATAATTCTGGTACAGAAAGTTTAACTTACAAGTTAACCTAAGTCTAGTTTATAACCTTACCTCCATTTTATCTCTTGCATCCTGCTGAGCATCTCTTAATTGTCTGGATTTTTCTCCACTTGTTTCTCGCTTAGCAGAAAGCTGAAAAAAAAAATCAAGCTATGATTTTTAACCCATTTTGGATTTGTTCAATATTTTATAACATCTAATAAAAATCTTTAAATCTGCCAAAACAAGCATTCACTTAAAAAAATTTCCCCCCAAATAACTGTATTTTAAATACAGTTTAAATAGAAAATGCCTATAGTTTTCAGCATTACCTAAAATAAATTTTTGTACAAAATGTCAGCAATACTAATTACAAAATACACCTTAAAAAGCCAAGAAAGAAATTCGTGAAACCCTAAATGTTGTTTTCTTCTCATCCTGGTCTGCCTGACACCACCACCTAATTATATTTCAGATGCAACTACAGCAAGGACTACATGGGTCATTTTCCTTGGAGTAAACTCAAAGTAAATTGGTTGAGTAATGAATTCACTAAGACATTTTAAAATTTTGAGGTCTGTATTTAAAAATCATTGCAAAGTATAAATATAGTATGAGTTTAATATATTCATAAAATTAAACAAGTGGCAAAGGTAAGTATTTTACCTCATCAAGTTTAGCACGAGTCTCGTTAAGCTCCTGATTGTAAATGGTATATTCCAGGGCTCGTCTCATCTTATCCCACTTTTGATACTGAGCTAGTTCTTCCTTTTCTTCCTCTAAGGTATGTAATCTCTCTTCAATGTATTTTAACAACTCATTGATTTTTTCCCGTTTTCCCTCTTAAAAAAAATGGGAGAAGGGTGAAGGAGTTGAATAAAATTTTTACGCAGTATCAATTCTCAAATATACTGTGTAAAACTTAATCTTAAGCACTTTACCATTATTTCTTTGATATTAGGTGGTAACCAAATCTAAGATACTAAAATGGCAATTAAAATGCTTTATTATGGAAAGTATAAGAGAATAAACTTATACATGGTTGACACTGATTCTTATATTATACATGGTACAGGCCTTTGTTTAAGCTTCCTTTAAAAGTTAATGTGCCTCCCCATGACATGAGGAAAAAAAAACACAAAACCCTACTTAATATCACTGGTGTCTGATTCTCAATTCTTATAACAGCAGTATCTATATAGCTGCCATGTACTGAATACTTAACTATATTCCAATCATGGTGCAACTTTGTTCCTCTATTCGCCACTACAAACTATAAAAAAGGACTTCACAGATGGGAAAGCTTTGGACCAGAGAGGTCAAGTCTAAAGTCTCAATATGAGGTAACTATTATTTAGACTTTGAACATAAGGGTCTCTGACTCTAAGCCATGAAAGGGCACAGCACTTGAAAGGCAAAGTTGAGTTTCCATAATGAATGTACTAAGGATGAGTCCAAGTTCAAAGTTTTAAGTTTTAAATTTATTTGCTTCTGAATAAATTAAAACCTAATGCCAACTGATATTTTAGCATTTTTTTTTCCTGAGGAATACATCCAAATGTGTTATCCTCACTAACAATGAGAAAGACTTTAAACGCACGAAGCAGGTGACCTAGAATGGTACTCTCATAGTAACAATTCTTTATTCAAAGAGACAAACTGTTAGAATTCTCAAACCTTAAACTGCCTAACATTAATTTTTTTTCCAATCAGTCTACAGGCAAATTATTACACAATATACTCCTGAGAATAGACAACTTCTCTCACGTATCATAACACAATGAAAAAGCAATACACAGAATAGAAGAAATAAGGCAGAATAACATTTATTTTACCTGTTTCCTTCATCAACGATATGCTTTCTTCTTTTCGTTCATCATACACTCTAGTACCAGCTACTTCTCTTAATAGTTTTAGTCTCTGAGAATCTGGTGCTGTTGCCATCTGGTTAATCTAAAAATTTTAGAAAAATAATTATTTACATTTACAGAGCTAGACTGCTCTTTAAGAACCCTACCTTGAAAGGTATTCACATGCCAAGGTTTAAGTATGAGTTCACAATAGGAGAACAGCAATGAACAGAAAAGATCTTACCCTCAAGAAACCTACATTCTAGTGGGAAAAAAAAACAGGAAGCATACATACCATTACACAATAAGTCCCATGAGGAAAAACAAAACAAAACAAGAAACTGTAGCAGAAAGGGTTAGGGTGATGGCAGTGGTCTTATAAAAGAGGCAGACAACGTAGATGGCTTCTATGAAATGACCTATGAGCAGAAACTGAAATAATATAAAGGGACCTATGCTGCATGCACGCAGGGAGTCTCAGGTAATTGCTTTCAAATCAGCCTCCTTTTAAAGAAATTTTTCATAAAGACAGTCTTTTCAAAAATCTCGCTCTTGAAAGTGAAACACATGTTCTTCCTAATCCCTTTTTCTGAATGCTAACTTTCCAGCACATAGTTAAAAACACCTCCAACATGAAATAAGAGTGGACATTTTAAAAGGATTCTCCCCTAGTCCAAAATAGCACAACAGGTAACTGTTAGGACACTGCAGGGTATGTTCTAAGAAAAATAAATTATTTTAGATATATATAGTTAAAATATATGAGGAAACAGCAGAACAATCAGCTGAAGTATATAACTCCTAAAAACTGTAAAAAATACAATTCGATTGAGGGAAAATAACGTGTAGCATTACGACTGCTGCTGCTGCTAAGTCGCTTCAGTCGTGTCCAATTCTGCAAACCCAATGATGGCAGCCCACCAGGATCCCCGTCCCTGGGATTCTCCAGGCAAGAACACTGGAGTGGGTTGCCATTTCCTTCTCCAATGCAGTATTATAGCAGATTTCTGGTAATGTAAGCTTTCTAGTGTGTTATACTAACAGAGAGAGTATATTAATTTCAGAAAGTAACTTTTTGCAAATGTGATTTTTATAAAGTTTCTACAAACCAAAAATATCCGCAGATCACTAAGAAAACATGATCCACTTAAATAATTCTGCTGAAATACTTTTATCCCACTATGCAATGGATCTATTTTGCACTTTATGGCCGCAAAAAAGGTATTATTAATACAAACTTCAGTGCAAAATAAATTAATGAAAACAGAAGATAGTAAGGTCCATCTTCACCCGAATTTAACCACTAGAATGAAATCAAATTCATCATTCAATGTCAGAAAACAAATTCCATTTAAAAAGATACACATTTTTTACCTTTCCTTGTTTAACAATATAGTAAGGATTGCTTCGAGAAAAACCAGCACTTTCAAGGAGATTCATCACATCATTTTTCCTGTTGATAAACAATTAAAAATTTTTTCAAATATATAATAATCTAACAATAAGCAAAGAATACACTNTATTATAGCAGATTTCTGGTAATGTAAGCTTTCTAGTGTGTTATACTAACAGAGAGAGTATATTAATTTCAGAAAGTAACTTTTTGCAAATGTGATTTTTATAAAGTTTCTACAAACCAAAAATATCCTCAGATCACTAAGAAAACATGATCCACTTAAATAATTCTGCTGAAATACTTTTATCCCACTATGCAATGGATCTATTTTGCACTTTATGGCCGCAAAAAAGGTATTATTAATACAAACTTCAGTGCAAAATAAATTAATGAAAACAGAAGATAGTAAGGTCCATCTTCACCCGAATTTAACCACTAGAATGAAATCAAATTCATCATTCAATGTCAGAAAACAAATTCCATTTAAAAAGATACACATTTTTTACCTTTCCTTGTTTAACAATATAGTAAGGATTGCTTCGAGAAAAACCAGCACTTTCAAGGAGATTCATCACATCATTTTTCCTGTTGATAAACAATTAAAAATTTTTTCAAATATATAATAATCTAACAATAAGCAAAGAATACACTAACCCTTGAGTTAAGGAGCATGAAGAACTACAGAACAGTCATTAAATATCATTTATATCAGCCTCAGGGAATCTTCTGATTCTTATGCTTGAACTCTAAATAATGATTTGCTGAACATGAGGCAAAAGCACCTCATATATGAGCCAAGTAAAATACTTTTACTCTTTTGTGTAAAAATTATAAGCATAAAAATGCTTACGTGACCATTTTCTTGTCTAAGAAATACTGATCCTTTTTGGCACCGATAACTCTCCGAAGTGAAACTTCCTCTTTGTCGATCTAAGAAAAAAACATAAATGCTCAAATATAAATCTAACAGCAAATGTTTTGGAAACATTTCAGTTAATAGGGTCATTTTAGAGTCCGCCACCATAGCAATTATTTTGAAACTTCAATTATCTCACTAAAGATATGCTGCTGCTGCTGCTAAGTCGCTTCAGTTGTGTTCAACTCTGTGCAACCCCATAGACGGCAGCCCACCAGGCTCCCCTTTCCCTGGGATTCTCCAGGCAAGAACACTGGAGTGGGTTGCCATTTCCTTCTCCAATGCATGAAAGTGAAGTTGCTCAGTCATGTCCGACTCTTACCGACCTCATGAACTGCAGTATACCAGGTTCCTTTGCCCATGGGATTTTCCAGGCAAGAGTACTGGAGTGGGTTGCCATTCCCATACTCAATTCTCTATGACAAACACCTTTTTTTAACAACAGCTTGCACATTCCCACTTGTTTACCAGAATATTCAACACTTTTTTTTTTAATTAATTAAAATTTTCCGTCTCAGGTGTACATGAGTTCCCAATCCAGAATATTCAAAACTTTAAGATAAAATTAGTATGTAAGCTATAGCTATTTTAGTATAAACTAAACCATAAAACCTTCCTGGGTAGCTAAAACAGTAAAGAATCTGCCTGCAATGCAGGAAACCTGGGTTCGATCCCTGTGCTGGGAAGATCTCCTGGAGGAGGGCATGGCAACCCACTCCAATATTCTTACCTGGGGAATTCCATGGACAGAGGAGCCTGGAGGGCTACAGTCCAGGGACTCACAAAGAGTTGGACACAACTGAGTGACTAACACATAAATCATAAAAGCCTAAGTACAGCTATAAATAAAAGTTTCAAAGCATGAAAAAAGTCAGCTGCATCAATAAAATTCTCAACATTATTACTGAAAAGAAAAAAAACATTACTCACCGGTAACCGGTTGTCTGAATTGTCAAAAATAATCTCCACAAAAGCAGAAATAACACGAGGACCAGTACCTTCCTAAAACACAAGAAAAAATTAATGTCATTTAAGTGGTATTTTCATATTCTTTAAATACTTTTAAAGTTTAGTGCAGGTAACAAGTCTGATTCAATGGAGGAAAATTTCTATCAGACGAGTATATCACAGCAATCTAGTCTATGCCCCAACCACTAATGCCAAAGAAGCTGAAGTTACATGATTCTATGAAGACCTACAAGACCTTCTAGAACTAACACCCAAAAAACGAAATCCTTTTCATTATGGGGGGCTGGAATGCAAAAGTAGTTAGTCAAGAGATACCTGAACAAACAAGTTTGGCCTTGGGAGTACAAAATGAAGCTGGGCAAAGGCTAACAGAGTTTTGCCAAGAGAACACACTGGTCATAGCAAACACCCTCTTTCAACAACACAAGAAAAGACTCTACACATGGACATCACCAGATGGTCAATACAGAAATCAGATGGATTATATTTTTTGCAACAGAAGATGGAGAAGCTCTTATATAGTCAGCAAAAATAAGACCGGGAGCTGACCATGGCTCAGATCGTAACTCCTTATTAAAAATTCAGACTTAAATTGACTAAAGTAGGAAAAATCATCCAGGTCTGACCTAAATCAAATCCCTTATGATTATACAGTGGAAGTGACAAATAGATTCAAGGGATTAGATTTGATAGACAGAATGCCTAAGAACTATGGATGGAGGTTCATGACACTGTACAGGAGGCAACGATCAAGACCATCCCCAAGAAGAAGAAATGCAAAAAAGCAAAACGGTTGTCGGAGGAGGCCTTAAAAATAGTTGTGAAAAGAAGAGAAGTGAAAGGCAAAGGAGAAAAGGAAAGATATACCCATCTGAATGCAGAGTTCAAAGAACAGCAAGGAGGTAAGAAAGTCTTCCTAAGTGATCAATGCAAAGAAATAGAGGAAAACAATAGAATGGGAAAGACTAGAGAACTTTTCAAGAAAATTAGAGATACCAAGGGAACTTTTCATGCAAAGATGGGCACAATAAAGGACAGAAATGGTATGGATCTAACAGAAGCAGAAGATATTAAGAGGTGGCAAGAATACACAAAAGAACTATACAAAAAAGATTTTCATGATCCAGATAACCACAATGATGTGATCACCTACCGAGAGCCAGACATCCTGGAGTGCGAACTCAAGTGGGCCTTAGGAAGCATCACTATGAACAAAGCTAATGGAGGTGACAGAATTCCAGCTGATACCCATCTTTTAGGATATTTCAAATCCTAAAAGATGATGCTGTGAAAGAGCTGCACTGGATATACCAGCAAATTTGGAAAACTCAGCAGTGGCCACAGGACTGGAAAAGGTCAGTTTTCATTCAATCCCAAAGAAAGGCAACAGCAAAGAATATTCAAACTATTGCAAAACTGCACTCATCTCACACACTAGCAAAGTAATGCTCAAAATTCTCCAAGCGAGGCTTCAACAGTACACGAACCATGAACTTCCAGATGTTCAAGCTGGATTTAGAAAAGGCAGAGGAATCAGAGATCATACTGCCAACGTCCACTGGATCATAGAAAAAGCAAGAGAGCTCCAGAAAAATACCTACTTCTGCTTTGTTCATTACACCAAAGCCTTTGATTGCATGAACCACAACAAACCGTGGAAAACTCTTAAAGAGATGGGAACTAACAGACCACCTGACCTGCTTCCTGAGGAATCTGTATGCATGTCAGAAGCAACAGCTAGAACCGGACATGGATCAACACACTGGTTACAAATGGGGAAAGGAGTTAAGTCAAGGCTGTATACTGTCAACCTGCTTATTTAACTTATGTGCAGAGTACATCATGCAAAATGCCAGACTAGATGAAGCACAAGCTGGAATCAAGACTGCCGGGAGAAATATCAATAATCTCAGATACGTGATGACACTACCCTCATTGCAGAAAGTGAAGAAGGACTAAAGAGCCTCTTGATGAAAGTGAAAGAGAGTGAAAAAGTTGGCTTAAAGGTCAACATTCAAAAAACGAAGATCATGGCATTGGTCCCACTACTTCATGGCAAATAGATGGGGAAACAATGGAAACAGTGACAGACTTTATTTTCTTGGGCTCCAAAATCACTGCAGATGGTGACTGCAGCCATGAAATTAAGACTCCTTGGAAGAAAAGCTATAACTAACCTAGACAGCATACTAAAAAGCAGAGACATTACTTTGCCAACAAAGGTCCGTTTAGTTAAAGCTATGGTTTTTCCAGTAGTCATGTATGGATGTGAGAGTTGGACTATAAAGAAAGCTGAGCACTGAAGAACTGATGCTTCTGAACTGTGGGGTTGGAGAAGACTCTCAAGAGTCCCTTGGCCTGCAAGGACATCAAACCAGTCAATCCTAAAGGAAATCAGTCCTGAATATTCATCGAGGGACTGATACTGAAGCTGAAGCTCCAATACTCGGGCCACCTGATGTGAACAACTGACTCTTTAGAAAAGACCCTGATGTTGGGCAAGACTGAAGGCAGGAGAAGGGGACAACAGAGGATGAGATGGTTGGATGGCACCACGATCTTGATGGACTTGAGTTTGAGCAAGTTCCAGGAGTCGATGATGGAGAGGGAAGCCTGGCGTGCTGTACTCCATGGGGTTGCAAAGAGTTGGACATGACTGAGCGGCTGAACAGTACTGAGAAAATCCTCTTGCCAAAGCAGCAACAATATTCAGGATAACAATATTCAACCATAGAGCTTTTTTTTCTCCTCCAAATAGACTTTGACTGTGAATTTAAAAAATGAGAACTATGCAAAAGATGTCAAAGTTAGATGTAAATAGGTTTTATTCTACATACCACTTCATTTGAGCACAAGACCACATAGCCACCCAATTTTACCTATTTGCTAATACATAAAACTTTGAGGCTTTTCTCTTATAGATTCATCTTAATGTTAGAAAGGAACCCTAATAAAGCAAGTAATTAATTACTGGAACTGTCTTTTTAAACATTTGAGATATTCTGTATAATTTTAAATCTGCTATGAAAACATACACATTTAACACGTCATATTTTGATCAATTTGTGACCCAGCTACTTACCAAGCCCAGATAATTTCTAGATTGTGAAAACTGTTATGAAGTAATTCAATACAATAAAGAATAACACCTAAAGAAACTATTCTTCTTATGCTAATCTGAGAAACCTAAACAGAGATTTCCTTATAGGGAATCAATCCTGATTACCAGACTAAAAATTCCAATAAAAAAATTAAAATTTAAGAGTGGGAGGAAGGAATTCCTTGCCAGTCCAGTGGTTAGGACTTGGTGCTTTCACTAACGTGGCCTTGGTTCAATCCCTGGTTGAGGAATTAAAATCCCGCAAGCCACATGGCACAACCAGAAAAAAAAAGAGTGGGCAAGGGTAGTGGCGGATAATAGTTAGAAAAGAACTTTAAGTCTGAGAGATACTGTGTAGATACATTGAAGAATCCTGCTTTCTGGTCTTAAAAGTAATTATAAGCTATATTTAAATAAGACAGATAAGGTATACCATTTTATCATAGACTTTTATACTTTCTTACCCTAAAAGTATTTACTATTTATAATTTAATGAAAACATTCTAACAATTTTCATTACTATAAACATACTTTCTTATTGGAAAATAATGTTACTATTTAAGTACAAATATGGCTAAAAATAATTTTATGTGGTTAAGTTTGTAATGGTTGCTTTTCTGTGGCTCCATATTAACTTGATTCTGAGTCTCAAACTTTCTAATCCCCAACCTGACTCGTTTTTCTCCTCAGCAAACCAGATTCCAGACCCTTACCAGGCCATACTCTTTAAATAAATAAGATATAGCCATCCATAGGGAACTCCTACAATTTTTTTAATCATTATATAAAAATTAAGCCTTTATCCTACATTAATATAGTACACTAAATTTCACAGCAGAACAATATACATAAGAAACATATTGTGTCATGTTCACAAAAGATCTGAAACTTGAAAAATAATTTTGTTTAGCGGAACTGACAATGTATTTTTATTTTATTTATTTATTTTTTTGACAATGTATTTTTTCTCACTCACATGTAACAAAGCCAATCGCTGTTCCGGACGAAGATGACTAAACTCATCACTGAGAACAAACTGAATTGCTAGAAACATAAAAACAACTATTAGTACAATCTAAAAAAGATTTATGCTTTAGTTATAATCTCTGGTACCTTCAGAGAACACAGTGTATCTATCAGGTAATAAACAATACAGACAAAAGGAATGCAGAAAATTTGCCTGTACAGATTAATCACCTACGAAATGATGATATTAGAAAAATATTAACAAGCTTTCACTAAAACATTTAAGGTAAGAAAATAAAAAGAAAACACTGAAATACACAAAAAGACAAGTAGAACCAAGGTGTAACTTGATCAAAGTATACATGTTCAGGTTTCATGTTGTATCTGCTTCTATCCACTACATATAAATGATATAACTTAAAATATTTAACAAAATAGGATATATTCCTATAATATTGTTAATTGGATACTTTGTCAAAAGAAACAGAACTAAGTAGGAAATACTGGGAAACGCTTCAGATTTCCACTCTCGGCTGCAGTACTTACATGCCCTTTGTCTTCTATAAATAAGAAGGTGTCATTCATGCCACTTCCTCAGAATGCCTAACTGGACGACCCTCTCCTAGAAATGTAACTCTTTACTTAACTTTTGTATTCTCAGTCCACCCGAGAGACTTTTGACACTCTAAAAGAGTGAGTGTGTGTATATGAATATATATGCTGGGGGGTGATGGTGGGGATTGGTTTCTTTTATAATTTGGAGGGGACAAATTCAAACTCCCACAGATTATGAAATACTTCCACTCCAATCCTACTCTTCTCACCATCCCCAAATTACAAGTACTGATGGGATACAGAGTGCCCTTTAGAGCTGTGAGCAGAGAAGGACAGAAGCTCTACTATTACTAATGCTCTCTTTTCCTCAAGCACCAGTCAACTGAGACGTTCAAAAATTCTTTAACCTCCTCTATATAGTCCAAATCTGTTAAAATATTTTTCCTCCCCAAAGAATTTAACACAGGTATTACTATTCTTAAATGCATTTTATCTTTAGAGCTAGTTTTCAAAGCTCTATTTACTACCTTCTGACAACTGTCTTTGTTGAGTCTATACAGTTTTTTATACTCCTCCATCTTTTATTAAAATAACTGATTTAGATGAAACAGAGAGTTATTTCCCATAACAATATTAACTATTCTACTGCACTTTTATTCTCTCTCTCTCTGCATTTATAACATTTATACATGGCACTGAAGTTTAGAAAGCAATCTTGTACACATAATCTCATTTGATTCTCACAACTCATCTAACGTAGGCAGGGTAAATACCTGTTTTTAAAGTGAAAGACTACTTTGAGAAATTGTTTTGCATAATCTCACATGGCTAATTAGCCACTAGCGCAGAGCTCAGATTCTTACACTCTAAACACTCTACATTAAATTTCAATCGTGTTTGAAGAAGTATTTCTTCTGTTTCATGCAGACATAACCTCAGATAAACTACCTTAAGATACTTAGGTCTTATTATATTTAGAATTCAAAATACAACACCTACCATAAAAAAAGTTACTTTTTCCAGATCCATTTCTGCCCACTGTAAAATTTCAAAAAGTATGTTATTTTGTATAAAAAAACAGTAAAATTTTAAACTGAAAGTATTCAAAGATATAAAATCCTATTTTCTAACAAAACATCTTAAAACTTAAATACAACAGAACACTGAACAACAAATAATAAAACAGCTTTAATTACCAAATGAGTACAGTTTTTGTATCGTCTTCAGTTTTTTTTCTTAAAGAAATTTATTTCATTGTTTACTTTTTTGCTCTTTCTCAATAGTTTAAAATTAACAGGACTAACTAAACATACTACCTGGTCTTCATTACAATGGACATGTAATTTTATTTTAATTGTATATAATACTTCTAACAATTTAAAGATTCACATGCTAAAATTTTCAAATACTTAAACAGTCATTAAAAATTCTCAAACCATTTCCATGTTAAAACAGTCTTCTGATCAGCCCTATACATCAAGTATAGTCTCTCAGAATCACAAAAATACAGACAACTATAAGGCACTTGTTTTACTACATGAATTCAGAAATAAGCAATTCTATACATAAAAGAAAATCAAATGCATCAGATATAATGAATTTATTTGAACTTTTCTGTTCAGCAGAACTTTCATTAAGAGTCTCTCTCAATCTTGACCAATATCCTGAACAATTTAGCCCCAAAGTCATTATCTTTAATCCAAAGTAAATTCTAAAGAGATCAGAAAATAATGAAGTGCTTTAAAAAAAAAAAAAAAAAAGGGATATAACAGACACAGGTCAACTTGAAGGGGGTCTTCTACTAGCGAAATCTAGGATAATTTGAGCACTAAAATAATTAGATGAATTATAAATTAGGGCTTGGGTGGAAGTGGAGGAGAATAATTCATGAGTCCATACTGAAAATAAAAAGATAAATAAACAGCTAAGGAGAAAGGATGCTTGATGACAGTAAAATAACAAAGGGTAAATGTGAGAGGAGCGCTGGAAATAGAATATCATCATCCTGTAACTACAGGAAAAAAGGCAAGAATTATTGATGAATACTAAATCAAAGGGGGAATTTTGATAAGGAACACAGTATTTGCATGGTCCCCAAATCTCTCCACATTATTTATCAGTTGCAAAGGAAAAAACACTAACTACAGTGGAAAAATGACACAACCTTTACTGATCAAAAGTATAATCATCAGTAAGAAGCAGATGGAGATCGTGTGCCTCCACATGAATACCCTGAAAAGGACACATCATTTCTCAAAACCAACATTGTAAAAGGCAAAGGTTGTGGAAATGACCCAGATTAAATGAGAATAAAGAGACATGACAACTAAATGCAACGCCTCATCCTAAATTAAATCTTGTACTGGGGTGGGGGGAAATGCTATAAAGAACATTTCTGGGTCAGTCAATATAACTAGAAAATAAAAATAAAAGATTACTGTATTGATGCTAAATTTACTGACATTGATAACTATACTGTGATTATATAAGATGGCTTCACAAAATCTGCCTAGAAGTGATCCAGTGTGACCACAAACCAGATATATCTTCTTTGTAAAGGTATGATCACTTCTCCCTTCATTCTTGCCCTCAAACTGCACTCTCCCATTAAGGCTCTAGCAGCTAAGCAGGCTTGGAGCTCTGTTTTCCAGGAAAGCAGGGGACTAACACAAGTATAGATCATTAACAGGGAGAACAGCTATCTCTGGGTAGAGGGACTACAGCTTAATTTTTTTCCCTTTTAGCTTCTATGCTCTTTATGTTCTACAAAGTCACGTATATTTCTTTTGTTAGAAGGATAGGGATAAAGATAACCTTAAAAAGGTTTATGGTTATTACATTTAAACATCAAACAAGTATCAGCACATGAGGTTCTCCCTGCCTTCAAATCATTACTTTTCTAAGAGTCGAAAATCATTAAACAAAGTAGTATGCTTTCAAAAGATAAGTTTAGGATCAATCTCAGTGTATATTACTTTTGGTCTTTCTTACATGATTAACAGACTTGTTTTTATTAAGATTTTTTTTTGATGTGGACTGTTTTTAAAGTCTTTATTAAATTTGTTACAATATTATTTCTGCTTTATGCTTTTGTGGCCATGAGGCACGTGGGATCTTTGCTCCTGGACCAGATATTGAACCTGCACCTTGTGTATTGGAAGGTGAAGTCTCAACCACTGGACTGCCAGGAAGTCTGGACATGTTTTTAAAAAGCATTAAACAATATCATTTTTTTTTCAGTTAAACAAAAGAATATTTAGATAATTTCCTTTGTAACTGTGACTATTAACAATCCTAATGTTGCAACCAAAGTAGTAAAATAACTACCTGGTAAGAGGCCCTACAGATATAATCATTCTAGGTAATGATGGCCACTATCTTACAGAACCAAAACGATTGGAATGTCAAGAACAACCAACCAACCAAACAAACAAACATGTCATCACTCAGTCCTGTCCGACTCTTTATGACCTCACGGACTGTAGCCGACCAGGCTCCCCCGTCCATGGGATTTTCCAGGCAAGAGTACTGGAGTGGATTGCCATTTCCTTCTCCAGGGGATCTTCCCGACCCAGGGATCGAACTCGGGTGTCCCACATTGCAGGCAGACGCTTTACCCTCTAAGCCATCAGGGATAAAATTAGTCAGTCCTCCAAATCTGAAATCGCTGAGTTCCAGACCCGAGGATTTAATCAACCACAGACTGGGGGTTTTCAGAAAGTTCCAAAAACAAACCAGAATTTGCCACAAGCTGGCAACTGTTTACACATGATGTACATTGTATTTACAGCTATTTACATAGCATTTACACTGTATTACAAGTAATCTAGGGATATGCTTAGGTTACATGCAAAAAGACTAAGATTTGATAACAAGTTTTAGTTACATCCAAGATACCAAAGAGAAACTATAACTGTATAAAACTGATATTAAGATATTTAACCACTTTTAGTTTATGAGTTAAGGAAATAATCTAAATCTAGTAATTATTCACTTTTCTCCATTTCTAAAGATTTTCTGATTGATGAAAATCAGAAGACACTTATAATCAAAATGTAAGTAAGACTCTAGTACAATCAATCTATTCTTATAGCACACTAATTAATGATTTTTCAGTAGGTTAAGGCAGAAGGAAAAGTATGTTTTTATTACCAACTACAAAGCTGCAACTGATGTTTCAAGGGCAGGCTTTTTTGTGCCGGCAATTTTAAAATTTTATTATTTCAAAATAAAATATGATTCTCAAAAGTTTCTCTGGGAACATTAGTGTTCACTGTTCACCCTTATTTCTGTATTGTCAACTAAACTGGCACTTGCCAAGGGCATTTGCCATTTGCCTCTGCAGAGATTGAACCCTGTGCTGCTGCAGCTGCTGGCTTTCAGCACACCATCCTGCCTCCACCGAGCTGAATTCTGGGTGGAGAGTCAGGCACTGTGCTCACTCTCACTTTCCCACTAGGGAAACTGGTGCAACAGGTCTTCAGATAGATAGTTTCAGGAACCGATTTCATGATCCCAATCTTTGCATCTCTTCAGATCTAGAAAATAACTAAATCCCTTCATGATGACATTTTCTCCTCTTGACTAGCAGAAAACTTTGTGTCAAGTGCTTGCAAAGTAATGTTCAAAATTCTCCAAGCAAGGCTTCAGTTCTCCTGAACAGAGAACTCCCAGATATTCAAGCTGGATTTAGAAAAGGCAGAGGAACCAGAGATCAAATTGCCAACTTCCACTGGATAAAAGAAAAGCAAGAGAGTTCCAAAAAAATATCCACCTCTGCTTCACTGACTACCGTAAAGCCTTTGACTGTGTGGATCACAACAAACTGTGGAAAATTCAAGAGATGAGACTACCAGACCACGTTACCTGCCTCCAGAGAAATTTGTTAGAACAGTTAGAACTCAACATGGAACAATGGACTGGTTCAAAATAGGGAAAGGAGTGCATCAAGGCTGTATATTTTCACCCTGCTTATTTAACTTATATGCAGAGTACATCATGAGAAATGCTGGGCTGGAGGAAGCACAGGCTGGAATCAAGATTGCCTGGAGAAATATCAATAACCTCAGATATGCAGATGATATACATACCACCCTTATGGGAGAAGTGAAGAGGAACTGAAGGTGAAAGAGGAGAGTGAAAAAGCTGGCTTAATACTCAACATTCAAAAAACGATGACCACAGCATCCGGTCCCATCTTTTCATGGCAAATAGATGGGGAAACAATGGAAATAGTGAGACTTTATTTTTCGGGGCTCCAAAATCACTGCAGATGGGGACTGCAGCCATGAAATTAAAAGACGCTTGCTTCTTGGAAGAAAAGCTATGACTAACCTAGACAGCATATTAAAAAGCAGACATTACTTTGCCTACAAAGGTCTGCCTAGTCAAAGCTATGGTTTTTCCAGTAGTCATATATGGATGTGAGAGTTGGACCATAAAGAAGGATGAGCACCAAGAATTGATGCTTCTGAACTGTGGTGTTGGAGAAGACTCTTGAGAGTCCCTTGTACTGCAAGGAGATCAAAACAGTCAATCCTAAAGAAAATCAATCCTAAATACTTACTGTAAGGACTGACGTTGAAGCTGAAGCTCCAATACTTTGGCCACCTGATGACAACGGCCAACTCATTAAAAAGATCCTGATGCCGGGAAAGACTGAAGGCAGGAGGAGAAGGGGGTGACAGAAATGAGATGGATAGATCGCATCACCGACTCGATGGACATGAGTCGGAGCAAACTCCAGGAGATGGTAAAGGACAGGGAAGGCTGGCATGCTGCACTCCATGGGGTCACAAAGAGTCAGACACAATTTAGCAACTGAATAACAACCAAAGGGCTTGAATGCACTGAACTTCCCCTTCACCAAAATCTTAAGAGACTGACCTTCCCCCACTGCCTCTTTGGAGCAGTCTCTCAGAGTTATCTGAGGTGCTTATCTCCTGGGCTGCAAGTCCTCATTTTGCCCCAAATAAAACTTAATTCCCAACTCATGCATTTTTTTTAGTCAACAGTATGAATCTTACCTCACCTCAAGCTATAGACTCCATGGTACAGACTCTCCCTGACCCCCAATTCATATGTTAAAGCCCTAACCCCACTATGTGAAGCTTTTTGGAGATAAGGGGGTCTTTGAGAAGTAATTTACATGAGGTTAGGAATGAGGCCTTTATGGTAAGACTACTGCTCTTTCAAGAGGGAGAGGTTCAAAGGTTCTCCAGAGCAGTGAAAAAATAAATCCCTGTTGTTTAAGCCATCTAGTCTATGATATTTTGTTGTGGCAGACCAAGCTAACTAGGACACTGTATAGCTGAAATCTATGTTGATAGCGATTCTATATTTTTCTGGTGTCTGGTGCTGCTAAGTCGCTTCAGTCGTGTCCGACTCTGTGGACCCCAGAGATGGCAGCCCACCAGGCTACCATGTCCCTGGGATGCTCCAGGCAAGAATACTGGAATGGGTTGCTATTTCCTTCTCCAATGCATGAAAGTGAAAAGTGAAAGTGAAGTCGCTCAGTCATGTTCGACTCTTTGCGACCACATGGACTGCAGACTACCAGGCTCCTCTGTCCATGGGATTTTCCAGGTGAGAGTACTGGAGTGGGGAGCCATTGCCTTCTCCCTTCTGGTGTCTAGAAGCACTCATTTAATCTATTCTTTAAAAACTCAGCAGATGGTCAGAAAACACTTGCTGTCTGTATCACTATCATCTGTAGAACCTATATATTAACTATTATATTGAAGGACAACCACCATTAGCCCCCTTATCCTCACATAATTGCTTTCTCATTTAATCTTCCCAACAGCTCTAAGAAACATCTATCATTATTCCCATTTTACAAGTGAGAAAACTGAAGCATCAGGAAGTCTGAAGAATACATAGCAGAATTGGGATCTGAATCCCATTCTGCCATGATCCAAAGGTTATGCTTTTCCTACCAAACTGCATGGTCTGTCCTTGGATATTATAATAGGAAAAAAAAAAATCTTAGAATAACCTAATTTGTGAATAAAGAATGGTCATCTTTGAAATAAGGCAATAGTGACCATTTTTAAAGTAGGAAATGATATACCAAGAATAGCTGAAATGCTAAATTTAGTGCCATTCACTATANAAAAAAAAAATCTTAGAATAACCTAATTTGTGAATAAAGAATGGTCATCTTTGAAATAAGGCAATAGTGACCATTTTTAAAGTAGGAAATGATATACCAAGAATAGCTGAAATGCTAAATTTAGTGCCATTCACTATAAACTTAAATCTATTAAAACATATGCACACGAGGCTACCAAATAAAAATGAACACTTTGTCTTATCCAAGTATTTTTAAACGTAAAAAGGAAGCAATTTCATCCGTGCAGATAAAAGTATTCACACAGAAAAAAACACATAAATTTATGTAATATTCAAGACAATTCCTGTTTCAAGCCTAATGTAGCCAAATTTAAACGACTGTGTGGACAGAAAACAGAGTAAACCATGAACACTTACCAATAACATTATGTTTTGAACTGAACGGGTCTACAATTGTTTGATCTCTATAACTTCGAAAACCCTGGATAATAACCTAACAAACAGAAGAGAGATTTTTTCAGAAAGAAATAACACACCCCAAAAAAACTAACTTCTAAGTTGATATTTTCCTTTTGCCCT
>SJYA01003040.1:0-21799 GCA_006410615.1 Neotragus moschatus
ACACACACACACACACATCCACATACACAGTAGAAGACTATTCAGCAACAGAAAGAGAAGGAAATCACGCTATTTGCAATGCCATGAGTGGACCTTGCGCACCTTGTACTAAGTGAAATAGAGAAAGACAAATACTACATGACCTCACTTAAATGTGAAACCTGAAAAATAAAGCAAAACAAAAACGAAGCTCATGGACATAGAAAACAGACTGATGTCTACTAGAAGCCATAGCTGAGGGGTGGACGAAATGAGTGAAGGGGGTCAAAGGTACAAGTTTCCAGTTATAAAATACATCATGGGGATATAATATACAGCTTGGTGACCAGTGATGATAATGTGGTCACAAATATAATATCTGGAATCTGCTAAGAGAGTAGATTTCTAAAGTGCTCATCACAAGAAAAGAAAGGTTAACTTGTAGGGTAAAGGATGTTAACTAGGCTTATTCTGGTGAGCATTTTGCAGTGCATACAGATATAGAACCATTATGTTGTATACCTGAAAACTTATATAATATTATATGACAATTATCTCTCAATAAAAATGTTGAAAAAAGAAAATGAAAGCATATCAATAAGTTTGTACCAATACACTTGAAATGGACAGATTCCTAGAAAAATATTAAAACTAATAATCAAGATAGAAATTCATAGTAAGTAGGTTTAAAATGTCAAAGAAACGGATTCCTAATTAGAACCATTCCTCAATAAAGACTTGAGGTAGGTAACTTCACTGGGAAGTTCTAAAAAATAATTAGAAACTGCTCCAATCTTATCCAGTTCTCTGATAGAAAAAAAGATTAGCATAACGTTGCTAGCGAAGCCCAGAAAGGAACTATGATAACACACTAGGTCAGTCTGACGCATGAACATGTACGCACATATCCAAAGTGGCAGCAAACTGAGCCCAGGAAAAAACTGTTAGAAGACAGTTTTAAAGACAGCATAATTATTACTTTCATAACACAAAATATACACAAGTCAAGATTTGTGTTTATCTTATCAATTAATGAGGGAACCCCTAACCTAGTTCTCAGGAAACATTAAAAAATCATTCAGAATTAAGTAAAATATAAGCTACAAGAATAAATTTATAGTACAGGGAACATAGCCAATATTTTACAATAATATTAATATAAACAGATTATAACCTCCGTTGAGAACACCAAGTAATCCTTTTGGTTCACCTCAAAGCCTTTCACGAATTTTCATGGCAATATAAAAAGAATCAGCTATCATGATCAAATTTGGCTTTGTTCTAGAAATGCCAAATTTGTTTAACAATGTAAAATGAATGAATGTGATTCATCACATTAATGGATTAAAAGAGAAAATCCTACACACAGCTCAATAAATGCTGGAAAAAAAATTGATGAAATTTTATATCCACTTTTGATTTTTAAAAAGAAAGTTCTTAGCAAACTAGGAACCGAAGAAAATTGCTTTAATCTGCTAGCAAACAGATGGAGCAAACTTACAGGAAATGTTCATTTAATAATAAGACATGGTAGCCCTCCGACAAGTCAAGGGCTGTTCTGGACTTGTCTTCTGAAATGTTGGGTAGCTGTGGATCTGGGGGAACTGAGTCCGCTACACAGTCAAGCTTGGATAGTAGCTCCAAGGAAATGACTAAGTGTCCCTTCATGTAGAAGATCAGGCCTTCCTTACTGCTGACGATTCTTAAGTTCTTTGTCGACATCGAGGGCTTTGGTTAATTATACACCATGGAACACCTTCAGCATTCTCGAACAGTATCCTTTCTGCTCAGTATCAGCACTTGGGATGTCAGTGATCCAGAACCAATCTTCTCACAAATCCAATGTAGAAAACTTACTTCACAGAAATGCCTGTTAGTATTTTTACTCTCTCAAAAATACATCTGAAGAGCTCAGTACTCAAGGGTAAAGTGCTTGTTTACAGGGAATTCCGCCTGTACGAAGCAGAAAAAGCAGAACATTATCACTGTTTGCAACAAAAAGTAAGTAAAGTCACTCAGTCGTGTCCAACTCTTTGTGACCCCGTGGACTGCAGCCCACCAGACTCCTCAGTCCATGGGATTCTCCAAGCAAGAATACTGGAGTGGGTTGCCATTTCCTTCTCCAGGGGATCTTCCTGACCCAGGGATTGAACCCAGGTCTCCCACATTGGAAGCAGATGCTTTAACCTCTGAGCCACCAGGGAAGCCTTTGTTTGCAACAAAGGGCCAGATTAAAGAGACACAGCAGTCTAGAGTCTGAGCAGTTCCGGCCCTGCAGAACAAAATGGTGCGTGAGCCCCTTGGTGACTCTCCAAGCTGGCTTGCCATTGAGCATCGGGGTCTGTTGTGGCCTGCCCAGGATGCCTCAGCTGGCATACTTATGTGAACAGATTATTTATATGAGTGTTCTAATGGCCTCTAAGGGGAGACAATGTCTCTGCCCACTGGCACTAGCTGCTACCCCCAGAGCTGAGTGATGGCATTTGGCCACAGTGGCCACCCCCTAGCTCCTCTGGTCAAGTCCTGTTGGGGAGAGAGGGGACAGAGAGACTGCCAGGCTCCTGCCGGAGCCAAGGAGCCCGAGTAAGGCATTTGTAAGGGAGGCCTGGGGCTGAGCAGGGCCATTCACACCTCCTCTGGCTCTTGACCTTCAGGGGAGGTACGTTGATGGAAAGATAAGCTATAGAAGCAAGTCATAGGAAGCAGTGCAATAATAACAAATAATCTGCAAATACACCTTTGTTGGGATTCATTAAGTGAGAAGAAAAGAGGCCTCTGCTCATCACTGTAATAACGAGGCCAGGACTAGATTTGTGCCTGTGGCCAGGACGGTGTCCCACTCAGAAGGAGTGCTGGGCAAGTGCAGCAGCTGGAGCAGCCACGCTGGGGGACAGCGAGAGCCTCCACAGACCTGTGGGCAGGGGGCACCCTGGGAATCACAAATGCGCACCTCGTGCCCTCTCTGTCTGCTCTCACTCCCAAGTTCCCTAGTCGTCCACACCCAGACACACGGGTAGTCGTGCAGGTGTGATCTTCTGCTACGTCTCTGCTTTCCCCTCCACCCACCTTCTTCTGAGCAGAGCAGGAAGGGACAGAGTCATATTCCACTTGAAGCCCTCTCCTTGAAATAGGTGCAGACTTATGAGGCATTATACACTTTTTTCACTCTCACCCCTAGACTGTTAGAGTGATTGTTTCTATCACTCCTACAGCAAACACATCATAACTATTGATGGGTGACTTTCTTACGAGCTGTCATGGGCTCCACTGTGCTTTCCTCCGCTCTGAGTCATTATTACCAAGTGCGAAGCCTAAATAGAGTAAAAGTTCTCAGTAAAAGTTAGCCGAATGGAGAATGGATGAACCGAGAAGCTGTCGCTGCACACCTATCATGTAATGCCAATATTTTGGACCAATGTTCATATCACAGGCATTGGTTTATGACATGAGCATACTGTCCAAAATGCTAGGCGTATTCCACAGAAACCAGTCCCATGAGAGTCAATTAGAGGAGAGTTCTTGGGACATACTGCATCCCACAGGCTTCCTGGTGGCTCAGATGGTAACGAATCTGTGTACGATGAAGGGGACCTGGATTCGACCCTTGGGTTGGCAAGATCCCCTGGAGAAGGGAATGGCTACCCACACCAGTATTCTTGACTGGAGAATTCCATGGGCAGAGAAGTCTGGGGGGCTACAGTCCATGTGGTCGCAAAGAGTCGACCATGACTGAGTGACTAACTTCATTCTGTGGGGGTTCCATAGTACAGATTAGCATACTAGCATCAGACGGAGCAGGACTTGCACACAGAAAATGCCATCTCTCTTGATCTTTGGTATGAAATTATGATCACAGGAAGAAGGATGAATGAATTAAATATTGGATTGTAATAGAAAACTTACTTTTGTCTCTTTCGTGGTTATATAGGAATTCTATTGGATTTATTAGTGTTTATCCTCCAATAGCTTTTCCGAAAAGAGCTCATGAGTTCTACATTCCGTGTCTGGAATGTTTGAAAATGTCTTTCTCGTGTAGTATGATGTTTGTTAGGCTCTGCATAAAATTCACATGTCGTTCTTTTCTCATTTGGAGGGTTTTGTAGATACTGTAGATATTTGTAGACATTTTGTAGGTATTCACTTCACCTCATAGCACTGAATGTTGGTATGGAGGAAGCTGTTGTGTTGAAAACATAATTCTCATGCAAAAGACAGGTGACATGTTTTGTTGCTCCATTTAACTTACTAATGGCGAGACCAGCAGGAAGACAAAAGGGCTGGCTGGGCTTAAGAAACAAGAAACTTTCCCCCAAGCACCATGTACTCACGTTTACGCCTCTGTTGTTCTCCCATGACCTTTTTCTTCTCTCCTCCTCCTCTTTGAGGGCTTCTCCCTCCTTTAATTCTTGTTTTGTGGATCCGTAATTCTCATCTGTCGAGTATCCTTCAGCTGCTGGTTGTCTGTTTCCTCCCCTCTGGTGTTCGAATAGTTCCCGCAGTTGCTCCTTTCCACTCGGACAGGAAACCCTTCTGTCTACAGGGAGCTCCCAAGGGTGGTGTGGGTACTGTCAGGCCTGGAAGCTTGGACCTCCGTCGGCTGCCTCTCAACTTGTCCTTACCAGCGCTGACTTCTGCGTGTGTCCCTGCCCCTCAATTTCAGGTGGTTCATATATTTGAAAGAGTGAATGAATGTTCATACCTCATCTTTCGGGTGCATTTTCCCACTGCTTTGGTGAAGCCAGTCACCACAAACGCTCGTTTACTGTTAGAGAAACCGAGTGAATGAGCAGCTTAGTGTTGTCACAGAGGGCCCTCGGGAGTTCTCTTTCTTCATGAAGTGAAAAGAGACGTTGCCTTCTCATGCCACAATGCTGAAGACTGGAATTGTTAAGCAGACAACACTTGAGGTTCTCTCCCAGGCCATCTCTTGAGAGAGGCAGTCTGGTAGCAATGAATATACAGTCACCATCTTGATTGCTGTTGCTGTGTGTATAAGGCATTTTGGGAATCACTGTTAAGTGAATCCTTCTGGACTTGGGGATTCCCTTTTGCTTAGCTCTTTCTGTTGATAACAGGGAAAGCAAAGGTTGTTGGCTAAAAATAAGTCAGAGTGTTGGTCAACCCCAGATTCTTCTCTCCACATGCATAGTGCTTGGATATGTTGAAAGTGCCTAACCCCGTGTGTCCCAGAGACAGGGGTAAGAAGGTGAGCTTCTGATTCAGAGCCCTTTTCACCCTGGAACCTGAGAAGACATGACTCACTCACAGAGAATGATCAGAAGGAAAACAAGGAGAGAAAGTGACCGTCGTTGAATCAGAACCGGGGCTCACCAGGCCCCTTCAGAACCCGGCCGCCGCCTGGGGCACTCTGTCCACACTGGCCTGGCTGTGGGCATCTGGCCTTGCACAGGCGCAGTGCATGGTGTCCTCTCGCGGGGGTGTGGTCTGTAGGTGTGTTCCTCCTGCTACGAGAGGAGAATCACTGCCATCTTTCAAGTGGAAGTGGCGGCTCATCTTTCCACAGACAGTAGTGTGACCCTGAGGACTTTTCCTGGCTCAAGAGAGCCACATTGAGAACAAGCCATCACTGAATTCCAGGCTGCTGAAAAGGAAGGGTGGGTACCAGAATCGGCAGGCCCTGGTTGCTGGGATCAGCGGCCATTTGTCTCTTTCTTGGTTGTATCCCAACTTCTCTCTAACTCAGGGTCCCTTCAGACAGGGTAGGTCAGCACTGGGTCAGGCTTAGAACAGGCACAGCTCCTCTCAGAATTGTTACGCTCTACTTTTCCATGTGATTTTTCTCTTACAAAACAATCCATCCCACCTGAGGAAAGAAAAACAACAGGCCACGACATGAAAAGTTTACTGTTGGAGTGATAATTTTGCTACTCACCTCTGGATTAACCTTGGGCTAACACATTTCCAGCTTCACTGTATTCACTCTGTATTAGTGCTGAAAGTATTTTCTGTGCCGCGAAGCGTTAATTAAATGAGTGGTCACATAAAAGACGGAAGAGGCAGCAAGGTGAGTTTATTCCACCTGTAAATGTAGTTGAGTGCCTGTTCTTTTTTGACGTGTCAGGGAGAGCAGCGGCAGCCCCCTGGGGTGTGAGAGCAGTGCCTCCTTGCTGAGCGAGATCTCAGCACAGGGCTGCTTGGGTCTGTTACCCCAGCTGAAGCTCACAGGAACGCCCAAAAGCGAGGTGAATTGGTCTTTGTTGGAGAGGCAGACTCTCAGTCACATGGATTAAACCCAGAGCCGGCCCCACGGTTCTCCATCCCTCTGCTCTCCCTGAGCTCTTCAGTGGGGCTCAGGGTTCCGGTGCTTTTCTGCTTGGATTTGGAGCTGACGATGAGCCTCTCTCTGGACAGAAACACAGCCACCCTGACACTTCCTGTGTGGGCTGACTTTCCACTTGCCAGCAGCACCGGCCCCCGGAGCCCACAGTGCTCAGGGCACCTATTGTTTGAACTCAGGTGGCTTCTGTGTGACCAGAAGCCCCAAGTTCTCGCCCCTCCAGGCTGCTCAGCCCACTCGCTGGTAAAGACTGACCTGGAATGAGAGGCAGTTTCTCATTCCAGTTTCTGGAATGAGAGGGTGGGATGTGCTCTATCAAAGAACTAAGGTGGAAGGCCGTTGGGTCAGTGTTTGCCGGGACCCTTTATAACCACCTCGAAACGGTTTCCTGCCACTAAGGCAGCCCACCTTTGTCATCCCCCCACCACAGGGCACCATCACCCCTGCCAGCAGTCATAGTGTATGCCCATCTAGGAGAGTCTGTTACCTCTAATGAGATTACTCTGCCCAAAGCCTGGCCTGGCTCCCCTCCGTGTAACCAGAGAGCTCCAAACCGGCTGGGTAGGCCCATTGTGAGGCCTTCTCCACGGGCACAGCTCTCTGCTTCCTGGGGAAGGAAAGTGGTGGACAGCAGCCCTCACATCTCGGTCTGGAAGTGCGGAGCTGGCAAACCCAGTCTGCTCTGAGGTCGCCAGGTCAGCCTCCAGGACAAACAGGCCCTGCCTACCTGGGGCCCAGGCACCAAGAGAGGGGCCAAGCCGCAAAGTCCCCAGGCCAGGAGCAGCTGCCCACGGGGCCTTCCGCTCAGGAGGCTGTTGCTCAAGCCAAAGAAGCGCCATGGACCAAGGTCAGGCTTGGAGACAGTCCCAGTGTGCGGAGAGCCCTGAGCCCACAAGGGCCTCAAGCTAAAGGGTCTCCATGGAGGTCCTTCCTGCTGAGCGGGGTACGGTGCAGTACCCTGGCCCAGCCTCCCCTCTCGGGCGCTCTCGTGGAGCTGAGCACGCTGCTGGCACTCAGCAGATCATAAATCACCGTCCTGCAAGGCCTTCGGCTGGGATCACTGCACAGCTGGAGGAATTTTCTTTTTTCCCCCCCAAACTTAACACATCATAAAACACAGCCGTTTAGGGAATGAGAACAACCAGGAGGTGTTTTTGCCTTAGAGGCTCTGTTCTAGGAAATCTTGAAAGGTGAGGTTTGGAGTCTGATACCTCTCCACTCCCAGCCAGCCTTACCAGAGAGCGTGAGAACGGCCATTTCCACGGGTCCCCAGGCACCTTATGGACTGGCAGGCTGGCTGCTTGGCCAGGGCCAGCCAGACCNCTTAGAGGCTCTGTTCTAGGAAATCTTGAAAGGTGAGGTTTGGAGTCTGATACCTCTCCACTCCCAGCCAGCCTTACCAGAGAGCGTGAGAACGGCCATTTCCACGGGTCCCCAGGCACCTTATGGACTGGCAGGCTGGCTGCTTGGCCAGGGCCAGCCAGACCTAGGGCAGGAAGAGGCCAGGGCTCTCTCTCCAGGCCATCTTGGGTTCGTGACAGGTGGGTTTACTGTAAGCGAGTATAAATTTGTCCCAAAATTTGCTCCTGAGTCTCCTCATTCCATTCAGAGTCTGTCGGCACATGACCCTGGGTTCTGCCAGCCAAACACAAGGCCTAGTCTAGAGGAGAGCTCGGAGGTGCCCGGCTACAGTCTGGTTGAGGAGGGAGTCTCTGCCAAGCCACAGCTTCTATTTCCGATCAGATCAAGATTCTCCACCATGGGTATTGAAGACTCTACCTTCACTTATTAATTCATTGACTTACTCGCTTTTCCTTTTCTTTCAGGTCGTAAATATTACTGAGTGTTTCTTAAGTGTCAGGGGCAACCTAAGCAGCAGAAGCAGATAGGTGCCTGTTCCCATGGTGCTTTCAAACCCTTCAGGAAGATTATAATGCCTATAATTGAAACATCATCCCACGATGATTATGTGAGGAGATGCGAGGTATGAAAGGAAGCAGGTGCCTGGAGAATATGGCAGAGGAAGGGGGTCCGTCTAGGGTTCAGGGCAGTGACAAGGGGGCAGTGACGTCTGAACTGAGATCTGCAGGGCAAATAAGAGTTGCTTTGCTGAGGGCCCACCGGAAGCGCCAAACGGCAGAGACCGAGCTGCCTGCAGTGGGCCTGTGCAGGGGAGCCGGCTGTGTCCAGGGAACTGAGAGACCAGCGCAGCCAGGCAAGCGAGGGTGGAGGGTGAGAGCTGAGGGAGGGTAGTGGCTGGGCTCAGGGGCTCAGCTGGGGACTGTGTGCCAGACAGCTTCTCCCGGAACCTTTCCAGAAGGCTCCTCCTGGAAAGTAGGGGCAGTGTCATCTGCTTGCAGTGAGGGGGACTGTACGCAGGGGGAGAGTTTAGCAGGAGAGCAAGTTGATGAGAGAGACATGGTGGGTGTGAAATACAGGACTTGGGGATACTGAAATGTGGGTCCATAGTGGAGTCCACTTTCTCTTCCTTTTCTGAACATCTCCATATATACGTGCACCTCAAACTTCATATATATGGTTCTTTATACAGATGAACATATGTGATTATATATATTAGATTTTATTTATATTAGGATTATGCTCTTCATATATATGTGTAATTTTTTTTTTTAGTTGAAGCAAGTAGTATGAGAAAAGGCGCAGAAGAGAGAAATGTGTTGTTTTCTGGAAACTGCAAGCTGATCAGCTTGACTGGAGCCAAGGATGAGGGGGGAGGGCTGGCTTAGTTTATGTCCCTGAAGGTAACTAAAGAGAAAGAACAGATGGATCATATTAGCATCTCAGGCTAAAGGTCACCGTAATTGGAGGCTGGGGATGACTGCATGCCAGTGAAATAGGTACTGGTTCAGCTGATGTGACTTGCAGGGTCAGGAGGACTCACCTGCTTATGTACAACCTCCTGAGAGCATTGCTCTTAGACTAGAGTGCTTTTCAGAATCATCAGTCCCATGAGTCTGAGAAAAAAGGCCAAGTAAATCACAAACAAACAAAAACCAAAACCAGCCTCCAAACTCCCCTTTTCTCTCCTTGGGAGGACTGTCTTTATTAAAGTCTCCTTGGAACCTAAAGCTGTGAGAAGTGCCGTAGTTCAGCAAAACCATAACTGTTTAACCCAGAGTCAAGTTATGGATCCTGTCTTTCATCTTCTGTATTCTGATGCTTGGACACCTTGGGACCTTGCTGCCAGTTCCTAAAGGTAGTAAACAACCCACCTGCGAGTATGTTTTTCAACTGCAAACCAACCAATCCAGGGCCCATACCCCGACTACCTCCTTTAGCGGGTCTCACACTTTGGGCCGGTTTCCATCTGCCCTAATCACCCAGGGCCACATACTTGAAACGTGCCCCAGAACTACTAAAATTGTTCAAACTACTGAAGTGACTTAGCAGCAGCAGCAGCCAATCCTAAGCAACCTCATTCTGCCCTGTCTAATCATTCCCACGAAAACCACAATAAAGTCATTTGCCCACAGTTTCCCCCTTCCTCTGCCCCCTGATTGACCTGGTGGCCCTATGTGGCAGGCTGCGTCTCCTGTTTCTAGGGATCCATGGATGTAACAAAGTCTTTCAAGACAATCATTTCCGAGTGCATGTCTGATCATACCTGATTAAAACAAATCCCAGTACCCCTGCAACAGCCCGACGGGTAGTCTGACCAGGACAGTCCTTCCTGACACCCGTTGCTCTACGGAATTTCTTTAATTCTCCAAAGTGTCCCAGTCTGGATGATAAGTTTTAAAGGGCCATATCTCCTCGTTGAGAATCCTAGGTGATAAGGAGCAAAAGAGGAGAGTCCAGGGCAGAATCCTAGAGACTTGTGAGAAGGAAATGAAGGGGGAGAACTTGTCACATCAGAGAAACTGAGACTTGGAAAGTCACAGGAGTAACAATTTGTGAAGAAGCCAAAGGAAGTGAGAACCACAAAGAAGCCACTGTGCCCACTCCTCCGAGGGTGTGTGGGGGGCGGAGCACAGTGCCTATGGACGGGGGAGGATGGACGGCAGAGTGGGGAGTGGTGACCACACAGCTCACTGCCCAGCTTTACAGTCACGAAGAGAAGCTGGGATGAAGATGGGCAGGAATCTGGAAAGCAGCAAGCCTAAGGACATGATTTATTTTAAGGGGATAAACTCGGTTTTCCTGCCTTTTGTAGAGGAAGAGAAGTCACAAGACAGAAAACATAGTGAGAAAGGATCGTCTCTTTAAAAACAATTGTGCCAGGGAAACTCCATATCCACATGCAGAAGAATGAAATTGGACTTCTATTTGATGCCATAAATAAAAATCAAAGCAAAATGGATTAAATATGTAAGTGTAAGACCTGAAACTATAAAGTTCCTCAAAGAAACCATTGGTGGGGGGGGGGCACTTCTTGACATTGGTCTTGGCAATGACTTCTTGGATTTGATATCAAAAGTACAGGAAATAAGACCAAAAATAGACAAGTGGGACTACATCAAACTAAAATGGAAAGGAAACAGCAAACAACAGCGAAACGGCACCCTATGGAATGAGAGAAAATACATGCAAACCATCCAATAAGGGGATACTATCCCAAACATAAATACCTCCTTCAACTCAATAGCAACCCCCCAATAATCCAATTAGCAAATGGTCAAAGGGCTTGTGTATACATTTTTCCGAAGAAGGCACACAGATGGNTAAGACCAAAAATAGACAAGTGGGACTACATCAAACTAAAATGGAAAGGAAACAGCAAACAACAGCGAAACGGCACCCTATGGAATGAGAGAAAATACATGCAAACCATCCAATAAGGGGATACTATCCCAAACATAAATACCTCCTTCAACTCAATAGCAACCCCCCAATAATCCAATTAGCAAATGGTCAAAGGGCTTGTGTATACATTTTTCCGAAGAAGGCACACAGATGGCCACGAGGAGTATGGAAAGGTGTTCAATATCCCTGATCATCAAGGAAATGAAGGTCAAAACCACAGTGGGATGTCACCTCATGTCCGTTAGGGTGATAAGCAGCAAAAGCAGAAGATAAATGTTGGCGAGAACGTGGAGGGATTGGAAGGCTTGTACAGTGTTGGTGGGAGCGTAGAATGGTGCCGCTGCTATGGAAAACAGCACAGAGGTTCCTCAAAAAAATCAAAACCAGAACTACTCTATGATCTGGCGATCTCACTTCTGGGGGCTACCCAAAAAACTGAAATCCAGAAGTCTGAAAGGTATCTGTATCCCCACGCCCACTACAGCATTATACGCAGTAGTCATGCTATGGAAGCAAATCAAGTGTTTATCGACAGATGAACGGACAAAGAAATGATGCGTGTCATACACACACACACACACAGACACACGCACACACACACACACACACACGTGTGTACTGAATCTTTAAGAGAGGAGATTCTGCCATTTGTGACTGCGTGGATGACCTACAGAGCATTACGCCAAGTGAAGTAAGCCAGTCCCAGGACACACACCGCATGACCCCACTTATATGAGCCATCGAAAATCGCCAGCCTCAGAGAAGCAGAGAGTAAAATGGTTGTTGTCAGAGGCTGGGGTGTAGGAGTGGATCAGGAGTTGTTTTCAATGGGAATAGAATTTATTATGCAAGATGAATAAGTTCTGGAGATTTTGTTACACAACATCTTACCTGTTAGTTAACAATGTAGTATTGTGTGTGTGTGCGTGCTGCTGCTGCTGCTAAGTCACTTCAGTTGTGTTCGAGTCTTTGAAACCCTATGGACTGTAGCCTGCCAGGCTCCTCTGCCCATGGGATTCTGTGGGCAAGAATACTGGAGTGGATTGCCACGTTCTCCTTCAAGGGATCTTCCCGCCCAGGGATCTACCTTCGGTCTCCCGCGTCTCCTGCATTGCAGGCAAGTTCTTTACCACTAAGCCAACAGGGAAACCCCACGGTATTGTACTCTTCAAAATATGTAAAGAAGACTGATCTCATGTTACATTTTTACTGAAAAAAAAAAAGGACACAAGGGGATTTTCTTGAAAGTGATGTATATCTTTAGTGCCTTGGTGCTGTGCTTGTGGGATGGTATCATAGGAGTACGCATATGTCCGAATTCATCAAGATGTATAAATTAAATATCTGCATGCTTTTGTATAAAAGTTATATCTCAGCAAAGCTAAAAAAAAAAAAGAAGAAGTTATAAGACAAAAACATGGAAAGAGGTCAAGAAGGAATCAGGAAGGTGAGGGATCCAGAGTCCAGGAGGAAAAGTTTGTCTTGAAAAGAGGAAGCCTATTTTTCCATAAAGACCCCCTGGGGGGAGATAGAGACATTCTGAGGCGAAGGGGAGAGAAAGTAAGAACATCATTATCAGACGAAATCTCAATAAATTACGAAGCTCATTCCTCAGGAAGTGGGGGTGGGTGTGTGGGCCTGGAGAGAGGAGAAAGATTGGGAACAGCTGCTGGAGGAACCTGCTGGAGGCCAGCGAGGGATGAAAACCTGGGTGATGCAGCAGCCCCCAGGGCCCGGGGGGCTTGCAAGGACGGCTTGTTGAGGAGCTGCGGCGTGCAGTTCCACAGCCTCCCCTCTGCGCTGCTCGGACCAAGGGGCAGAGCGGAAGCCAGGTGCTGACTCCTCTGGTGTTGGAGGCAAGGTGGGAATGGCAAGACGCCAGGAGAGCCAGGGGTTTCGAACCATACGTGAGCTGAGCGTTGAGAATGATTTCTAAAGGGACCTGCGGGATGAGAAAATAGGTGGTCTTTAGGGAGAGAAAGAGTAGATAAAGGAGGGCCGGGGAGAGATGGAACTGGGAGCAGATGGTGGTCAATGAGGGTTAATCAGAGGGACTGGCGGTGGAGTGCTTCTTAATATTTAAGATTCTGTGCTCACCTTAGTTTCCTCTGCCCCAAGCGTCCCTTTCAGGCCAACTTTGCTCTGTGAAAGTGCACATAACCCTCACTTTGCGTTGGTCTGATATGCATGAATGTCTGTTACCCTGCTTTCAAGATTTCCTTTCTTTTTAGTTTTCAAATGTGTTAGCACTGAAATTGAACAGGACACTTTGTGACACTCTTGGGTATAAGAATACTGGCCCCCCAACCACATCCCCCCTCTCTTCAAGTAAAAGCCTTTGCTTCAGGCCTCCCCTGAATCTCAAAAGGCTCACGAGTTAATGGTTAGGAAAATGTGAACACGTAGTACTAAGAATATCTGTTGGGCCGGGAAACTGGTAATAATTTAAACAACCCATCAGTCATACAGCATGGAACCTATAACGCATGTCAGGATCTGTAATGCGCTTTTGATTATAAAAATTAAAGGTCATATTTTATATCTCAGGATAAGAGGTAAAACTGACTTCAGACAAAAGTAACAAATTGAAGACAAGGGCTCCATGGCTGGGCGGCTGAGCCTGGCAAGATCCTTATCGAACTCGAGAGGAAGGGTTGAGATGATGAATGACAGTGCAGATTGTTCTCAGCTCAAAGGAGAATCAGGACACAGATTGGAAAGATCAGGGTAAGAACCGCAAGAGCAGGAAAATGTAATCATTTCAAAACCATCAATAAAGCGAAAATTGCCTGTGCAGGAAAAATATAAATAAAAAGAGAAGCAACGGAAAGGTACGGAAAAAAGAAGCTATAAAGGAAGACAGCTGAAGTAAGTCCAAGTTACATCACAAAAAAGCAAACAGACTAACTGATTAAAAGACAGATACCATCAGGTTAAAGATTTTAAAAATCCATCCATGTGCTGTTACGAGCAGCAGAACTGAAATCAAATTACGCAGAAAATTAAGGGAAAGAAAAAGTACATACATCAGGCATGTGCAAACGTAAATAATGATGGTACAGCAATATTAAGCACAGATGCAATAGAATTTAAGGCAAATGGCATTTGGGGGTAACGGGAATTCACTATCCTCCAAAGAAGTCTCTGCAATTATGAGTTGTATGTTCTTGAATAGCATAGCCCTGGAGTATCAAAGCCAATACCGTATCAATATGCATAAGGCAAAAGCCAACAGAATGATAAAAAAAATTGCAAAGCTATAACCATAATGGAAAAATTTAATTCACTTCTACATAAACAGATAAGAAAATTAGTTAGTAGACACAGAATCCAAACACTATCCCCCTGCATAATCTGATAAATAAATATACCACCTTGGAATCATTGTTGGGGCAGTTCTCTTAAAAATCTGGTGGGAATCAGGCTGGCACTTCCTTCTGATGGAGATGGGTTTCTTGGTAATAGAAGACAAAAATCACTGTCCTTCAAACCCTGAGAAGTAATGGCACTGATGTGAAGTAACTAGAAACCCCTCCGGGCGGCAGGCTAAGTGCCATGTTCTGGGTTAGTGCTCTGAGCCTCAGGGTTCCCATCTGGAAAATGGGCATGGGAACCACGGTGTGGTCTGCTAACTGGGAGTGCAGACTGGCAAGGGGAGGGGAGGAAAGGAACAGGCTTTGAGCCCATTAAGTCCCATCCATATGCCAGTGTCCTGATGCTGTGAGATGTTCTTGTGGATTCAGACCAGAATGCTACTGGGTTCACAGAAGGTACAAGACAAGTCATGGCTGGATTAGTGAGACAGGGAGCAGAATAAATCAGCCATACGAAGAGTCTGAAACTGGTCCTTTGGAAGGAAAGTCTGGTTTGAACAGGGAGCTATTATTGTCCTGGAAATGAGGGAATTGGGAGTGTCCAGGTCAGCAGAGCCCAGCTAATTAAGGCTGGGCTTAGTCACCCTAACAGGAAGTCTGGGAGCCTGATAGCTGGAGGCCAGTGGATTTGATGCTACCATCCCCCAAGGTTCTGCCAGGCCACAGAGGCTTGGCCCTGGGACGCTAAGGGGCTCCATCCTGGGCCCACGCTTGAACCCACTGATGCGTGGAGCCACTTACTGCTGAGAGCTGGTTCAGGGGCCCTGGTTCAGGCTGTAGATCCCCACCCCAGCCAATGCTTGAAGGCCTACATGACACCCCATTTTCAATGAAGGAAGAAAGGATACTTCCAGGAAAGGAAGAGTCTGGAAGCTAAAGGACTGAGGTCATATTATCTATGCTGTGTAACAAGCTACAAATTTAGCAACTGAACACCCAGTTATCATATCTCAGTTCTTGTAGGTCAGAAGTGTAGGTGGGCTCTGCTGGGTCACCTGCCCAGGGTCCCACGAGACTGAAATCAGCGGACCAGAATCTTATCTGGAGGCTCTTGACGGATTCTACTTCCAAGCTCCCTCAGGCTGTTGGCAGGATTTAGGTCTTTGTGAATTTCGATCTGAGGTCCCTGTGTTCTTGCTGGCCGTGATCTGGGTTCTGCTTTAAGCTCACAGTAACCATCCTCAGGTCCTGGCCCTCTGCTCCTCCTTCTCAGCAAGGGAGCCCCTCCTTCATGCCTAAGCCCCTTGACATATCAGACCTCTCTGAATGCCTTGTTTCCCACCAACCAGAGAAAACCACATTTTAGAGGTCCCAGGTGATTATGTTAGGTTTGACAAGATCCCTCCAAGTCTTCCCGTCTTAAGGTCTTCCGATTAGCAGCCTCAATGGCATCTGTAAAGTCTCTCTGCCATATAAGTAACTTCATCGAGGGAGGGATATTTCATCATAGTCACAAGTCTTACCCACACTCGAGGGATGGAGGTTGTACAGGGCAAGGGGCTTCAGGCTGACCTCGGCCTTCTACCCTTCCCACAGGGCTTGGAGGTGATATGCCGTCAAGTTGGGCCAGAAAGGAGTTTCCTGGCCCCTGGTGAGCTGGGGAGTCTGGTTTTGGGGATATTCCTGTCATGCTGGGAATCTGCGGAAGCCTGGATCTTGCTGTCAGCTGGGCTGTGCACACCACTTCTTGCTGTATCTGTTACTTAAAGTCCCCCTGAACCTACTGGCTTGAAGACCAATGTTTATTTAGCTCAGACACTGCAGGGCGGGCGGGGACAGGACTCCGCATGGAGGTGTCAGCAGGGGCAGCTTGACTTGGGACTAAGGGTCAGCTTCAAAGGAGTCTCACTTTGTGGCTGATGANAAGACCAATGTTTATTTAGCTCAGACACTGCAGGGCGGGCGGGGACAGGACTCCGCATGGAGGTGTCAGCAGGGGCAGCTTGACTTGGGACTAAGGGTCAGCTTCAAAGGAGTCTCACTTTGTGGCTGATGACCCGGCGCTGGCTGGTGGCAGAGGCTGGCTGCAGCTGAGGGCCGGGGTCTTGGTTCCTCCTTGTGCTTCCTCTCGGGCTTCCTCACAGCATGGTGACTGAGTTTCAGGAGCAGCATTCCAAGAAGTGGAGGCTACCAGCTCCTTGCAGCCCAACCGAAGAACTGGCACAGGACTGCTGCTCCCCTTTTCTCTTGGTCGAGCCATTCCAGGACCAGATTCAAGGAGAGAGGGCAGAATCCCAGCCTCTAGGTGCCAGGAGTATCATCGAATTGGGGGAACAAAGAGTGTTTAAGCAGGGCCACCCATGCTGTGTGGCCTAGGCAAAGACTGAACCTCGTCTAGAAAATAGGACAGACACTTTCTCCCCTTGTTAGGAGGAAGGATGAAGCTGGCACAAGCCAGTCTGGGAGCCTGGGACTCGCACTTTGCCGAGCTGTGGCGCCAGTGCATCTGACCCAAGGGGCCCCAAGNGCCCAGGCCCTCTGGCCCCTGCCTGCCTCTGCAGCCTGTGCCCCGCCCCAGCATCCCAGCAGCCTGGGCGGTCTGCGTCTAAGCCGTGAGCCACAGTGGGGCTCCTGCCTCTGCTTTGGATGGGCCTTGCCAGGGGGTCAAGGAGTGGGAATGTGCAGGCTGTGGGTAGGACCTGGGAGGTCACCTTGCAAGGGAAGGAACCCCACTACATTTGTCTTTGGGGCCTTGGGGTAAGATAAATTTGGACATACATTTGGACTTTGCCCCCAGTTCCTGGCACACAGCTCTAAAACCTTTGGAATTTCCTGAGCATAGGAGTGTCTTTGGTTATTTGTAAAGAGCATCTTGACTGTACCTGACATTATGTCTCAGAGACACATGGCACTCTGGTGGGCCCTCAAGACAGTTTCAGGATGGTTGAGGGGGGTCAGGAATGACCATCAGAAAGACCAAGCAAGAGATCAGAGGTTGAGAACTTTCAGTCCTACCGGTTCTGACCCCTGGAGGGTGGGCATGGGAGGCTGAGCCGTGATTTGCTCCATCCCCCTGTGTGATGAAATGCCAAGGAAAGATCCTGAACCAAGGCAGCCTGAAGAGTCTGTGGGCTGGTGAACATGTGGATGTGTTGGGAGGCACCCCCGTCCCCCCACCCCGATCTTGTCCTGTGTTCTTCCTCTGGTTCTTCATTTGAGGCCTCTGTAAACTGCACTAGTCAGCATTGGATCTTCCCAAGTTCTCTGTGTTGTTCTAGCAAAGTATCAACCCTGGGGGGTGGTTCATGAGAATCCTCAATGTGTGGTCTGCTGAGCAGAAGTGTGGGTAGCCTGGGGACACCTGCCAACTTGGGGCTGGCATCGGCAATGGGGGAAGTCCTGGGGGACTAAGCCTTTATCCTGTGGGGTCTGCTCTGACATCAGGCAGTTAGCATCAGAAATAAACTGTAGGTACCCCATCAATGTGGAGAGCTGGTGTTGGAACGGTGCAAGCCTGCAGCCTTCTTCACCAACCTCATCTCCTACATTCATCCCCTCCATGATGATGTTCCAGACACACTGGTGCGGGATCCGGGTGCCACCCTGAGGCAAAGTAACTCCCAAGCACTAGGGAAGAAAAAGCAGGGAGCACAGGGCAACGCATCCTTCTGTGGTAGAGTCATCTGGAGTTGCCTGGAGGAGGGAGAGTGGACTGAGACAGTCCCCTGGGGAGAGCTTCCCTTGCCCAAGTGCCCAGTCTCAGGTTCTCAGTCACTCAGTCATGTCTGACTCTGTGTGAACCCCTCTTTGTAGCCTCCCAGGCTCCTCTATTCACGGGGATTCTCCAAGCAAGACTACTGGAGGGGATTGCCCTTTCCTACTCCAGGGCATCTTCCTGACTCAAGGACTGAACTTGCGTCTCTTGTTTCTTCTGCATTGGCAGGCAGAATTTTTAACACCACACCACCTGGGAAGTGCCCTTTGCCCAGGGTTCAGCACTAAATCTCAGGCCAGGGAAAAGGTTCCCACAGTGACTGCCGCATGGTGCCCAGGGGACAAGATGCCATGGATACAGCAGCCACACCCGCACATCCTCTGTGAAGTCCCAGGGTGGTTGGCAGCACCTGGAGTCAAGGTAAACTGAGGAATGAGATAACAGATGTCCCTCCAGTTAGGTTTACTGTTTCAGAATCAAAGTGGACCAGGTTGGGGCTCAGGGCATATGATGAGTGAAGCAAGGGGACCTAGGTGGCTGGCATGGCTGTTCTGGACATTGAGGTCTTGTTTAAACCAATCATGACTCTGACAGGCATGGTGTCTCCACAACTCCTGCCTGTCTGGTTACAGGCTGGCTCACTAAAGAACCTTCTCTAGCATTTTCTGGGTCTTTCACATCCTGTTTTCCATTCTCCAGACTCCCTCCACGAGAAGGGACTGCTGTGAGCATTGGAGAGCTCTGAGGCTTGCTGGCTTTTGTCCTCCAAGCTTGGCAGTGGACTGGAAATGGGAACAGGACATGGTAGCAGGAATCAGGGCTATTGGAAAATCACAAAAACGTGTTTTGATGATGCTGTTGTAAGCTCTCCAGTCTATAAAGAATTCCAAATGGTATAACAGGAAAGCAGTCACAGATCCCAGGCCTAGACCCTCCAGTTCCCATCCCGGTGCCTGGGAAAGATATTGGCTCCTCCAGGCACACAGCGAGGCTCCAATCATAGAAGCTCAGATGGGTCCTCCACAGTGTGGAGAGGGCAGGGTGCAGTTTCTCTTTTAGTTTATTCAGAAATTCCACCCGAGATCACTTATACCTGTGAGACCTGATCAGCAGAGTCCTCGTGACAGGCTGAAGAACTTTAGTTGGTCAGCGTGTATGCAACAATCATTTGCTCAACTGACATTTGCTGAGTCCTTTCTGAGTGTTCGCTGAAGCCCTGGGGCAGTGCTTCTATAAATGTGGCCACCAGCATCATCACTAAGAAGATCTGAAGTTGGCAATGGAGATTTTCAGATACTATCCAGACTCACTCACCAAAAACCGTGAACGGGCGCGACTCCAGCATTGTGCTCCAACAGGTCTTCACAGTTGCTTCTGATGCACCCTTAAGTCTGACAGCCATTTCCCTAAAGCTTGCTCAGTGCTGGGGGTGGAGGACAAAGTGGGTCACAGGGAAATAAGAAGAGAGTTAAGAGTGCAGAAAAGGCATCAGGTTAGGGAAGCAGGCGCAGAGCCAGGTCAGCAAGTTTCCTTTCCTTAAATGTATGGGAAACCACTGACGTTCCTGTCGGATATTTAGGAAGAGCTTCTTGAGTACTGTGTTAAGGGTGAATTGGAAGGGATCCAGATTAGAATTCAACCAGTTAGAAGGCTGGTGCATGAATAATCCAGATCAAAGATGATGAGAATCTGAGTCAGGGGGAGCGCCGTGGGAAGGGCAGCGTGTGGCTGGATCTGAGAAAAATTAGGTAAATGTGAACTCACTGGAGGGGTAGACATCTCAAATGAGTCCCAGGTTTCTGGCGAGGGGACTGGATGGTGGTGATGTCATTCTTTGGAGCAAGGAACAGGAGTGAGTTTGGAAGACCTAGTAATGAGTTCAGTTTGGGACATGGTGAGTTTGAACTGCCCTGGGAACTTCTGGATTGAAGTGCAGGTCTGGCACCAGAGAAGATGGGGCTGGAGATAGAGAGGGAGGTGGGAAGGGCCCCCTGGGGAGTGTCAGGGATAAGCTGAGCAGGGGCCCCCGGCTGGGCCTTCTATAAGCACAGCCCTGAGACCATTGCACATCACCAAATCTACTGTGGCTTGGGTTCAAGGATGTGAAAGGGTCAGGGACATCACGCGTGGAGGCTGGGGAGCAAGGCTCTGCCACTCCGATTGGGTGGGGCCGGGGGATGAAGACGAGGTTCAGTGTGAATCAGGGCTGCCAGAAGCCCGCTCCCCATGCTCGCTGTATCCATAGAGGTGGAACCACTTGAAGGAGGGCATGGGGCCTCTTCGGGGCTGCTCAGGCCCCACAGAGGTGGTGTCCCTAGAAGAGCCTGAGAGAAAAAGAGAAGGGCCCGGGACCCACCCCGTGGCAGTGGTTGAGTGGATGGTTCTGCCCACACAGCAGGGGTAAAGGGAGGGAGCCGATGTGTCTGTTTCCTGGTGGCACCTCATCTGGGCGGCTCCGTACCTCCTGGAGTGAGGCAGCCGGAGGAGGGGGCTGCCAAGACTTTGAAGGAGCCTTCTGACTTTGGAGCTGTAGTCCCTCCCAGGACCTCATCCCCTAGGGATGTCTTGAGAAGCTGGACTCCATATAGGGGACGATACAGAAGTGGCCCTGCTTACAGAAACTGGTTCCAATGGATCTTGGAAATGACCTCTGCGCTGAGAAGGCGGTGATTCCGTGACTCATTCGCCAGGCAATTGCACACTGCGTATTAGTCGGCAAGGTGGTCAAGGCTACGGCCTTGGTCACGGTGGTCATGGACAGGTTACGGGACGTCACTTGGGCTGAGAGGACACCTTGGGACATCTTTCCCTGAATGGAGGGTGGTAAGGGTTTCAGACTGGATTCTCTTTTCTTTTCATTCATTTGCTTCTTTGTTATGGTTCTGGTTCTCCAGAGGGGGTCTTTTTATTAAAAGGAAATCGGAAGCTGGGAGGTAAGCATCCCATGACTATTCTGAGGATGAGAAGGGGGCACAGGCANTCTTTCCCTGAATGGAGGGTGGTAAGGGTTTCAGACTGGATTCTCTTTTCTTTTCATTCATTTGCTTCTTTGTTATGGTTCTGGTTCTCCAGAGGGGGTCTTTTTATTAAAAGGAAATCGGAAGCTGGGAGGTAAGCATCCCATGACTATTCTGAGGATGAGAAGGGGGCACAGGCAGCTCCAGAGCCATTCATACGGCCTTGAGGCGGACGTGCTGACGAACACGTGGCAGCATGTGATGCGAGGGTGGCCCAGGGCAAGTCGGGAGCCGGGAGCCCCAAGAAGGCGCGCGCCGAGCAGACGTGAGACGTGCGTGCGTCACAGTTCCTATATTGGGCCCTCTAGACTGGTGGTGCTGAGAGACACATGGACACGGGAAGCAGCAGGCAGAAAGCATGGTATCAGGGTTGGTGTGGTGGGTGGGTTGAGGTGGGCACAGAGCACCTAGATATCAGCTGATAATTGATGGATAGATCAAAGCAGTAAGACCCTTCCAAGCCAGGGAGTAGTTGGTGTTGAGACGTGCAGGTGGTGGAGCCCTCAGGCAGGTTTGTGGAGTTTCCAGTGGTTCAGTGTGACTGAAGTAGCAAAGAGGAGGCCAGGGGCTAAATAAGGGCAGAGGTAAGGTGCCTTGCCCCTTGCCCTGAGGAGCTTCGCTCTGCCCGGTTGGAGACAAGAGCTCTTAAATGACTTTCTGCAGGGAAGTGGCACCACGCACATTTTAGCAAGGCTATGGGGTCGCGCAGAGT
>SJYA01003040.1:23531-210258 GCA_006410615.1 Neotragus moschatus
TGGGGCTGGAGATAGAGAGGGAGGTGGGAAGGGCCCCCTGGGGAGTGTCAGGGATAAGCTGAGCAGGGGCCCCCGGCTGGGCCTTCTATAAGCACAGCCCTGAGACCATTGCACATCACCAAATCTACTGTGGCTTGGGTTCAAGGATGTGAAAGGGTCAGGGACATCACGCGTGGAGGCTGGGGAGCAAGGCTCTGCCACTCCGATTGGGTGGGGCCGGGGGATGAAGACGAGGTTCAGTGTGAATCAGGGCTGCCAGAAGCCCGCTCCCCATGCTCGCTGTATCCATAGAGGTGGAACCACTTGAAGGAGGGCATGGGGCCTCTTCGGGGCTGCTCAGGCCCCACAGAGGTGGTGTCCCTAGAAGAGCCTGAGAGAAAAAGAGAAGGGCCCGGGACCCACCCCGTGGCAGTGGTTGAGTGGATGGTTCTGCCCACACAGCAGGGGTAAAGGGAGGGAGCCGATGTGTCTGTTTCCTGGTGGCACCTCATCTGGGCGGCTCCGTACCTCCTGGAGTGAGGCAGCCGGAGGAGGGGGCTGCCAAGACTTTGAAGGAGCCTTCTGACTTTGGAGCTGTAGTCCCTCCCAGGACCTCATCCCCTAGGGATGTCTTGAGAAGCTGGACTCCATATAGGGGACGATACAGAAGTGGCCCTGCTTACAGAAACTGGTTCCAATGGATCTTGGAAATGACCTCTGCGCTGAGAAGGCGGTGATTCCGTGACTCATTCGCCAGGCAATTGCACACTGCGTATTAGTCGGCAAGGTGGTCAAGGCTACGGCCTTGGTCACGGTGGTCATGGACAGGTTACGGGACGTCACTTGGGCTGAGAGGACACCTTGGGACATCTTTCCCTGAATGGAGGGTGGTAAGGGTTTCAGACTGGATTCTCTTTTCTTTTCATTCATTTGCTTCTTTGTTATGGTTCTGGTTCTCCAGAGGGGGTCTTTTTATTAAAAGGAAATCGGAAGCTGGGAGGTAAGCATCCCATGACTATTCTGAGGATGAGAAGGGGGCACAGGCAGCTCCAGAGCCATTCATACGGCCTTGAGGCGGACGTGCTGACGAACACGTGGCAGCATGTGATGCGAGGGTGGCCCAGGGCAAGTCGGGAGCCGGGAGCCCCAAGAAGGCGCGCGCCGAGCAGACGTGAGACGTGCGTGCGTCACAGTTCCTATATTGGGCCCTCTAGACTGGTGGTGCTGAGAGACACATGGACACGGGAAGCAGCAGGCAGAAAGCATGGTATCAGGGTTGGTGTGGTGGGTGGGTTGAGGTGGGCACAGAGCACCTAGATATCAGCTGATAATTGATGGATAGATCAAAGCAGTAAGACCCTTCCAAGCCAGGGAGTAGTTGGTGTTGAGACGTGCAGGTGGTGGAGCCCTCAGGCAGGTTTGTGGAGTTTCCAGTGGTTCAGTGTGACTGAAGTAGCAAAGAGGAGGCCAGGGGCTAAATAAGGGCAGAGGTAAGGTGCCTTGCCCCTTGCCCTGAGGAGCTTCGCTCTGCCCGGTTGGAGACAAGAGCTCTTAAATGACTTTCTGCAGGGAAGTGGCACCACGCACATTTTAGCAAGGCTATGGGGTCGCGCAGAGTCGGACACGACTGAAGCGACTTAGCAGCAGCAGCAGCAGCTTCAGGAGCAGTGGTCTAGATAATGTGTCAGGAAGGTACAACTAGGTCAGTGGAAATGGGTTAGGAGAGGAGAGGTGGGCAGAGATAGATGGGAGGTGGGGCCAGCGGTACTCTGAAGCTGACGGGAAGCTGAGCTCCTCACGGGAATAATCTGGCCTGGAAGATTAGAGAAGGCTCTTCACGCCCTTGGTGGCAGAGTTGAGCCCTGGGGCTTCGTTCCTGGGCATGGCTCTGAGGCAGGTGTTAGTGGGTGAGTTGCCCAAGGTCACAGAGTTGAAAGCAGAGCTCTGCCTCCAACCTGTATTGCTCCCAGGAATCATGACATTTTTCATTCATTCCACAGTCTTCCCAGTGTTCAAGCTCTAAATGCAGCTACACACACACACACACACACACACACACACACACACCCTAACTATACTGAATTCACTAAACAGTTAGCTTTGTTTGAATCAAGAAACTGATGGTTGGTTGAGGGGACAGCTTGTGACCAGAGTCACTGAGCACACCTGCTTCTCCATGACCGCAGAAAGCCAGCTCCGCTGGCCCCGGGGTCACTTTCTGGCAGGAGAAGATGAGGGCCTGGGTCAAGCGCTCGAGGCTTTGAAGCAGTTTCAGTTGGGCTTCCGAGCCAAGACATATGGCTGAGTTTGTCCGGGGCAGAGGTCATGCTCCCATCTTCATTTCCTTGGCTACAAAATGGAAGGAGAGCCCAAGAACCTAGTCCCACCCCACTGGCTGGGTGTGGCCTGGGAAGAACTGGACCACACGATGGCCGTGGTACCTGGCCACGGCAGTGCCCCTGCAGGGACAGCGCTCGTCGGCACCGGCGTCGGTGGCCGCCGTCTCCTCTCAGCATCACCGTCATCAGCATCATTGCTGCCGTTAACCTCCCCACCTCCTTGCCTTTGCAGTCTTGTTTTCTGTGTAAACCTAGGGACAGTGACTGGGGGCAACAGTAATGAGTACAAATCGCTCCCTGGCCACCTCGGAGGCTGTCGCTTGCGTCTTGGCCTCCCAGTGCTAATCGTCCTCCTCACCGCCCGAGCAGCCGCTGTCAGGGCACGGGAGCACGGGCTTGATGAAGACAGATGACGCTCCTCTGCCGGGCCTTCGCCTGGGGTAATGGGGTGCAAAAATGGGCCGAGCATTCATTCAGAACTCTGCTCTCTGCCCAGAGCCCAGTAATTGGAGGCAGGTGCTAACTGCAATTTAAATAGAATGTTGAGTTAATCAGGTCAGTCTGACAAGGACGTCAGGAGTCCCCTTTCAAGTTTCCGACAGAAATTTGAAGGCATCTTGGAGGCCTGAGGAAGTGTGAACATTTCTTAAGTTCCTCTGCAAAGATAAGTTAAAGGAATTCTTTTTTAAAAGCCTATTTATTTTCACTTTTGTGATGTAAAAGTGAGATGGTTAGAAGACCAGCAAATATATCTGTCTAATCCATCATGTAACTACGTGAAGTACTCAGCATGGGGCTGTCACGCTCATCTTTTGAGGGAGCACCCCAAGTGAACGTAGTCAAATCCAGTAGACCCAGATGCCTGGCCTTGGACAGCAAAATCAGTGCCCATGGGTTCCCAAACTTAGAAGCCAGAATGCCACCCTTCCCCCCACCACAGTGTCTGGACAAGTGCAAGAGGAATGATATAAGGTCCAGACCTGTCCTGTCCACACAACTTAGGCTCAGAGGGTTTAAAATAAAAAATCTCTAAAGTCCCAAGACTCCTGGCGTACAGGGGCCCTGCTCTGGTGCCAGCAAGAGGCACTGTTTGATGTACCACTGTGGCCTCTGCCCAGGTCACTCTCAGCTCCCGACCTGCACAGCCCACCCAGTGGCCAAGCCCTGTTCACGCTGCTCCAGGACGACGACAAGCCGCTGCAGGCTCGCTTTCTCCATGCTTTGCCTTGGTCTCAGGCCCTCCAGGAATCCGATCCCTGACTCATCTCCTCCCGTAGCTGTTGCCCATGGGTGAGGCTGCCCATCTTGAAGCTAACTGGTACTTTCCAAGCCCATCCCTCCTTTCATCATTCCAAACATGACTAAAAATTCCATTTTCACTTCTGGAACCTACCTGGTAGTCCAGAAATTTGACTGTGTTTCCTGAGAAGCCAGGAGTTAGGTCAAGAGGCTGCCCTGGACCTGAAAAGCCTTGTTAGGGAAGCCTTGGCTGGGAGCTAGGCGAAGAGGGACACGAGAGAGCCCCAGCCTTAGCTGGGGGTGGCTGGTTCCTAAGGTTCTATGATAAGTAGTGTCGCTCTTTGTGAGGCAGTGTGGGCCAGAGGAAAGGCACGGTCTATTCAGTCCAGAGAAGCTGGGCGATTGAGCCCCAGATCCACCTGTTGCTACTATGTTGCTTTGGAGGGACATCTAATCTCTTCAAGCTGTTTCTTTGCAGACCTGAGTCAGCTTCAGCAGAACCTGAATTTATTGGAAGAGATCAGGCCAGGGCCAAAGAAGCCTGGTGCGTGGGCTCAGAGAATAGGTAGGAATCAAGGCAGGTGTAGCTGCCGAGGTCAGTTGGGAGGGGGTGGGCCCAGGCCGCTGCTGCTGCCATGCTGGCCCCACTGCCCTGATGCTACCTCCGCCCCTTCCACCTGCTGGCTGGAGGAGTGTGGGGCATGGCCTGCTGGGCACAGGGGAAGAAAGACAGAAGGGCTGTGCATGCATGGCTCAGCTTCGATAGCGGTGGGTGTGCCCTGTGTCCCTTGAGCCCCAGGCCAAGGCCAGTTCTCCAAGCATGAAAGGGCACTCAGAGGCTTAGCAGCCAGCAGAGAGAGTGAGAAGCAGCCTAGTGCCAATTCACATGTTTTCTGGGGAACCCTGGTGATTAGATAAGGTCTGAAAGGTTCTGGATGCCCTTAAGGCCCTTTCTCCATCAACTTCCTTAGGCTGAGTCTCATGGCCCATGGGGAATCCTCTGATTTGCCCGGAGAAGATTTTGAGGGGCATGTGGCCTAGCCTCACCCAACTGGTTTGGGGTCCAAATGTCTAATACCTGGATCAGAGGGAAAAGGAAAGGGGCTAATTGATTGATTGACTTTTATGTCACAAACCCAAGGGTAAAAGGAGGGGCTTCGTCATCTGGGTGATTAATTTGGGCATCTTGGGAGATAATTAGGAGGTCATTTATCTTTTTCTTTTAATTAGGATTTCCATGGAGAAAAGCTGGAGTCTGCTACCAGACATCTTGCTGGTTTGAGAGCCATAGTTCTAGCTGCCCAGACAAGACCAAGGCAACTGTTCACCCTCAGCTTGTTCTACCAAAGACACAAAATAAAGCCAAATGCCAAAAGTGTGGTGGATTGAGGCTTGCGTCCCCTCCTTACTAACTGTGGGTTTTACTTGACTTTGTCAGGCTTCAGAGGCTTCTCTCCAAAAAGAAATCAGGGTCTAGTGTTCAGGGTGACTATGAAGATACAACAAAACCATTGTTGTAAACTTCCTGGAACAAAAGTTGGCAAGATTTCTCTGTAAAGAGTCAGATAGTAAGTATTTTGGGCTTTGCAGGCCATATGGTCTTTGTCGCAAATACTTAAATCTGACGTTGTAGCCTGAAAGCGCCCAAAGACAAAACATGGACCTGGTTGCGTTCCAATAAAACTTTACTGACAAACAGACAGTGGGCTGAATTCAATCTGCAGGCCTTAGCTGGCTGAAAATAGTAGGTGTTCAATAAAAGTGAGGTCCCTTCTATCAGAGGAAGCTGAATTGGATGATAAAGAAGTTGAATAACATGTTCAACAAAAGTGGGGCTTGAGACCAGGCAGGAGGAAGAGAAAGGGGCTCNGACTCATCTCCTCCCGTAGCTGTTGCCCATGGGTGAGGCTGCCCATCTTGAAGCTAACTGGTACTTTCCAAGCCCATCCCTCCTTTCATCATTCCAAACATGACTAAAAATTCCATTTTCACTTCTGGAACCTACCTGGTAGTCCAGAAATTTGACTGTGTTTCCTGAGAAGCCAGGAGTTAGGTCAAGAGGCTGCCCTGGACCTGAAAAGCCTTGTTAGGGAAGCCTTGGCTGGGAGCTAGGCGAAGAGGGACACGAGAGAGCCCCAGCCTTAGCTGGGGGTGGCTGGTTCCTAAGGTTCTATGATAAGTAGTGTCGCTCTTTGTGAGGCAGTGTGGGCCAGAGGAAAGGCACGGTCTATTCAGTCCAGAGAAGCTGGGCGATTGAGCCCCAGATCCACCTGTTGCTACTATGTTGCTTTGGAGGGACATCTAATCTCTTCAAGCTGTTTCTTTGCAGACCTGAGTCAGCTTCAGCAGAACCTGAATTTATTGGAAGAGATCAGGCCAGGGCCAAAGAAGCCTGGTGCGTGGGCTCAGAGAATAGGTAGGAATCAAGGCAGGTGTAGCTGCCGAGGTCAGTTGGGAGGGGGTGGGCCCAGGCCGCTGCTGCTGCCATGCTGGCCCCACTGCCCTGATGCTACCTCCGCCCCTTCCACCTGCTGGCTGGAGGAGTGTGGGGCATGGCCTGCTGGGCACAGGGGAAGAAAGACAGAAGGGCTGTGCATGCATGGCTCAGCTTCGATAGCGGTGGGTGTGCCCTGTGTCCCTTGAGCCCCAGGCCAAGGCCAGTTCTCCAAGCATGAAAGGGCACTCAGAGGCTTAGCAGCCAGCAGAGAGAGTGAGAAGCAGCCTAGTGCCAATTCACATGTTTTCTGGGGAACCCTGGTGATTAGATAAGGTCTGAAAGGTTCTGGATGCCCTTAAGGCCCTTTCTCCATCAACTTCCTTAGGCTGAGTCTCATGGCCCATGGGGAATCCTCTGATTTGCCCGGAGAAGATTTTGAGGGGCATGTGGCCTAGCCTCACCCAACTGGTTTGGGGTCCAAATGTCTAATACCTGGATCAGAGGGAAAAGGAAAGGGGCTAATTGATTGATTGACTTTTATGTCACAAACCCAAGGGTAAAAGGAGGGGCTTCGTCATCTGGGTGATTAATTTGGGCATCTTGGGAGATAATTAGGAGGTCATTTATCTTTTTCTTTTAATTAGGATTTCCATGGAGAAAAGCTGGAGTCTGCTACCAGACATCTTGCTGGTTTGAGAGCCATAGTTCTAGCTGCCCAGACAAGACCAAGGCAACTGTTCACCCTCAGCTTGTTCTACCAAAGACACAAAATAAAGCCAAATGCCAAAAGTGTGGTGGATTGAGGCTTGCGTCCCCTCCTTACTAACTGTGGGTTTTACTTGACTTTGTCAGGCTTCAGAGGCTTCTCTCCAAAAAGAAATCAGGGTCTAGTGTTCAGGGTGACTATGAAGATACAACAAAACCATTGTTGTAAACTTCCTGGAACAAAAGTTGGCAAGATTTCTCTGTAAAGAGTCAGATAGTAAGTATTTTGGGCTTTGCAGGCCATATGGTCTTTGTCGCAAATACTTAAATCTGACGTTGTAGCCTGAAAGCGCCCAAAGACAAAACATGGACCTGGTTGCGTTCCAATAAAACTTTACTGACAAACAGACAGTGGGCTGAATTCAATCTGCAGGGCTTAGCTGGCTGAAAATAGTAGGTGTTCAATAAAAGTGAGGTCCCTTCTATCAGAGGAAGCTGAATTGGATGATAAAGAAGTTGAATAACATGTTCAACAAAAGTGGGGCTTGAGACCAGGCAGGAGGAAGAGAAAGGGGCTCAGGAGGTTTCCTGAAGAATGGATTGTACCGTAGACCATCTGCCCTGACACACAAGCAACACTAGCCACAGGCAGGCCTAACTTGAACACTCCCTCTCCTACAGGGGTCTAGAAAGAGGCTGGAGAGTATCCTGGGCCAGCAGATGCAGTCTGGCCACATGGCTGCATAGAGTGGGGATAGTCCTGGGCCGGGGCTGACCATCACTCCGAAATGGAAGTGCCTCCACTAGGAGTCCTGACCAGAGGAGAGTGGGTGGGGCAGGGGCCCCGAGCTGGACCCTAACCCGTGCTACCTTGTCCTGGAGGTGAGCATCTTTGCTCATCCTTGCTTATGCCCTTGTGGACATTTTCCCGGTCCATGGGCGCTTTAGAGCTAGTTCCTGAACATAAGAATACTTTCTGTGCAGGAGCTCATGCCAACTCTCTCCTCTAGGCTGATCCTGCCAGGTCTTAACTTTAGTGGTCTCATATTTATAGCCTTTGTTTTGCAATCAGCAAAGGAGTCTTCTGTCCATTGGTCCTGAGCTAGGATCTGGAACAAGAAAAGAGCAAGATGAGAGCAAGGTCTGGGAGCTAGGAGGAGGCTCGAGCAAGGGCCCCCAGTCACAAGAAGGACTGAGTGAGTTTGGGAGGCAGAAGGAGAGATGGCTGATACCTGGGTGTATTATTCAACTCTCATGCAAGGATATGTGCTCAGCAACTGACTTGGCCCCAGGCTTTCACCTTTCACCTGCTCTTCTTGGCTATAGGAACAGAGGAAGATCACATTGCTGGAGTTGCTCATGGTCTAAGGGGCTGAGAGTCTGGGAAATAAACAAGAGAAGCCATTTAGGATTACATTTTTATTTCCCCCCTGTATGTTTGGCTAGTTCCCATTATTCAGAATTGTGCTTGAATTTTAGTCTGTTTTGTTTTTAATGACAGTGATATAGACCCTCAGAATTATCCCCAAGTATCCTGCTGCTGCTGCTGCTAAGTCACTTCAGTCATGTCCGACTCTGTGTGACCCCGCAGACAGCAGCCCACCAGGCTCCCTCATCCCTGGGATTCTCCAGGCAAGAACGCTGGAGTGGGTTGCCATTGCCTTCTCTGCCAAGTGTCCTATTAGGTCATAAATGTGTTGTGATCAACTTGAGAATATCCCTCAGGGCCGCTCCAGTCTCCCCGCACTGGAAGCAGAGGGCCGCTGATGGTGGTGGTGTTCGCAGCGTGTGGCTGGGCTCTGGCAGCGGCACCCTTTGTGACCCAGGCATGGGGTCCAGGTAGGAGAACCCCACTTCTGGACCTGGATAAGGAAGACCTGTCATCTTCCCTGAGGCACAGCAGGCTGCATCACCTTTTTATCTCCCTCACTTGGCAAAGTGGGCTTTCTTAGTCTGAAGCCCCAGCTGTGCTTTCCAACATCCCATTAGCAGAGGGACTGAGGTTGAAGTCTGGTCCCCTCTGTGATGCTTGACCTTGGAGTCCTTAATTAGTGTGTGATACCAATTGTCCATAATTTCCGCCCAAGCCCTGCTGTGATTTCTCCAGCACAAACATGGCTCAGGGACCGCTGATAAGGGGCAGTAGGGCCAGAGCAGAAAGCCCAGCATTTCCTGCGTCCATGGCCAAGGCATTGCACAGCCGATGTTGCTAATCCCTTAATGAGGGCCTAGCGGCTGCTGAGGGCAGGGACCAGGGAGGCAGGGAGGGACGGGCGAGCACAGCCGCGACTGCACGGAAGCCCCAGGAATGCCTCACATTAGCAAGCCTAGCTCGGGGGCAGCTGTCCCCACCTCCTCTTGATGCTTATGGAAACTTGTGCTAATTATAGACAGCAACGTGGCTCGGGAAAGGAAATGCTTTCTGAAATCTCATGGCCTCCAGTGGTAATATTTTAGAGCTGTGACAGGAACAGCAACAGTCCATTGTAGGTGGCCAGGATGAGAACATGCCGGCCCAGCACAGCCTCCGTACCCGTGCCTGCCAGACCGATTTCCCGGGGGAGCACCATCTGGCTGTGCACCAAAGAGGTTCATAAGTGCATTTTTGAAACCAGACAATCTTAGGTTCAAACCTCACTTCTGCTTCTACCCACTGTGGGTTTGACCTATGGTGCATTTCTTATGGGCCCAAGAGAGGGTCTCCTGGCTGAGTGGAGACCTGCCCTTCAGCCTCATCATTGTAGCGTGCACATTTAGGGCACCCCTGCCATATCTCCTGAAAGATGCTGCTGCTGGGCTACAGAGAAATTGAGTGGTTCCTTCTCTCTTTGATCCCAAAGCCCACGGCAGTTGGCAGCTTCACTATCCCCTCCCAGCCCTGGGATTTAGCGACAGGTGCCTTGGAACGTGTGCCCCAGAGCCCATCGTAAGCAACCCATTGAAAATAAGGAAAATAATTTGTTCCCTCTTCCAAAAGAGGTGTAGAAAAAAATAGGCCTTATCTTAGATGCAAGCCAACTCTCTTCAAATTGAACTGTCTCGAAAGAAGTGAGAATGTGCAGCGGTTTTCCTCCTGGGTAGGAGAGGAACGTGACAAGAGCCTGGAAACTTGGCAGGGATGCCCTGGATCACAGCTCTGGCATCAGTCCACTTGGCTGTGGACAGGGGAGAAAACTTCCAGTTGTCCGGACGCAATTCCCTCCTCGGCTTTAGACGAGGCAGGCGCACGTGTGGGCGTGGCACAGATGGGACTTGAGCCAGCAAGGGAAGTTGCACTCCTTCACTTGACCTCAAGTCGGTGGACACTTCCCAGCATTTGATGAGCACCACTGGGCGCCAGGCACTCATGGGTGGTACTTCCCAGGGTGACAGGGGACCCGGGAGGAGCACAGTTTTCTAGTCTCTCGCAGGGCCTCCTGATTCTGGCTAGGTGGGGTGGGCTCAGAGGTCCTGGGACCAGCCAGGCAGGAATAGCCTGGCTATGCTCTTGCGAACACCACCCATGTGGCAGGCCTGATGGGAGGAACCGTTTCAGAGAGAACTTCAGGAGTTGGCCCTGAGCTCTCGGCACCTGGATCCTGAGCCTCCAAGGACCACAGCAGCCAGGCCTCCACGTAATCATGGACTCAGGGAGCCCAAGGACCCACTGGAATGGCTAGGCTACAGCTTGAATGGGAAACAGCCGTGGGAGATGGGGCCCGAGACAGCAGGGAGGAAGCGCTTCTCCAAAAGGGCCAGGGGACGAGAAGGCTGAGTTGCCAGTACTTTCTGGGTCCCCTCTCCTTAGAGTGGCACAGAAGGGCCCCACCTTGGCCTCCGCCAAGCTGTTGCTGAGGAAGCCTGGCCCTGCTGAGGGGCTGGGTGTGTAGAGCTGAGACCCCGGGGCTGGAAGCAAACCTGTCAGGGAACAGCGAGGGCTGGAAGTCCAGGGTGGCCAAGTAGGGTGGCGGGACTGGAGCAAAGAGGTGGGCTCAGAGTGGGGACACAGAGGGCCAGCATCTAGTCTTGCAGGCCAAGGGGAGTGGGCATTGCAAAGGCTGAGGACACAGCCTGCCCAGTGTTGCCAGAACAGAGCCCCCAGAGGGGAAAGCGAGACAGCAGCCAGTTCCATCTGGGTGTGGGGCTCTCTGAGTGCTGAGGATGCTCAGATTTGGGCAAGCAAATATCTGAGAAGGAGCGCTTACTGGTGCCGGGTGCTGCTCTGGGGCCTGTACACGAGATTGCTCTCTGAATGTCCACGTGGGCCCTCCAGCTTGCTTTAGTGGCGAGAGCGTGAGGAGACAGGGCAGGAAAGCCCCCCTTGCTTGACTGGGGTCACACAGTGGCTTGGAAGGGACCCAGTAATGTGGACTCTGGCTCTGTGCACCCCTCGAGCCCCATGCAGGCTGAGGTATCTCTGGGTGGTGGGAAGAGGTGGTCTGGGGGCCAGAAGGATCTTCAGAGAAAGGACCACCACCATCCAGGAGTCCGGCCAGGCCGCTAGACCTTCCTACCTACCCGCCTCTCCCAAGCCCTCCCTGCTCTGATGGACCCAGTGCCAAGGCCAAGCAAGCTGGAGGCGGGCGTTGCTGGGGAGGCAGGAGAGCTTGGTGCAATGCCCCAGCTGGAAAGCGATGTGGGAAACTTCTGCTTGAGAGTTGCTCAAACGGGCCCCTGGGCCTCTGGGCTTAAGGTCTCGTTTTCCCACTGTCTCTACAAATGGGAAAGGGGCTCCAGCAGCTGAGGCCTGAACAATGGTCCTGCTGGCTGCCCGGCTCACCACCAGGACGCAGGGCCCCGGGGGCCAACCACTGCCCTCTGAATGCAATGCTTTGAAAGTCTCCTCCTGGGAAACTGGGCACTGGGGCCTGGGACCTTCATGCTGCCCCATGTTCCTCCTTTCTCCACGGAGCGCTGAGCTCAGGGGAGAGACTGGGCATGAGAGAGGGTGTCAGGGAAAGGGGCTTCTGGGATTGGGGGTCTTATGCAGAAAGGTGAGAGGAGGGGGGCATGCATGGCACAGAGTAGGGAAGAGAAACAGTGTAAGCCTGTCTGCGGGTAGAGGGCTGGGGGCTGTGTGCAGCGCACAAAGTAGGCATGCCTGGCAGGCGAGGTGGCAGGCGAGGGTGCCCAGCAGGCGAGGGGTGTCTGGCAGGTGAGGGTGCCCGGCAGGCGAGGTGGCAGGCGAGGGTGCCCGGCAGGTGAGGTGGAAGGTGAGGGGTGCCTGGCAGGTGAGGTGAAAGGCGAGGGGTGCCCGGCAGGCGAGGGGTGCCCGGCAGGCGAGGTGGCAGGCGAGGGTGCCTGGCAGGCGAGGTGGCAGGTGAGGGTGCCCGGCAGGTGAGGTGGCAGGCGNCGTGTTTGCCCGTCTCCTCTCTGGCTTCAGAGGCGATGACCCAGCTCACGGGCTTGTCTCACGCGTACACAGGCACCATGCATGGACCAGGCGCACAAAGGCACATAGTATTTTTGCCTCCTTTCCCCTTGCTTATTTCTGTTTAAAAGCTTATAACTGTACAGCATGTTTAATTTATATATTTCCACAACCCCAGCCTTATTTCTAAAGACTCGAGCAACCTAGTGAAGCTAGTTTGAGTTTGGGATGAATAATATTGAACCATTCAACCTAAAATGGAACCATGACAACCCCGCTGGACAGGGTGGAGTCTATGTCCTTGCTTTGTAGTTTCCATGAGGCACCATTCTGATAGCAGTACCCAAAGGGGTAGAATCAGGTTCCCAGAAATAACTCAGTCCCTCACTTTACGGAGAGGGGAGGGACTTCCAGCACGTGGACTCTTGTTCTTTTTCTGCTTCCTGGCCTCTGTAAGGTCCAAAGAACACCACAGCTGAAGGACATTTTCAGATTATACTCTCTTAGACCTTCCCATCCAGGTATGTCCATAACTCTTGTGACAGTGATGGCCAAGGGCACTGCCTGGGGGGCTGCATTCAATAGCCTACCGACAGTGGGGAAAGCCCACGTTAGAATGCGAGCAATCTTGCCGAGTGGCTCCTAACTCACCTGAGCTGCTGAGTCCAAGTGTCTGGGCAAAGGCTTCAGGTACCCTGGAGAAACGAGGTGGGTTTAGTCATCATTTCTTTGATGACTAAAGCAGTTTATTTTAAAGAAGGACTGATGACAGACATTCCTGCGGGAGCAGGTGTGTAAGTCACTTAGAGTGGGTGTCTGACTTCCTTCTGTGACTGGTTCATTTTAATAAAGCATGTTCTTCTGATTATCAAAGTTACCTATGGTCATCACACACACACACACGCACACACACACGCACACACACACACACACAAACGGATAAAAAACAAACAAGAAAACAACCACCACGAATGGCAGCACTCAGAAGCAGTTTAGCGATATTCTGGTAAATTTCTTCCGCTCTGGACGCCTAACTGCACGCAGGAGAGGCATTTTTTAAACACTGTCTCTATCATGTCACCGTTGTGCCATGTAATGCCACGGGAGCTTCACTTTGCTGACATGTTTGCCTGCATTTCTAATTGTTTCTATTCATAGATTCCTAGAAGGGGCATCACGGGGCTGAAGGGTGTGAACGTGTTGACTATATCTCGCCAATTTGTCTTCCAGAAAGCGTGAGTCACTTTATTTTGTCTCCAGGAGTGTGATGGTACCCACCACCAGCCTTTAAGAAAGGATTAGGGCTGGAGATGACTCAGAAGTGAACCTGTGCCTAGTTATCCAGTGACTGGACGCCCATCCAATCCTCTCGTGACACAGAGCTGCCGGGCAGGGGTCCCTCTGCGCAAGTGTCAGGGACAGAGGGCTGGCTTCCTGTAGAAAAGCCTACGCTCCTGCAGGTTCTTAGGCTGCCGCTGTGTGCCTTGGGCTACCAGGCAACTGCCCACAAAAGACTGAGGCAATGGCGAGTCTGGTGGCAAGTGAGCCCCATTCCATCCCTGTCAGTCATGGTAGACCTAGGTCCTAGCAGTTCTTCTTCAATTTGGGAAACTTCTTTAAGAAAAAAACACAGAAATATGAACACAAAATTAGATCTAAAACATGAACGTTTCCAATGTGACCAGAATCTCAATAAATCAGACATTTTAAAAAGGCGATAAGTAACATAAATATCATTAAACCCTCCAAACACATAATTTTGACTCACTTCTAGCCAACTTCTATAACACTTTCCTTACATTTGGCTGAGTATTCTTTGTTCTCTTCATGTGACAATGATTTTTTACAGTCATAATAAAAAGATAATTTAGTCTTTCTTCAGAGCATGGCTGATCAAAAATAGTAAAAGTGTTTGAATAGTTTAGAAAAAATTGCTTTCCATTTCATAACTCACTGGGAATGGTATGTAAATTATAGTATATTATCAACTTTGAGGAATATTTGTTTTATGTTTCTGTTTGTATCTGACGAATAAAATTTTAGGACATTTCAAGCTTTCGTATGGTTTTCATCCTTAAATAGTTTTTGAATGATGATATTCGCATCTTTGTTATAGTGGCATTTCTGTATCCTGTGTTTCTTTCATTGTCAGTTTTAGTGAATTCAGCAAGAAATTTAAAGATCTTCCCATTATCTTCCTGGGAGCCACTGCTTTTAATTCACTCCTTTCAACATTCCAGGACCCTTTTTATTATTTTCATTAGAGAATTAGCTCTTCCTCTTCATGGTAAAATCTGAACATTTAAAATTTCGATTTGATTAACAATACTTTTTTGATTCCATTGCACATCTTTAAAACTTGTCATATTCCACTGATTTTTTTAATGTGATATTTTTCTCAGTTTTTTTTAAATTGAACTCTAGTTGCTGTATAGTTTGATATATTACAGATACACAATATAGAGATTCAGAATTTTAAAGGCTATGCTCCACTTATCGTTATTGTCATTTATTGGCTGTATTCCCCGTGCTGTCTGATTAATGCATCCTTGTAGCTTGTTTTGCATTTAGTAGTTCATGCCTCTTACTCTCCTATCCCTGCACTGCCCCGCCTTGCTTTCTTCTTCCCATCGGTAACTACTGGTTTGTTTTCTATATCGGGGAGTATGCTTCATTTCTAAGTTTCTTAATTAAAAATTTAAGTACAAAAATTTATTTGTACAAATAACTTATTTGTTTTATTGTAACATTTTAAGATGACTTCTTAAATTATAATTTAAACAATATATTCCCAGTTGAATCTCTCCTTAGCTGGATACGAAAATGCCCAGAGTCCCACCAGTGCCACATAATGCTGCTAAGTGGCTTCAGTCGTGTCCGACTCTGTGCAATCCCATAGACGGCAGCCCACCAGGCGCCCCCGTCCCTGGGATTTTCCAGGCAAGAACACTGGAGTGGGTTGCCATTGCCTTCTCCAATGCATGAAAGTGAAAAGTGAAAGGGGTGGGGATATACGTGACAAAGGGGTGTCCCCAGTGCGAAGAGAAGGCAATCTTACTTTTTGTATTGGGCTTCCCTGGGGGCTCAGATGGTAAAAATATCTGCCTGCAATATAGGAGACCTGGGTTCGATCTCTAGATTGGGAAGATCCCTTGGAGAAGGGAATGGCTAACCACTCCAGTATTCTTGCCTGGGGAATTCCATGGACAAAGGAGCCTGTCAGGCNGCGAAGAGAAGGCAATCTTACTTTTTGTATTGGGCTTCTCTGGGGGCTCAGATGGTAAAAATATCTGCCTGCAATATAGGAGACCTGGGTTCGATCTCTAGATTGGGAAGATCCCTTGGAGAAGGGAATGGCTAACCACTCCAGTATTCTTGCCTGGGGAATTCCATGGACAAAGGAGCCTGTCAGGCTGCAGTCTATGGGGTCACAGAGCCAGACACAACTGAGTGACTAACACAGGGCTTTGAAAGGGGCTCCTGCAAACTCAGAGCCTGGCTGGTCAGTGTCATTTGCTTGAAGGTTAACCCACCCATCAATCTTGGACTGCCACCCCTCTGCACTTTGGAATCTCTATTCAAAGGACTTGGAGTCTTTCCAAAGCCTTAGCCTGAGTTGGTGACAGTGGCTTAGCAGGCCAGGTGAGACGGACTTGACCATCTTCATTATTCAGCTTCACCAGGGGAGCTAAGAAGACATTTCTGTAACTCCTGACAAACCTGCCCTCTCATTCGAGGGATACCTACCAATCTGTGTTTGTGCTTGGGTTCAAGAGCTACGAAGAAGGCCTGGATATATTTTATGGATCTAGCTCTCTTATAAATTCCTTAAAATAGCTTCAGGTTGTTTTTGTCTTTAAAAATCAATATAATTCAAGAAAAAGAAAAGACAAGCCTTTGACTGGAAGGCATATCTGATAGAAGACTCGTATAAACTACGCAAGGAGCTCTCACAGCTCAACAGTGAGAAAGTGCCTGCCACAGACTAGGAGAAAATGCTTTCAAAAGACATGTCTGATAAAGGACTGTGTCAGATATACAGAGACCTCTTAAAAGTTTACAGTAAGAAAGTGAACAACTCAAGTAAAAATGGGCAAAATTGTATATATACCGTGTGAGTCTAACCAAGTGATATCCTAGAAAAGGGGGTAGTAAAAAAAAGATCAATAATTGTCAGGGCCTTCTGAGGAGAGAGGGGTGGATAGGGGAAGCACGAGGATTTTTAGAGCAGAGAAGACCCTATGACCTTACAATGGTGGATGTATGTCGTTACAGGCAGACCTTGGAGATCTGTGTATTCAGTTCCAGACCACTGCAGTGAGATAAATTTTGCAAAAAGCAAGCAACAAATCTTTTGGTTTCCCAGCACATGTAAAAATTATGCTTACATTCGACTGTGGTCTATTATGCATACAATAGCATTACGTGTAAAAAACAGTGTACATACCTTAATTAAAAATGCATTATTGCTAAAAAGTGTTAACTATTATCTGAGACTTCAGTGAGTCAGAGTGGTAACACCAGAGATGACTGGCCACAGATCACCACGACAAATATAATGAGAAAGTCTGAGGTATTTAAAGAATTATCAAAAGGCGTCAGACAAGTAGTAAGCAAATGTTGTTGGGAAAAAAATGGTACCCATAGATTTGCTCACTACAGAGTTGCCACAGACCTTCCATTTGTGGGAAGCACAGTATCTGAGAAACACAGTAAAGCCTGTGTCCACTTGCCCAAACTCATAGAATGTATTGCACAAGCGTGAATCCTGAGGAAACTGTGGACTTCGCGTGATAGACGTGTAAGTGCCGGTTCATCGGTTGTAATGAAGGTACCACTCTGCTGGGGTGGGTATTGATAATGGGGGTGGTCTGCACGTGAGCACAAGGTCACATGGTCTATCTCTGCATTACTCTCGGCTCAATTTTCCCGTGAACCTATCTCTCTAAAAAATAAAAAGATGTTAAAAACAATATATTCCATGAGTTTATACTTTAATCACCACTTCTAAGTAATTCATTCAATCCATTTTTATTAATCATTCTCTGAGGCCCAAGGGACATAGTCAAGAAACAGGCTGAAGAGATTCCTAGNCTCAATTTTCCCGTGAACCTATCTCTCTAAAAAATAAAAAGATGTTAAAAACAATATATTCCATGAGTTTATACTTTAATCACCACTTCTAAGTAATTCATTCAATCCATTTTTATTAATCATTCTCTGAGGCCCAAGGGACATAGTCAAGAAACAGGCTGAAGAGATTCCTAGGGTCACAATATAATTCTGCAGAAAGACCATCATCCGGGAATGAAAATAACCAAAATAATCATAGTAGCTGTAAGTGTTTTCTTCAGTCATCCGTATTTCACAGAAATAATGAGCGAGGTGGGGGTGGGGGTGGGGGACATTAGGTAGTCTACAGGATGAGGGCATTTTTCCCGAGGAAGTGACATCTGACCTGAAGGGTGGTTGGAGTCACTCAGGGCAAGTGTGGCAGCAAGAGGCCAGGGGAATAAACAGAGCGGGAGGGGGCCCTGAGCAGGAAGGGGCCGGGGCGCTGAGGCACGGAGAGGAGTCTGGCTGCAGCTCAGGTTGCGAGGGGGTGACTGTCCAGAGGGGGTGATTGTGCACAGGGCTCTGCAGAGGGGGCAGGGCCAGCCCTGCTGTGCCAGGGGGCCTGCACCAGGGCTCTGCAGAGGGGGCAGGGCCAGCCCTGCTGTGCCAGGGGGCCTGCACCAGGGCTCTGCTTTCTCTCCAAATGGATCAGAAGTATTCAAAAGGCTTTAGTGAGGGGTGCACAGGATTGGACTATGTTTCAAAAATATTATCCTGGCTAATGCCCAGAATGGGTCAGGTCAGGGAAAGAGTGGATATGGAAGACTAGTTAAGAGGCACCGCAGTGACCGAGGCAGGAAAGTGTGTTGGCCAGTGTGGTGGGAGAGAAATGGACAGAGCCAGGAGAGCTTCTTAGACTGGAGACAGGGGACAGCATCAGAGAGATATGGGGTTATGTCCTGAGATAGAGGACGCTGGAGTGGAGAGAACTGGGATGAGGAGGGGACGGTCACTGTGGGTCTGCCGAGTGCGACGGGCTGCTTGCACCAGACCCCCACATGCAGTCTGGGCTGGAGACATAACTCTGAGCAGATAGACAGTGACTGGAGCCATGCGGCGGATGAAATCATCCAAGGGGAACGTGTGGGCTGAGACGAGCAGGGCACAGGGCCCCCGCGGCCACCTCCATCCGCTATCAGGACATCATCAGTTCTTCAGCAGCCAAAGCTGGAGCCTACATTTGCTCCATGCTCTCCAGGAGACAAAGGCCTCACACCAAACCATGTTCCCGTGATTCCTCACCAGACCCTTAGAGGCAATCATGCTTGGACCCACTGGGAGGCTTTGCAGTGCAGGGGAGACAGAGCGGGGCTGGGAATCACAGAGGCCGAGGCTCTGATTCACGGGGTACTAATCCTGACCCCTGAGAGTCGCGGAGATCCAATGACATGCTGCATTTATAAAGCACCAGGCGCCGCGCCTGACACATGGCTGCTGAAGTTTTAAGGGACTCATAAATAACACCCCATTACTCTCCTCCGCTGCTCACATCCAACTGAGAAATGAGACACTGGGGCCAGATCAGCTGAGAAACGGACGAGCGACGGCATCCTTGCGGTCCTGCTGATGGACGGCAGGCTTGGCTCTGCAGTCCACATGGGTGCTCACCTCTCTGCACCTGCCAGCATCCTCCCCATCGCACGGTCACATCGAAGGGCAGCGCACCTGAGAGACTATGTGGGCCAGCAGAGCAGTCAGACTCAGCCGAGAGCAATGGAAGGATGCTCAGCCATTTCACTCTCCCTGGCGAGCAATCCTCCGGGCGCCTGGAGCTCCCCTACGCCAGCCCCCGGACCTTATTATGCTAAGCAAGTGTCTGTCTCTGTCATCCTAGCCTGGTGTGCTCCTGACTCAGAGGAAGAGGAGAAAGAAGAAAAGAAAAAAAGATCTTCCGCATACTATAAAAACAAGCAGGGATGTATCATGAGGGAGAATGAAACTTGTGCATGAATTTTAAGGATTATAAACAAGACTTCAAAGAATTTTCTGGATTGCTGCTTCTTTCTGTCTGTGCCCAAATGCCCCAAATGACTTCTTTATTCACTAGAGGTTCTTTGGATAAAAAGTTCGAAATGTGCTGACTTCACCCATTTAATCATTTCCTTGTTGTTTCTCTGGTAGATTTTTTTTTAATTTATGTTTATCAAAGTCATACATGTACATAGTTTTAAAAGTTAAAGGGTTCTGCATGACTTATAATGAAAACCAGCATTTCCCTCCCCCTCCTGCCAACCTTCCTCCCCAGAGGCCATCACTTTGAATCCTTCTGGTGCTTTCCTTCTAATTTTAAAATAACATGCTTAGACTTGCATTTCTTGATTTTCCAGTTTAAATTTATTTGATGAATTCTGACTATGGAAGAGGAGGACTTAGCACCCTAAGGCCACCCTCCACCTCTCCCCCTGTGCGAATGCACACTCTCCTCATCCCCCCGTCACGGTGGTTATAGTGTGATTTTTGGCCAAATCAATATTCGGTTTTACGTAGTTATGACCATGCTCACATTATTCACAGCTAAACCATGTAGAGCACATTTCCTATCTTGCGCAGCGTTTTGTTTTGCTTGGAATAAAGAGTTGCCAAGTTTTCCCTTTGTTCAGTCTTTGATTACTAGTCCTTTGTAGACTCTGGGCTCAAGGAGGCTCTCCTTGCTCTTTGTACAGATTCACGTGCTCTCCAGTGTCGACTGGCCACTCCCTGCACTGATTCCCTCCACCTCGTGGTCTTGGGGTCCTGGGAAGCCCTTTGACTTCCCCGAGTTGAATCTCTTGGTTTTCTCCTGTTTTGATGAACTGCCTCCTCCAAGAGGTTCCTGAGAAGCATTTTATGTTAATACAGTGTTTTGAGAGTTTGTACAGGCAAAGCTTAGCCATTCTACCCTCACATTTTATTGGCAGCTTGGGTGAGATGCTTGACCCCCAGACTTTGAAGCCGTCGCCCACTGCCTTCTGGCTCACAGAGCTGCTCTTGAGAAGTCAGATTCAGGCCAGCTTCCTCTCTGAAATCTTTCAGACGTTTTATTCTTGTGCTGCTCGGGTGTGGGGTATCATTTCACGTGGGGGTTTTCAAACTGGAGGCTCATGATTGTTACAATCTGGTAAATATTCTTTTATTATGTTCCGCCCCTCCAGCTCATCCTCCCAATCTTGTCTCCCTGGTTCTCGTTTCCAACCCGTTCTGCTTTATAGTCGTGCCCCTCCTGGGCTGATTCTCCAGAGTTTGCAGGTTTTCTCTCCTATGTTTCATCTCCTTGGTTGTGTTTTGTCTTTTGAAAGATGTCTTAACCTTTCTGTTGAAGCTTATTGTATGCTAATTTGTTTTACATATCTGCCATGCTAATTTCCAAAACCACTTTAAAAATTCTGAACGATTCTTTAAAACTGTCTTTATTTTGTAAGCATCCTGCTCACTCATTTCATGGATACATGAATTATCTTCTTATTTCCTGGAATATAGCACCAGTAATTTATGGCAGAAAGTGAAGAGGAACTAAAGAGCCTCTTGATGAAAGTGAAAGAGGAGAGTGGAAAAGTTGGCTTAAAGCTCAACATTCAGAAAACAAAGATCATGGCATCCTGTCCCATCACTTCATGGGAAATACACAGGAAAACAGTGGAAACAGTGTCNGCAAACCACAATCCTCTGACCAAATCTAGTCCACTGCCTGTCTCTGTCAATAAAGTTTTATTGGTACACAACCACACCCATTCATTTACACACCTCCTGTGACTGCTTTCATGAACCAGCAGTAGACATGACAGAGACTGTATGGCCGCAAAACTTAAATATCTAACTACCCCCTTACGGAGACAGCTTGTTGACTCCTGTTGTGAAAGACCTGGACTCTGCCTCCCCCGACCCCAATCTCTTCTCACTCCCTGTGGCTCACTCCTTTCAGCCATACTGGACTGTCTGTTATTTCCCAAACCGTCCAGGCCCCTCCCACTTCAGGACCATTGCACATTCCACCCTTCTTCCTGGAAGCCTCTTCCTTCACTTGTTGACACTATTTATTCCAAGAATGAATGGCTGATTCTTTTCTGGTAGCACCTTCTCAGAAGGTTCTGCCTGATCCCCCCCTACAATAGCAACCCTCACTCTCGTCACCCCATTCCTTGTCATATCCCTCTCCACTTGACATTGCAATGCAGACTTTATTCACGTACNCCTCTTCCTTCACTTGTTGACACTATTTATTCCAAGAATGAATGGCTGATTCTTTTCTGGTAGCACCTTCTCAGAAGGTTCTGCCTGATCCCCCCCTACAATAGCAACCCTCACTCTCGTCACCCCATTCCTTGTCATATCCCTCTCCACTTGACATTGCAATGCAGACTTTATTCACGTACGTGTTTCCCATCTTCTTCCATGTTTAAGCTTGCGAGGTCGTAAAGTGTTGGGCTGAAGGGCCTGGAATTGCCGCAGTGCCCGGTTAACGTGTTACAATCTATGCCTTCTGTGTCTCTCATTCTAAACTGATCAATACCCTCCTGAGGAAGGGAGTTTCAATTTTTGGCCCGAGCTCTAAAGACAGTACATTTCCAAGAGATGTTCAAGATCTTTTGATGTTTGAGGATTTTAATTTTTACATTTGAGGATCAAGGACAATGGTGGTATTATGATGCCNTTACAATCTATGCCTTCTGTGTCTCTCATTCTAAACTGATCAATACCCTCCTGAGGAAGGGAGTTTCAATTTTTGGCCCGAGCTCTAAAGACAGTACATTTCCAAGAGATGTTCAAGATCTTTTGATGTTTGAGGATTTTAATTTTTGCATTTGAGGATCAAGGACAATGGTGGTATTATGATGCCTCTTTAAAAACACTTCAAGCAAATTCCGGCCATCTCTGGGAGGCAAACTTTGAACATCTCTGCAGTCACCAGGGAGAACAATCTTCTGTAACTTTGAAGCCAAATAGGATTTCTGAAAAGGAAGTTACAGTCAATTGAAAACTCTCAGTGGAGCGTGAAGAGCAGAGGGTTCCCTGTGGTGGAGCTGCAGCTGGGCCTGCCCAGGCTAGACGTGCCCTTCTCGGCTGGAGGGAGACCGCACAGACAGCACGGTGGGCAGGCTGGAGATGGGATGAGTCTTGGATCTGGCCGTGTGCTCAGAGACCAGCTTAGAAGATGAAATACCCTTTCCTCAACCTTGCTGTGAATGTGGCCAGTTCAAAGGAGTTTGGGTGAGTAAGACAGAGAAGACAGAAAAAAACAAACTGAGACTGCCCTATTTTTCCTCAGCAGAGATACTCTGGAATGGGGCGCTCAGCGGTAAAGAATCCGCCTGCCAAAGCAGAAGACGTGGGTTCAATCCCTTGGTCAGGAAGATCCCCTGCAAAAGGAAATGGCAACCCACTCCAGTATTCTTGCCTGGGAAATCCCATGGACAGAGGAGTCTAGCTGGCTACAGGCCATGGTGTTGCAAAAGAGTCAAATATGACTTAGCTTAAACAACAATACAAGGGAATATATTAGAAACAAAGAATTGAGATTACTGAGGGTTGGGTGAGCGTCTATGGGGGAAAGTGGTCTGTAGAACCCTTTGCCCAGTCTTCCTGATAGGAGCTCCTTACGCCACCCCTTCCTGCTTGGCCACACAGNCTTAGCTTAAACAACAATACAAGGGAATATATTAGAAACAAAGAATTGAGATTACTGAGGGTTGGGTGAACGTCTATGGGGGAAAGTGGTCTGTAGAACACTTTGCCCAGTCTTCCTGATAGGAGCTCCTTACGCCACCCCTTCCTGCTTGGCCACACGGAAGGGAAGGCAGGGGCGCTGAGAGGTTCTGCTGCCTTCCTGGCTTCCGGCCTCTCTCATGTGATCTTCTGCCACCCACACCCTCATCTGCCTGTTCAGGGGCTGGTGCTCTGGACCATTCCCTGGAGCACCCGGGGGTCTGCCCTGCCTCACCCCAAATGATAGCCTTCCCTCCTATTGATTAGCAAAGTCCAAGTTTAGCCGACCATCCCAGGCCATTTGCAGTCCGTATCCAAGATCACCTCCTCTTTCTGCCATGGACTTACCCTGTGTTCAACCAGTTCAGCCTCCAGCTATTTCTCAATGATCCTGGCACTGTCCTGCNGTCTGCCCTGCCTCACCCCAAATGATAGCCTTCCCTCCTATTGATTAGCAAAGTCCAAGTTTAGCCGACCATCCCAGGCCATTTGCAGTCCGTATCCAAGATCACCTCCTCTTTCTGCCATGGACTTACCCTGTGTTCAACCAGTTCAGCCTCCAGCTATTTCTCAATGATCCTGGCACTGTCCTGCTCCCTGCTTTGGTTCATGGTTTTCCAAATTCCCCAGTATCTCCTACTTCTGTCTACAGGAGTGTATTTATCCTCCAAGGCCTCTATTCCAAAGGCATCCTATTCCATAGGCCTCCCATTTCACCTCACCCGTGACATTCCATCTGCTTCCTTGTAGCCCCGTCATGGCTATCTGTGCCTCTGACACAGCAGCTTCACACATCTCCCTTCCACGGAGCTCCATTCATCTCCCTTCCACTCCCTTTTGCTGGCCACCCAAGGGACCTGGTGCAGACAATGAGTTAGAGGGTGTTTACCAGATGAGTAAGTGCTCTGAGAACACGGACTAGTGGTATAATTCACACTGGATTTACACGTGGCTTTCCCAGAAAGCTTGGCATCTCTGCGGGTGAGGGTGGATTAGGACAAGATACTGTGAAAGAGAAGGAAACCTAAGCCCGAGAAGGCGCTCGGGCTGTGGCTCCCGTGCAAGGCTGGCTGGCTGATTGCCGAGAATGACTAGGGTGACTGGCTCGAGCAAGGACTGGAGTAACTGGTCAGGGTAAGCGACTGGGGTTATCTGCAGAGTCCTGCGCAGGGGGACCGAGAGACTATCTGGCTCTTCCAGGGCAGGTTATGGAGTGCTGACTGACATAATCCCAGTGAAACATACATGAGTACTCATATCTCTGTCAAAGGTGCGAGTCTCAGAGAAAAAAAGAGGCAGGCAAATCTCAGCCTCAGGGACCAGATGAGCTATGCCTTTGGAGGCTTTGACACTTCTCCCGCGGTGCCCTGTGATGCCCTTAGAAGTACCTCCAGGTGGACCGAGCTGCTTTCACCCGGATGTGTGTGGGGAGCTTGCCCTTGTACCTGTGCAGTCAAGAAGCACAGCCCCCACCCCATCCTGGCTCCTTTCTGTGTCTTGTCGACCCTTGGCCATGCCCACTGGGGTCTCAGCCACACACATAGCCCAGACCTAGACATACTTCGGGTCCTCTCCTCACTCCAGCCCTCTCTCTCAAAGGTCAGAAACCTCCGCAGGCACCATGCACAGTCAGTTGTTTCAGAAAGTTCACTTTGACACAGCTCTGACAAGGGCCATGGTTGGCAGGTGGCCTGGTTCCTGTTCCGGGTGTGGACTAATGCCCTACCAAGAAACCTATGCTCTACGGAAAGGCCCAGCAGGTCCCTGGATGTGTTCAAAGGCTGCTCCCCTCCAGGGGCTGAGCAGAGCAGCTCCACCCCAGAGGCCGTGCTGGACGCCAGGAGCTGCAGTGCTGAGGGAAGAGAAACACTAGAGTCATGATGGCCACTGGGGTGCGGGGAGAGAAGATCTGGGGGCAGGAATCAGATGAAGGGGAGAGCCACGACAGCCAGTTGTGGAGGAGAGCACAGTTCAGGGCAGGCCAGGCCCACTGCCTCACTGGATGGGTTTAAAATCATCTACTTCCCAGCAGAAGAAGGCCCAGAGGCCAGTGCAACCCTGCAGATTGCCTCCATAATGTGGGGAAAAAAAGGCAAGGTCAACCAGTCACTTCTGAAGGAGATCAGCCCTGGGATTTCTTTGGAAGGAATGACGCTAAAGCTGAAACTCCAGTACTTTGGCCACCTCATGCGAAGAGTTGACTCATTGGAAAAGACTCTGATGCTGGGAGGGATTGGGGGCAGGAGGAGAAGGGGACGACAGAAGATGAGATGGCTGGGTGGCATCACCGACTCGATGGAGATGAGTTTGAGTGAACTCCGGGAGTTGGTGATGGACAGGGAGGCCTGGCGTGCTGCGATTCATGGGGTCGCAGGGAGTCGGACACGACTGAGCGACTGAACTGAACTGAACTCCCTTTTCCATTAGCAAAGTCACATTTGTTTCCATGCCTTTGGGGGAGGGTCAGGATAGGGGCAAGTGTGATATAGCCAGGGTGGAAGAGTCCTCATGGCTCCCAAAGACACAAGGTGAAATCTATCCTTGTTTTCTAAAGATGTCACCTCATAGCCATATCTAGAACAGCCCCGAGTCCTCCTAGGCCCACTGAAGCCCACGTGGATGCCACCCTCCTGTCCTGGTGAGTGCCACTTTTTGGTTGCCAGTCCCAGCTCTGCCAAGCTTACATCCTTATCTCTTCTCTTGCCACCTCTCATAAGAGCTTCTTCTGCCCTATTTCTTCACCAATGCATCTTCCTCATGGCTTCTGGAAAGATCTCTCAAGGTGGAAATCTTTGCACACGTCTCTCCCTGTGGACACGCCATGCCTACTTTCTGGAACACCCTTCCTGTGCTCTGCTTTGGGCAAGGGCAGCATTGATGGGGAGGAAGTCAGGATATCCGGGAAGGACTTGGGGCTGGATCCTGCTGACTGGTGATTCTCAAAGTTGCTTGTGTGGCAAAGGTCCTGGAAGACATGGGCTCGTTCTTCAGAATACCACAGACTACTGGTAGATTTCATTCTAACGTGACCACAGGAAGGCACGTATTGAATTCAGAGATAGTCCTCTGATACGCAGGACTGTCACATTCCTCACGCACACGCAACTCTCAACACGTGTAATGTGTTACTGTTAAAACACACTTCCAAGTTTTTCACATCATGTGCCTTTGCACTTTGGTCATTTTCCAATACGCTTGGTTTAATAAACTGGAGCATGTGGTTGTATACATCTTATCACCTTGCTGAGCCCTGAGCTTCTTTACCAACAAGGTAAGCATAGCAGCAATTCCACAAGGATTCAGTAGATGAACCCCCAGTGCACATTGGAGCTGCTCAGGACATGCCAGCAGCTGTATCACTGTCACTTCCCCACGCGTACCACTGGCCCCTGTACTTGTGACCCACAGTCCCAGCTGGGACCGTGGTCTCTTTCAATAGCACATATTTAATCATTTTTCCTGCCCAATATCCACTTATCTTCTTCATCCCAATATCTCTGTGGGGAATTCTCCCTCTGGGTGAAGGATTGAAGGAATTTAATGCAAACTACTGGCCTCCCATAGGCTTCCCCTGTGGCTCAAGGGTAAAGAATCCGCCTGCCAAACAGGAGATGTGGGTTCGACCCCTGGGTCAGGAAGATCTCCTGGAGAAGGAAATGGCAACCCACTCCAGTATTCTTGCCTGGAGAATCCCACGGACAGAGGAGCCTGGCAGGCTCTACAGTCCATGGGGCTGCAAAGGATGGGACATAACTTAGTGACTAAAACACAACAACAAAACATGGCCTTCTATCGAGGCAACAGGGCTGCTTTCTGGATGCTGCCAGGCGGGTCTGTGGAGGGAGCCAGGCTTAGTCCCAAACTTACCATTATAAAATTCTCAGTTTTTTTTTTTTTTTTCTTCCATGTGAAAGAAAGGTGTGGGAACCGCTGGGACCCAGGATCTCTGAGGCCTACGTGTCACAGGTATCACTCTGACCCGTGCGGGAGGTCCCAGAGGTATGTGATCCAGAACCCCCGAGTTCTCACAGGCCACTGGGAGGCAGACAGGTCAAGGGTCTGGGAAGTTTTGCAGAGAAAGGGTTATTTTGGTTCCTGAGAGACTGGGTTCTCTGATGCCACACACAGAGGAAGCTCACTTCTGCCATCCAAGGGGCAACATGACTGCTCTTACCAGCACGGAAGAGCCATTGGAAGCCAGGCAGAAATCCTTAGCAGAAGTCCAGGGTGTGCTGAGGCTGGGGAGCTGCAGCCATAGAAGCGGGAAAGGGAAGCGGACGTGACTCCGGAGCATCAGTGTCTGCTCCCCTTGCTCCCGCAGGCCAGGCACATCTGGTTCCACTAGGTCTGTCTGAGATCCTGTTTCTTTGTCTAGAAAGTGGACACACTACTTACCTCCTGCCACTATGGAGGTTAAATGAAATAATGTATCAGAAATGCCTAGAACATAGAGGGCTGTCTCCCTGTGGCGGAGAGCATCAGAGCAGGCAGAGGCGGGCTCCAGCACACGCCAAGTCCAGGGTATCTGCTACAGGCAGGGAACAGAAGGAGCAACGTCACTGTATCTTTTATGATTGGGGACCAGAAATTACACCAAGGAGAAAAAGCATTTGCAAAAAGGTTGGTAATGAGAGTGGGGAAGCCCAGGAGTAGCATAACAGGATTTGAACCACGACGTGGGGACCGACCATAGACACAGGACTAAAGACCGAGCCCGAGTCCAGGCCCTGTGCGTCTGCTCCCTGAAGCTGACGGCTGTGTGAGCAGGTGGGTATGCGGGAGTACATTATGAATGTGTGGAGACTGCTAGTCACAACTAACTCATGCTGGAAAATTCTTCTCCTAACTAGGCATTTCTGTTGAACTTAAACTGCCCAGCAAATCTCATTTTGAAGTTTATCCAAAATGTGATTATGTTCTTTCCATATAATCTCTTTCTTTGAGAGTCCTGGTAAAAGAAGGCTAATTGGATGTTGTTTGTTTGTAGTGAGAATACACAAACCCAGGTGGAACCAAGTGGCCTTGTGCTTCCTGCTGTGGGGCCAAGGCCAGGGCCATGGCCCTGATTGGGTCTGTTCATCCATGACCGCCCCTGGGAGGGAGGTCGCTGGTGATGGGCAGTCCTGCGCAGGACCAGGAAAGTGAGCAGAACAGGGGACTCCTCTCACTCACACTCTGCCCTCCTCTTGGGAGTCAGCAGCCTGCCCTCAGTCAGCTTTTGGCCTTGCTCTCAATTTCCATTTTCCTTTCTGACAACACAGGGCAAACTCCCAGAAGAAGAAAGATGAGTTTCTAATGCAAAACAGAGTCTGTTTGAACCAAGCTCAGGATAGTTTCCTGACGTTCATGAGGAAGGGGAAGAGCNGCAGCCTGCCCTCAGTCAGCTTTTGGCCTTGCTCTCAATTTCCATTTTCCTTTCTGACAACACAGGGCAAACTCCCAGAAGAAGAAAGATGAGTTTCTAATGCAAAACAGAGTCTGTTTGAACCAAGCTCAGGATAGTTTCCTGACGTTCATGAGGAAGGGGAAGAGCTTCCAGGTCAGGAGACCAGAGGGGCTGCTAGGCATGGAGGCATGGAGGTAGTGGGGGTGAGTGTATTTAGGTTGGACAGGAAAGCTTGGGAGCGAGCTCTGGCATTAGGGTGGGTCTGCTGGGGGAGAGTTGGGAGAATGGAGCCTTTCATCACTGTCCTGACCCCCACCGTGTAACCCCCTTTCATTCTGCCAGAGGCCCCCTTGACCTGCTAAAATTGAGTTGGGGGCTGGTGGTCTCCAGCATCCTAAGGGACATACAATAGTCAGTTCTCAGGGGAGGCTGTGGGGGCCAGAGGAAGAGGAGACCGGCCTCCACCTGTTGCAGGGCCAGTCCTGACCCAGGAGGTCCAGAGAGAAAGAAGCTGGGAGGGGACAGAGTGAATGAAAGGCAGACAGACGCCTGCCCCAGTGACCCAGGACACGGGGTCCTCCCCAGCTTCCCTTGGCCTCACCCTGGAAAGGCAACACACCCGGGTTCCCCAGCGAGGTGGCCTCTGGCTGGGAGGGAGGTGGGAAACAGGACCCAGAGAGGGCGTGGACGCGAGAGCTCAGTTTCTCCAGTAAGGAGAACCAGTGTAGCTGAAGTGATGGCCAAAAGCTCAAGAGCTAAGCTCCCCTGGAAGGGGAGGGAGCAGAGNCACACCCGGGTTCCCCAGCGAGGTGGCCTCTGGCTGGGAGGGAGGTGGGAAACAGGACCCAGAGAGGGCGTGGACGCGAGAGCTCAGTTTCTCCAGTAAGGAGAACCAGTGTAGCTGAAGTGATGGCCAAAAGCTCAAGAGCTAAGCTCCCCTGGAAGGGGAGGGAGCAGAGAGAAGACACTGCGAAGCCCCTTGAGTGTCCTTTCCTCCTCTACACTCTTCGCACTCTCCACACACACAGGCCCAGAGCCTTGCCCATTTTCCCCTCCTGCCTTCGGAAGTTGTGAGGTGGCTACCGGAGGGAGATGGGTGAAATCGAGTGTAAAACCCACAGTCCATGTGGCTCCTCTGGATGTCAGTAAGCCCTNCTGCGAAGCCCCTTGAGTGTCCTTTCCTCCTCTACACTCTTCGCACTCTCCACACACACAGGCCCAGAGCCTTGCCCATTTTCCCCTCCTGCCTTCGGAAGTTGTGAGGTGGCTACCGGAGGGAGATGGGTGAAATCGAGTGTAAAACCCACAGTCCATGTGGCTCCTCTGGATGTCAGTAAGCCCTTATTGAGCTGGGGGAAGCTCAAAGGTTTCCTCAGACTGCAGGAGATATTGGAAATCCAGGCTCACAAGCCACAATAAAACTACGAGAGAGCACGACAAGCCTACCTACCCTGTGAAGGCTGCGTGCTGGCCCAGATATGCCTTTCTCCCGGTAAATCTGCAGAAAATCCAGCCCTCTGANCTGCGAAGCCCCTTGAGTGTCCTTTCCTCCTCTGCACTCTTCGCACTCTCCACACACACAGGCCCAGAGCCTTGCCCATTTTCCCCTCCTGCCTTCGGAAGTTGTGAGGTGGCTACCGGAGGGAGATGGGTGAAATCGAGTGTAAAACCCACAGTCCATGGCTCCTCTGGATGTCAGTAAGCCCTCATTGAGCTGGGGGAAGCTCAAAGGTCTCCTCAGACTGCAAGAGGTATCAGAAATCCAGGCTCACGAGCCACAATAAAACTACGAGAGAGCGCGACAAGCCTACCTACTCTGTGAAGGCTGCGTGCTGGCCCAGATATGCCTTTCTCCCGGTAAATCTGCAGAAAATCCAGCCCTCTGACTGCAGTTCATAGGGGAAGAAAGGCCTCAAACTATGTGGCGAAACAGTGAGGGGGATTTATCCACACTGGGCTGTGCTTAGTCCCTCAGTTGTGTCTGACTCTTTGTGATCCCAAGGACTGTGGCCCACAGGCTCCTCTGTCCATGGAATTCTTCAGGCAAGAATACCGAAGTGGGTTGCTATGCCCTCCCCCAGGGGATCTTCCCAACTCAGATATCAAACCCAAGTCTCCCTCATTGTGGGCTGATTCTTTGCCATCTGTATGGGAACAAACAGTGTCTATAGAAAGCCCCCGGAGAAGGCAATGGCACCCCACTCCAGTACTCTTGCCTGGAAAATCCCATGGATGGAAGAGCCTGGTAGACTGCTGTCCATGGGGTCGCTAAGAGTGGGACACGACTGAGCGACTTCACTTTCACTTTTCACTTTCATGCATTGGAGAAGGAAATGGCAACCCACTCCAGTGTTCTTGCCTGGAGAATCCCAGGGACGGCGGAGCCTGGTGGGCTGACGTCTGTGGAGTTGCACAGTCAGACACGACTGAAGCGACTTAGCAGCAGCAGCAGAGAAAGCCCCCACATAAAGCACGGGAAGGATTTAACAGATGTCCAGGCACAAGTACAAACATACTTTAGCATGAAAATAAGAAGGAAGGGAAGAAACAAAAAAGGAAGGAAAGCAGGGAGGGCGGGGATAGAGCTCGGAAAACATAGACGAGAAAGATATTCCGAGGGAAAACGTGGTCCAAGAAAGAGACTCCTTTAGGCACGTCTGTTTGCTCATTGAGCATTCTCTATACTCCACCAGGCCGGCCTCTACGCACTCAGACATGCATCACTTCCCCTAATTCCTGTAACACTTGTAAGAATGAAGCGTTATGGAGGTAGACCTCATTACAAACCACATTTTATAAGCCTCAGGTAAATTGAGGCTTTTAAAGAGAAATGAGAAAACAGACACAGAGAGGGTAATTAACTTGCCCAAGGGGCAAGTCTAGTATTCAAAGTCATGAAAATCTAGACAAATGATGTGCTTACCAAAAATCTTGATGAGCGCATAAAGGCACAAAAGAGGAAGTAATTTGCAATTCTGCTGCCAAGAGCCAAAATCTTCTTCCTGTCGGTTATCTGTTTAAACTTATTGTTATAGGAGCTCTTAGTGTCCTTTATCACAAAGATTTTTGAAAAAGAAAATTTAAAACTACTTAAAATCTGTGAATTGAAATGAACCTTTCCACAATATCTGCTTTCTTCTACCTCTACGGGTCTGCCAGGAGAAGGCAGGTTCTTTACCACGGAGACACCTGGGAAGCCCATATTTGCTATTATTTAAAAACACACTGCTCTGGAGCAGCGGCTGCATGGCGCTGGAGTGACTGTGAGGAGATACCCCACGTCTAAGGGCAGAGAAGCCCCAGCAAGATGATAGACACGGGAATGGTGGCTGCGTGGTGCTGGAGTGACTGTGAGGAGATATCCAACGTCCAAGGGCAAAGGAGAAGCCCCAGCAAGATGGGAGGAGGGGCGAGATGGCGTTTAGAATCAAACCCCATACCCACCAGGGACGCTCAGAGGGCTCAAACACACTTTGTCTGCACCAGGACGAGAGACCCCACAGAGACTGAGACAGAACTGTGTTTGGGTGTCTCCTGTGGGGTCCGGGTCAGCAGTGCACTGCTGCGGGTCCAAGGGCTCTGGGTGCAGCAGACCTGGGTGTGGCATGAGCCCTCCTGGAGGAGGTCACCATCAACCCACCGTAGAGCCACCAGAACTTACACAGAACTGGGGCAACATACGCTGGGAGGGCAGCAACAGAACCTTGTGCACACCAGGACCCAGAAGAAAGGAGCACTGACCCCTCGAGAGACTGACCCAGACTTGCCCGTGAGTGTCCAGAAGTCTCTCAGAGGCGTGGGTCGGCGGTGGCCTGCTGCAGGGCTGGGGGCACTGAGTGCAGCAGTACCTGCATGGGACCCTCTGAGGGAGGTCGCCATCATCTTCGCGACCTCCACCACAGTTTGTCCTCAGGTCAAATAACAGGGAGGGAACACAGCCTCGCTNAACTGATGAAATTTAATTTTTTTCATAAACTTAATAGCATGAGACTTTCAAATGGAAATTAAATAGAGTTGGATTTATAGACCGAGAGTCTGCCTTCTATGTTAAGAAACATTTTTTTTTCCCCACTAGTTCCTGAAATGGCAACCCACTCCAGTATTCTTGCCTGGACAATCCCATGGACGGAGGGGCCTGGTGGGCTACAGTCCCTGGGGTTGCAAAGAGTCAGACACGACTGAATGACTTCACTTCCCTTCACTTCCCTGGTGGCTCAGATGATAAAGAATCCTGAAGTACAGGAGACCTAGGTTCGATCCCTGGGTTCGGAAGATCTCTTGGAGAGGGAAATGGCTACCCACTGTNGGCTACAGTCCCTGGGGTTGCAAAGAGTCAGACACGACTGAATGACTTCACTTCCCTTCACTTCCCTGGTGGCTCAGATGATAAAGAATCCTGAAGTACAGGAGACCTAGGTTCGATCCCTGGGTTCGGAAGATCTCTTGGAGAGGGAAATGGCTACCCACTGTAGTATTCTTGCCTGGAGAATTCTGTGGACAGAGGAGGCTTGTGGGCTACAGTCCACATGGTTGGAAAGAGTCAGACATAACTGAGCAACTAACACTGCTGCTGCTAAGTCACTGCAGTCGTGTCCGACTCTGTGCGACCCCATACACGGCAGCCCACCAGGCTCCTCCGTCCCTGGGATTCTCCAGGCAAGAACACTGGGGTGGGGTGCCATTTCCTTCTCCAATGCATGAAAGTGAAAAGTGAAAGTGAAGTCGCTCAGTCGTGTGTGACTCTTCGCGACCCCATGGACTGCAGCCCACCAGGCTCCTCCATCCATGGGATTTTCCAGGCAAGAGTACTGGAGGGGGGTGCCATTGCCTTCTCCAAGCAACTAACACTTGAGGTACTAAAGGTAGAGGTCCTCTGTCACTGAAATGTTCCAGAAGGGACTGGATAAACCTCTGCTGAAGACACTTAGAAGAAATGCACACAGTGTCCAGAGACTGGCCCACCTAGAAATTCTATGATTGTATGAATTCAAGAGATAGAAAGATGACAGCCAAGAAAGACTCAGGGGGAAGTCTGAAATTTTCTGACTACAAAATATCTCCTTCCGTTGCAGGAAGGTGGATCCCTTCCAGGGCCCGAAACTGGGCTGTCTAACACTCAGAAATGAATTGTCCAAGGAAACACATGTGCTGACAAAGCAAGAGATTTTATTGGGAAAGGGCACCCGGGTGGGGAGCAGTAGGGCAAGGGAACCCAGGAGAACTGCTCTGCCGCGTGGCTCGCAGTCTCGGGTTTAATGGGGATGGGATTAGTTCCCGGGTGGTCTTTGGCCAATCATTCTAATTCAGTCTTTCCTGGTGGCGCACGCATCACTCAGCCAAGATGGATGCTGATGAGAGGGATTCTGGGAAGTGGACAGACACCTGGTATCTCCTTTACACCTTTCCCCCACTCTTCCGGTTGGTGGTGGCTTATTAGTTCCGTATTCCTTACCAGGACCTCCTGTCATAAAACAACTCACGCAAATGGTTACTATGGTGCCTGGCCAGGGTGGGTGGCTTCAATCAGTGTGCTTCCCCTAACACTTCTACCAGCTAAAACTTACGATCATTGATCCATTTCTGATGGAAATAGTCACAGAATATATGAGGTTGATGAAGGGAGATATAGAATTTGGGAATAGAAGATGGTGATGTCATCTGGAGATGGGTCATTGAAAGGAAGTGGCCAGCCTGAGGACAGTGCTCGACAGCACGAGCGACTAAACGGGTTTGCACGGTTGAGGGATGTTCGCGGGTGTGTGACAGTGGGTGTGCCACAGGGCAGTGATGGCAGGGGGTGCATGCGATGAGCATGAGTGGTGGCACTGTGTCAGGGGTACAGGGTATGGGTGCCCAGTGGAGAGGAGGAGTGGGGCATGCAGTTGGGAGTTGACATGTGTAAAGCAGAAGGCGGACTGTCCTGGTGGGCGTTGGTTGGTTCAGTGGTCTTTCCTCTGTGAAATACCCTTGTGGGTACTTGGAATTGTACCAGATTGATTTTTAAAAAATGATCTAACTTGGCCTTCTGTAAGCTTTTTCTTCAATTCTAGAATATGATCAGCTATTATCTCTTTAAATATTGTCTCTCTTGTTTTCTTATTATAGAACTCCTGTTAGTTGTGTGTTGAAGATTCTTAATCTGTCCCCCATGGTCTTAACTTCTTTGTCATATTTTCCATCTCTCTCTCTCTCTCTCTCTCTCTCTCTTTTTTTTTTTTCTCTGTTTACTAACTAGCTTATTAAAAATTTTCAGCTTGGTTTTCTGAACCATCGCTTCTCTTTGATTCTTATTTCTCTGTTTATCTCTTCTAACATCACTTGTTTTTGTTTCAACAACTGTCCTTGCTGCTTTCTAATTTTTTTTGTATGCTCTTATCCTACCGTATAGCCTCTGCTGTTTGATTCATAACCTCCTATTCTTATTTTATGAATGTAAATTCTTAAAATTTACATTTAGTCCTTCCTTTGTCTCTAGAGGAATTTTAAGCTTATCAATTTCAAAGTCTTTTTCAAATGACTTTGTTATTTTCATTTTCTCTGGAGGCTAGTTCTCCCAGTTATTGGGTTTGTTAACTGTCATTCACAGTGTTATACTTTCTTGCTTGTTTCATACTTTTGGCTTTGAGGCTCATCTTGCTGTGGGTTTTATTTTTTTGGTTATTATTTTTAAAGTTTTCTTTCCAAATTCTCTTCTTATTGCATAGTGGTTTTCCAAATTCAGCCAGCCTTCTTGTGGTCTGCATCTCAGAACAAAGTCTTATGAAAGGGCTCAGGGTTCCTACCCTTTGGGAAGAGGAAGTCCCGGTCCCTGGGCCTGTGAATGCACCCAGGTGCACAATCCTAGGGACACCATTTACATGGGATAAAATGTCAACAGGGCCTGCTAGAGTTGTGCAAGAAGATGGCCCTCATGCTAACCCATTTCCAGTCTTGAGATGCCCCCTCTCTTGTCTTTGACTTCTTGCAAGCACCACTTTTCTGAGGCTCAGAGAAGATACCTCTCTTCCTTAAGGAAATCCATCAGGGAGTGGGCCAAAGCCCATGCATTTTTCTGCAGCCGTGCGGTGCAACACAGAGCTGTTAAAAAGTGCTACAGAAAATAAGGCGGTCCTTGAAATGCGGCACTGAAGTTATTACTAGGATCTACTGAAAATAGATTACTCACATTTTCCCACGTGTGCACTTGCTTGTGGAGAAGGAGGATGATGAGAACACACTAGCTGGGACTTTATTGCCTCCAGACTGTCCCATGTCTGCTATAGTTGCTGGCAGGACTGGATCCTGAGAGGATAGCAAAGATGGAACTATGTTTGTCCCAGGAGGCTTGTCTGTGATTCTTGCAGCTCCTTTCACCACTACTGAGGTTGAGAAGGGCTACTCTTCTCCAGTCAGAACTCTCTCTGGCTTTCAAAGAGCCCCAGGGTTGTGTTACACAGATATTGGATGTGATTTTCCAAAACCACGCTTCACTTTGAGTTTGTATCACTGTCAGGCAGCCTTCCCCATTGCTTCAGAGGGGGAGGATGGAGCCCAGCTGAAGACTTAACAAACACACACATAAGCCTTTGCACATTTCCTTTCTGATACATGACCTAGTGGGTTCAGTAACCCTGGAAATATTTGATCTTTATGCTGTGAGTCCCCAAGGACACTAGTTTACTGGGGACCTATGCTTGAAGTCTCTCCTGCTAAAACCCAATCACCGAAGGGAAAAAAAAAAACAAAAAAAAAAACCTCAAGGTTACCATGGGAACTGACTGCATGTTCAACCAATCTGATTTTGGGAGGAGGGGTCAAGCCCCGTTCNCTTTATGCTGTGAGTCCCCAAGGACACTAGTTTACTGGGGACCCATGCTTGAAGTCTCTCCTGCTAAAACCCAATCACCAAAGGGGGGAAAAAAAAAATCTCAAGGTTACCATGGGAACTGACTGCATGTTCAACCAATCTGATTTTGGGAGGAGGAGTCAAGCCCTGTCCTCTGGGTAAGTCTGTCATATGGAGTGGGGGAGCTGCCTGGTTGGTTTTTACCATGCCTAGAGTGGTGCCTGACACGTGGATGACTCTTAGTGACTAAAGGGATACACTTGAACCCATGATAATAGACCTATCCATTGTCACCACTCAAGAATGGCAAAGGGGAAAGGAGCAAAATAGCTCATTTTCGGTGGATCCAACCCAAAAGGTGACAATCTGCGTGCACTCTGGGTTTTCAAAGTAGATGAAACTGCTTTTCTAAATGTTTTAGGTCTGGAAAACTTCAAAGGTGCTTGGCCAAGAAAGTCCTGTCTTAATTTTTAAATCTTGGTCTATTTTAAGAGAAATGTAAGCTGCCTGTTTCTGATTCACTTACACTTGATTTGTCAGAACACTCTTGTTTTAAGAGGTATTTGTTGCCCAAAAGCCCTTGTGACCCTTGTTGGAAGTCCTGCATCCTAAGTCAGGAATTGGTTCTGGGCAATTGCCCTCATTTCAGATCCATGTCTTATCGCCCTGGAGGGCTCCAAGGTCCTAAATAGTACTGCCTGTCTTCCCCCTCTTTTAGACGTAGACAGGGACTTTAAAAGAAGAGGCTGTGGCTGGTTGTCCTCAGATCCCCACCCAAGTCTTAGAGGTTTGGCTAAAAACCTTGAACACTCTTCCCAGAGGAGAGTAAATAGAGCCTTGTAAAAATACAGCAGTTGTGTTACTTTGACTTTACGAAGTTCATGTACTTGAAGTGTAGCATGATAAATGAATGTGTTTTTCTGTGGTTACCTCTATTTGGTCTGCTGTATAAGAGTCTGCATTCATTCGAAGGATATCTAAAATGACAAATCGTCCTTTTAAAAAGTATTTTTAAATTGAAGAAAAATTTACATGTAGTTAAAGGTACAGGTCTTAAGGGCATAAATTGAGGACATCTGACAAACGTGCGCACCCATATAACCAACAATACAGTCACATTATACAATATTTCCATCACTCCGGAAAGTTTACCTGTGCCTCCTTCCAGTCAATTCCATCATCTGTAAGCAGCTGCTGTTCTCACTCCAGCAACCGTGGCGGCCAGCTTGTAAGACTGCCTCTCAGAGACGTCCATTTTGGTATTTAGGCCCTTGTGTATCCCCTCCAATGGTGTATCTGTTGCACCAAGTGACGTCTTACTCCTTCTGTGGGTAGGGTGGGTTGTAGAGACTACGACTTCGGTGTTTCTTGCACTCTCTCCTGGACGCCCACCTCTGGAGGAAGCCAGCTGCCATGGGACAGGTCCATTAGAAGAGGCTCAGGAGGCAAGGAACCAATTTCACCAGCCCACAACCATCAAATACCTTAGAGCTGCCAACAGCCACGCCAGGGAGCCTGGAAACAAAGAGTCCTCAAGTAAAACTTTGAGATGGCTGCAGCCCTGGCCAACACCTTGAAACAGCCTGTGAGAATCTAAACGAAAGGCATCCCAACCCTCAAAACCCATGAGATAATACACGCTTGACAGTTTAAGCTAATAACTTTCGGCATGATTTGCTATGCAGCAATAAGTAACAAATGTAATCACTGTTGATTCGTTTTGCTCTTGAACCTTAAGAAAAGGAAATCGTACAGTATGTATTCTTTTATGACTGGCTTCATTTAACAGAATCCCTGTGAGATTCATTTGCACCGTTGTGCAGATCAGTAGTCCATTCTTTTTCAGGGATGAGTAAATTTCACTGCATGAATATGTGGCAGGTTATTTACCATGTCCATTGGTAAACAGTTGGGTTGTTTCCAGTTTTATGCTTTTTTGAACGGAGGTGAATAAAGCTGCTATGCACATTCTTATATAAGTCTTTCGTTGCACATACGTTTTTGTTTTTCATGGGTAAATACCTAGGAGTCCAATTGCTGAGCCATTGCTGATTAATAGTAGAAAAAACTTCAAAATGGGTTCCAAAGTGGCTGTACCATTTTGAACTTCTTTGTGCAAAAGTGTCTGTTCAAGGCTTCCTCCTACTTACTTTTTTATACTTTTTCAAGGTTTTCAGGTGGAAACTTAGATTCCTGTGATTTTTAAATCTTCGTTCTTTCTAATATAAATATTAAAAGATATAAATTTTCCCCTAAGCAGCAGCAAGAGTCTCCCAAATATATCATTTATGTGTCTCCACCTCCTTGTATGATGGCTAAAATTTGCTTCTAGGCAGAAAACCAGGGTGAATGTGGAGCTCACTCCATGTGACTCCTTTTTTTTAAAAGATCACAGACCTGTCTTTTCCTTGGCTTAATACTCGAAAACATTTTCCTCATATATTTTGTGCAGCCTTATAGTTATTTTCATTAGGAGGACAATTTTAGAACCAATTACTTCGTGATGACTAGAAGCAGAAATCCTGACTGATCATTTTTACATTTTGGTTCAAGGGCTCAATAATTTCTTTTCTAGTCATTTACACTTTCCTTTCAGTTTTGGCTCGTTGACATTTGTTTTTGGAGAGCAGTCATTGACGAGCTCAGACATGAGCTACTGGAAAGGTAGTTAGTGTTGTGGAAAAGCATGGGCTGTGGGAAAACCTGACTTCACATCTTAGTTTAGTAATTTTAGTAAGCCTATAACTTTAGGCCAATTTGACTAATCAGTGTGAGTTTTCTCATCTGAAAATGGGGATAGTAATATAATATGTAAAAAGTACATATATATATATAATATATAATATAATATAAACATATATAAAATGGGGATCAGTAATATAATACCGATGCTGAAAGATAACATTTATAGAACGATCACCCTGTGCCAGGAATGTTGCTAAGGGTTTTCAACTTGAAGTTTCTTTGTGAGGATAGACGTAATGACATGTGCAATGGCCAAGTGGGCCTGGGGCATGCGAAGAGAAAAACGAAAGGTTCTGGAACTCAAGTAGATGTGACAGCCCTAGCGACCAGTCTTTGCCTAAGCACTATCAGTCGGTACTCAGTCCTCATTACGGTGATGCTGTCTGTCCTCACCATCAGCAAGGGAAATGGTAAGCCTCATGGACGCATGAGTGACGGGATGACTCCTGGATGTTGGCTGCTGATTTCTACGTGAATATATTGGAAATGGGACTATACCCATTACAACTTCTCAGTAATATTTGTAGTGCAATTAAATGTTTGCGTGATTAAAAGTTTAAATAAGTTATGGAAGGGAGGACGTAGTTAACGTTTTATTGCATCATTGAGTTCTGTTTTCTTATTACTTAGCAAAGCAGAGAGTAGCGGCTTTCTTGATCAAGACTGTTAAGTAAACCTCTCAAGGGTTGTATCAGTCAGTGTAGTCTAGGCTCCATTTTATTAACAAACAGTTCCTACGTCTCAGGGAGTCAATGTGAGTTTGTTTCTCTCTCTTGTTACATGTCAAGTCCAGGGCCCGGCATTCAGCTCGTTGTAGTTCCTCGGGGATATGAGGTTATCAAGACTACTTTTCTGTGTGTGCTTTCATAAGCTTTGAGACAGAGGGAAAGGAGCAGAGAGCCCACTTCGCTGTCTGTCAAGGGCTTCTGCACATTTCATCAGCTAAGCAAGTCATTTATTCATACATAATAAATTACAAGTAGGAAAATTTTAGTACATGCCCAGGGAGGCAGGCCCTATTGACTGCACCATATTTTTATGTTTCACCAAGCCAGCTTGAGCCATTTCAGCCACACTTTCATTTGGCAGCACCTGGTATTCACAAGTGTTTTTGCCAAAGATCCATCATGACTTTAAAATGATTATTTGTCTATTGGACATTCGGTGCATGTTTTTTCCTTAAGACTCTCATAGCTGAAAAGACTGCCTTTCAGTCAGAGTCTGTCTCACGCCATCTTTTATAACAAAGGTTTTCAAAACCATGAAGTTTCATTTTAGCCAATGAAGAAAGATACATCAAGCATAAAAAGTGAAAACTGTCACAAAATCAGGACTGTGTGCTTTCCTTGGTTCCTCTTTACTTTTGAAACTTTCTTAAACTGACTAATGATTACAATATCATATACATCTTAATTCATTTGTGTACTATATCAACAAGTTTTTTCTGCCATTAACAATTGTCATCAGTCACTAAGTGCAGGCGGCTGCGAGCCGCCGGCTCACTAAGCGCGGCCCAGACGAGCCACCCCACGTCCAAGAGACAGTAGCCGAGAGTCCCAGGCAGTGACGGCGCAANTACAAACACCGTGGGGGGACAGTAGGACTGTGTTGGCAGCACCAGCTTTATGGCCATAGAACCCATCCAGTCCCACCGAGCCCGTGTTCAGAAGGGCCTCGTGTCTAGCTTAATGCCCTGGTGTTTCTGTCTTGTTTCTCCAAAACTCTTTAATAAGGGGCCCCACATTTTCCCTTGACACAAGGTCCTGCATATTTTGTAGCCAGTCCTGTAGGTGGGGCACTGACTATTTGTCTGTTTTCCTCATTGGCAGATGTGAAAACAGGTTTACCAACGTGGCCATCACCTGCAACTGGGAAGCGGAAGACGGATGGGGCCAGTCTGGCCGGCGCCTTTTTATTGTGCTACGTGTGAGTCTGCGGGAGAGACAGATAATTTAAACAGTTTTCCTTGAACCAATAAATAAATGTTCCCCTCCCCAGGAAAGTCTCTTCTTCTATGGGCCTTTTTGAGGCTTTTTTCCAGCAGCAGCAAACCTCTCGCTGCCTGCCATCCTGGGACTGGCTGAACTCAAAGTCAGCCGGTACTAAACAGGGGAGGCGTGATAGCCAAGTTATGTGATAACTGGTATACCNGGGCCTTTTTGAGGCTTTTTTCCAGCAGCAGCAAACCTCTCGCTGCCTGCCATCCTGGGACTGGCTGAACTCAAAGTCAGCCGGTACTAAACAGGGGAGGCGTGATAGCCAAGTTATGTGATAACTGGTATACCAGCCTCCAGATTCAAGGTGGGAAAGACTGGATGATATGGATCCCCATGCAGGCACTCTGGGCACCCAGAGCTGCTCTTACACACACATCTCAAGGCTAGGACAGGAGGCTGCCCTGGCCATACCTCCAGGCTGATGCTCGTGGTGAGAGCTAGTGGGGACCCCTGCTTTCTGCCTGACTCTCACTCCAGGAGCCCTCTTTTCACTTCTGCCACCAAACACCACTTCAGGAGATTATTTATGAGAGCAATTTTGCACCACGTGGGCCAATCCTAAGAAGTGAAATTTACAGTGAGATCCAAGCAGGTGAAAGGAAGTTCTCCTCCCAGCCTGACACCAGACTATCTTACTTGGAGACCTGAAATTTGCTCTAAGATGGGGCTGGGGGGCTGGGCTGGGGTTTCCAGTGGTTGAGTCTGTGTTATGCGCCTGGCTGTCATTCTCCTTGCCTCTTGTTCACACAGTCATAGGCATTAAGGGGCCCTCACAGTCTCCTAACCAAACCCAGTGGTCCCCATGAAGCAGATGCTCAGCCTCCAATCGGACGGGACTGGAAGGGGAGGCCCTTCTTCCAGAAGCACCCCAATTCACCTCAGGATAGCTCTGACAGTAAGAAAAATCTTCCTTACTGTTATAACTTGGGAAGATGTCAGCTTGGATGAGTCCAACTCCTTTCCCCAGAATTCATTTTCAGCTGTGTTTCTGATTAGCGTGGATCACAGGAAGATTCTTGGCAGACTAGGAGGGTTGACAAGAGGCTCCTTGGAAGAAAAGCTATGACAAAACTAGACAGCATAATAAAAAGAAGAGACATTACTTTACTGACAAAGGTCCGTCTAGTCAAAGCTATGGTTTTTCAAGTAGTCTCGTATGGATGTGACAGCTGGACCATAAAGAAAGATGAGCACTGAAGAACTGATGCTTTTGAACTGTGGTGCTGCAGAAGACTCTTCAGAGTCCCTTGGATAGCAAAATCAAACCAGTCAGTCCTAAAGGAGATCAGTCCTGAATATTCATTGGAAGGACTGATGCTGAAGCTGAAGCTCCAACACTTTGGCCACCTGATGAGAAGAACTGACTCATTGCAAAAGACCCTGATGCTGGGAAAGATTGAAGGCAGGAGGAGAAGGGGATGACAGAGGATGAGATGGTTGGATGGCATCACCGACTCAATGGACATGAGTCTGAGCAAGCTCCAGGAGTTGGTGATGGACATGGAAGCCTGGCGTGCTGCAGTCCATGGGGTTGCAAAGAGTCAGACATGATTGAGCAACTGAACTGACTGACTGAGGAGGGTTGATGGGGAAGGGGCAGCAGACACTTGTTGCTGACTACTGATTTATCAGAATGGTATGAAGCCATAGCCCGATCTGTTCCTCTACATTCAAGGCCAAATATATGTGTTTAACCTCGTGAGGGAGGGCCCAGCTTCTGCAGGTTCTTGTCACCAGGGCAGAGACACCAAGAGCGGACACACTTTTAGCCCGGCCTCCCACTTGTAGGTTCCAGCCTCCTTGTGATTGTCCCTCCCTGACAGCCTTCCCTGTGGACTGCAAGCTCCAGCATCAGCCTGGAGGACAAGAGCCATGCAGAGACTGCTTAGCCAAACCACCTCCCATGACTGGGTTAGAGCAGTTCCCTACAACAGAGTGTAAATATATGTATATGTATATGTATATACATAATCTCCTGTTGGTCCCACTTCTCTGGGTGAACCCCAACGTTACGCTTAGGTCACACTGGAATTGAGGTTCCTTTAACTTGCACGTGTAGGCCCCAACTTGACTTCCGGATGTCATCAGTTAAGTTCAGTCAAGTCCGTTCAGTCGTGTCCAACTCGCAGCATGGCCTCCCTGTCCATCACCAACTCCCGGGGTTTACTCAAACTCATGTCCGTTGAGTTGGTAATGCCATCCAACCATCTTATCCTCTGTTGTCCCCTTCTCCTTCTGCCCTCCCAGCATCAAGGTCTTTTCCAATTGGTCAGCTCTTCACATCAGGTGGCCAAAGTATTGGAGCCTCAGCTTCAACATCAGTCCTTCCAATGAATATTCAGGACGGATTTCCTTTAGGATGGACTGGTTGGATCTCCTTGCAGTTCCAAGGGATTCTCAAGAGTCTTCTCCAACACCACAGTTCAAAAGCGTCCATTCTTCGGCGCTCAGCCTTCTTTACGGCCCAGCTCTCACATCCACTCATGTCATAAGGAACAAGTTTTCCTCCCTGACCCTCAGCCCTCCGCCTGCATTTGCTCTTCTCCAGCCTAGAGAGCCTCGGTAACTTCAGACGTGCTGCTCTGGAATGCATGAGCCCTTTCCAAAGCTGCCGCTCTTACGTCTAGTCCTGTTGTCTCAGCAGGACCTGTAGGACTTGACTAGATTGTCCAGATGAGCGCTTTATTAAGTCCTCATCACAGACCCTTCACACAGGGCTCAGACAAAACATGTTTATTAATGATCCCTAGTTCTTGCCTGAGTTCACAAGCACATTTTGTTTTTTTCTGCCTGCAGAAGGGAGATGTTGGCCATGGGAGAAACTCACTCACTCTGGATTTGTTTGGTTTTCTGCCTGGAGACTAAATGCCAGGCCAGGCTGAGCTTCTTCTGTCTCCCTATCACTCATCAGACATACCAGGCTTGGAGGGCCTCTATTAGCCTCAGCACTGTGCCGTGCAGGGGTTTTGGCTGCAAGAGGGCCTCAAGGGCCTGACAACGACACTGCCTCACTTAAGCAGTGCCTGCCCGCCCACCCCTCACTCCCAGAATGGACGTAGAGTGAAGCCACATTACCTGGCTGAGGTTTTCCACTTCATTCTCTGTAGCTAACTGGCTTCCTAAGCCATCGAACATTCCAGACCCTCACACCCTCCCCCCGCCCCAGCCTTGCCCCATGACTCAGGTCTCTGACAGACAGATGTAAAGAGAACTAGAAATGGACCCATCTTTTGAGAGGCTCTTTACTACTGTTATCCAGGGCCTGCGGTTCTGTCTTTTGGCCTCACTTATCTGCCCAGGAAAACTCTTCAGCCCTCTTTCAGACGTTTTCATTATAACAACGTGGCAGTAAGACTAAGTGCTTGATCTCTGGATCCCTGAAAACAACAGCTAACCCCCAAATCTAGGCAGAGTGCAAACCCCACTTTATCCTTGGCCCACCCGACTCCTTAATTTCTAGCCACATATGTGCACTGTCTACAGTTGTTAAGCTCCCCACCGCTTACTCCTATGCTTTTAACGACTCTCATAACCTTGGAACAAAAACATCTTTCAAGAGAGATGATCCCAAGAAAATTCAAAAGATATTCCTGAGATCGCAGAGGAGAAAGACAGAGGGCAGAGCTGAGGCCTTAGAGGTTGACTTGTGTGTGTTTAGTATTGCTATAACCTCTGACTCTGCGTCAGGCATCGCCAGGACAGTCACTCAGAATGACTGTCGCGTCTGTGACAGTGTATGTCTGTCCCTAGACAATTACTATGGAGATGCTTAAAGGCAGATTTTGCGCTTCCCTGGTGGCTCAGGCGGTAAAGAATCTGCCTGCCATGTTGGACACCCAGGCTCAATCCCTGGGTCGGGAAGAGCCCCTGGAGAAGGAGCTGGCATCCATCCCACTCTTCTTGCTTGGTGAATTCCATGGACAGGGGAGCCTGAGGGACTACAGTCCATGGCATTGCAAAGAGTCAGATACAACTGCGCGACGACACACACATTAGAGGATTTGCTTATAAATTTCTGTGAGTTTCTAAGACCTGGGTGAGTTTGAAAGACTATGCCTCAAAATGGAACTGACATTCTCTGACTTCTCTCAGCTAGCCTGAGAGTGAGCAGGAACTCACCGAGTCATGGAAAATGCTATTTTAGGTACCTTCTGGGAGTTCTTGTGGATGTGAAGTGAAAGACCAAGAAATCAGTTCCTCTTATTTCTTCAGCTGAAGTTACATTATCCTGGGATGGCAGTCCTCACTTAGGGCTGAGGAACTGAGTCCAGGAAGCTATGCCACCTGGGAAGCCCCATCAATTTATTACCCTCCACATTCATCCTGGGTTTCTCTGGTGGCTTAGATGGTAAAGAATTCACCTGCAATGCAGGAGACCCAGGTTCAGGCCCTGGGTTGGGAATATTCTCTGAAGGAGGGAATGGCTACCCACTCCAGTATTCTTGCCTGGAGAATTCCATGGACAGAGGAGCCTGGTGGGCTATAGTCCATCAGGTCGCAAAGAGACATGACTAACACTTTCATTTCCTTTCACATTTATCCGAGCTTCTCCTACCCTGCACTCTGTTGGGAGAATCAGGAAGAATGGGCAAGACACCACTTCCTACCTGGGCCATGCCAGGCCACCCAGGGGACCTGCTGAGGCCAGCAGGACAGCAGCTTTGATGCCTCTTCCTTTCCCATCACTCTCCTGTGCCTCTCTCTGGCCTCCCAAGCCTGACCCCTTCTGAAAGGCAAGAGGAGTTTGGCTTCAGCTTGCAATGCTCCCAACTCCACCTCACTACACTTGGCTTGCTGCCTCACATGTCCTGAAAAAGATGGTTTTCTCAATCAATTTTTCTTCTTCCCACACCAACCAATGGACCTCTTTTCATGAAGGCACAGTGTTTGGGTCAAATCTAGATTTGATCTGACCTAGATTTGAATCTAGGTTCTCTCACTTGATAACTGGGTTCCTTTGCCAAGAGAATGATACTTTCAGGTTCCAAGTAAATCGAGACAATCATGGCCATGAGGAAGGTCCCTGGTAGAGTGTGGCTCCTTATAGGCACATTTTGTACATATAGGACTCCTCTCTTCCTGTTCTTATCCTTCTAGTTCAACCACAGTCACTCAGTAATTACCTCCTCATGCCCCTGACCAAGGATACTGCTCTCTTTCAAGCAAGGGAGCCTGGACTCAGTGGCCTCAAGCTGCAAAACCATAGATTCCTGAGTGTGTAGCCCAACTGAAATTCCCTCCCCAGGAGGCTGTCAAAACAGTCCATGCCTCCTAAAGCAATTCTCCCAGGAGGTGCTGTAGCTCCAGAAACAACTGACCACATTTCACGGGAAAGTTTATCTTGTAATCAAACTGTAAGAAACACAACAGCCTCTTCTGCCCCATGCTGCCGAAGCTTATGATAGTAACTCAACGATTTAAAAAATATATATTGTGTTGACATATTTCTATTCCTGGCCAAAGAAAGAAGGGAGAGAAAATACAAGTGCAATTTTTTTTAAATTTTATCCACGTTCAGGAGAAAGCACGCAACTGTGTTCCTCCCACAGCAGGATTTCTGGGTGGTGATGGTTTGGTCCCAGGGAAGGCAGGGCTTCCTCAAGGCTGGCAGAGGACTTTCCAGTACCCTTGACTTTGGTGAAAACANATCCTTCTAGTTCAACCACAGTCACTCAGTAATTACCTCCTCATGCCCCTGACCAAGGATACTGCTCTCGTTCAAGCAAGGGAGCCTGGACTTAGTGGCCTCAAGCTGCAAAACCATAGATTCCCTCCCCAGGAGGCTGTCAAAACAGTCCATGCCTCCTAAAGCAATTCTCCCAGAAGGTGCTGTAGCTCCAGAAACAACTTACCACATTTCACGGGATAGTTTATCTTGTAATCAAACTGTAAGAAACACAACAGCCTCTTCTGCCCCATGCTGCCGAAGCTTATGATAGTAACTCAACGATTTAAAAAATATATATTGTGTTGACATATTTCTATTCCTGGCCAAAGAAAGAAAGGAGAGAAAATACAAGTGCAATTTTTTTTTTTTTTTTATCCACGTTCAGGAGAAAGCACGCAACTGTGTTCCTCCCGCAGCAGGATTTCTGGGTGGTGATGGTTTGGTCCCAGGGAAGGCAGGGCTTCCGCAAGGCTGGCAGAGGACTTTCCAGTACCCTTGACTTTGGTGAAAACAGTGTAGCGAGGACCAAGAATAGGCACGGATGAATGCAGACACAGGATGCTGGGAGTGTCTCCAGCTGGAAGGGCCCGGCGCTAGGAAATGAGCCTGGGATCTGCCGAGTCCTGCAACTGGGACGTGTGTGGCCTGGAGCAAGTGACAGGTCATCTCTGATCCTCCACTTTCCCTACTGTGAAAAGCACCACAGTCCCAGTGAAAACTGATAGGCAGGTGTCTGCCCTCTCTCTCTCTCTCCTTTGTCCCACTGGTGAGGATGGGGCCCAGATACTGTCTCTGCCTTGGAGGAGTCTTTTTCCTGTCTCCAGCACTCGCGAGACCTGTGGGTATCCTGGGCACCTGCCAGCCTTCCCCTGGCAACAAGAGCAGAGTACCAGCAGGGGTCAGCCCATAAACCTCGCAGGATCTTCAGAGGGCAGTGAGCTAGCAGGGAGAGGCCTCCCTCAAGAATAGCACAAAAGGCCACTGTTTATCAAGCTCATGCTCTGTGCCAGGCACACACTTCATCCTCACAACAGCCCTGTGAGGGCAGTATGGAAAACGAGATCCAGAGAGGTTTGGTCCCATGCCCCAGGCATCCAGCCAGTGGACGCAGAGGGCCATAACCACCTCCTAAGCTGCCTACTTGGGAGGGAGCAGAAGGCCCATTCCAAGAGAGATCCTGCAGATGGTATACGGGTGTGCTCTTTACTTCAGACAAACTCTCTGTCTCCACTCTGCTTTGTTCCACCTTCCCTGGGATCAGAGGCTATGGATGAGAAGCACTGTGGAGTCCTGAAGAGTCCATTGTCCAGGACTCTGCAATCACTGGGGCCCTGCTTTCTCTAAGCCTTGGGCAGGAATATGTACGGATATCTATAACGGACCAGGCATGATACCAACTCCTTATTCCATGACCTGCCCATTATGCAGATTGGNACTGTGGAGTCCTGAAGAGTCCATTGTCCAGGACTCTGCAATCACTGGGGCCCTGCTTTCTCTAAGCCTTGGGCAGGAATATGTACGGATATCTATAAAGGACCAGGCATGATACCAACTCCTTATTCCATGACCTGCCCATTATGCAGATTGGCAAACTGAGCCTCAGAGAAGATTAATAACAGTTCAAGCTCGCCCAACATGTGACTACACTTCTCTGCAAAGCTGATGGTCGGGCCATCCCAACCTTCTAAGGTGACAATGCTGACTTTACCCAGCCACTAAGCAACCAGCGGATCCCAAGCAGCACACTCGCAGCAGCAGCCCTCACCTCATCCGACCGCGGAGAAGATTTGTTAGGATGAGTAGAGAATGTCAGCCATGCTTAAGAAGCTTGATCTCCGAGAGACAGAAGACTGCTTTCTTTTCCTTTTACGTCTTGGACCCTAATCATTGTTGTGCATGTAAATACATGTGTTCTGTTTTGCATTTTAGAAAAAAAACCCAAAACCACCAGCACCTACAAGGCACCTGGGAAGTTAGGAGGGAACTAATACCCGTGTCTGGCTGTCTCATGTGCCAGGCTCTGTTTGGTGCTCCGTATACTGACTCCTTGCCGCATTTCGCTTCTGTGAGAGAGGTACCATTGCCCTCTCCATACCACAGAGGAGGCGCCTGAGACTTAGAGCAGTGATCTGGCCTGCAGTTCTGGGACACTGGGACTGGAACCCGGGGTTCCAGCTCCGATTGGTGGGTCCCGTGGCTTTCTCATCCTCTCCCGGAGCCTGGAAGCAGAGCAGAGGGAGGAGGGAGGCCCAAGCTGGCAGATGTGAAGAAAGATCTTCCAGGGCAGAATGCCACGAACTGTGGGAGGGTCTGGAGGTGAGAGGATGTAGCGAATCTTAAACCTGACATATTTCACTTTTAACATCCTCCCCTGACACTCTCCAGATGCAGGAAGTGGTGAGAGTGCACATTCTTCAAAAGCCATCCCAGGCGAATAATCTGACCCTGAAACAGAAGGGGAAGCAGGTTAGGAAAGTGGGGCGCGGGGCGGAGGTGGGGTTACGTGCTGTGCAAGGCCAGGTCGGGCACACGATGTCCTTCACGCGGGATCTGGGGAGGCCCTCCTGGGCCACGTGCGCTGGTCAGACAACCGCACTCTCCTGGTTCCCAGACATGAAAGATGGGCCAGGGCGAGGGGCCACTCCCCTCCTCCCTCCCCCATAGGACTAGAGTGCCGGCCACAGACCTCTGACGATGCCTTTCAAGAGGGTGTGTTTTCTAAACAATGTCCAATAAATCATAACTCCAGTTTCAAATTCTCAACCAAAAGGCATCCCAATCTGGCCTGGTTCTCTTGGTCCAGGACCCCTGCCATTCAGCCTCTTTCACTGAGGCTGGACTATATCAGGGGTCAGTGTGCCACCCTAGCCTCCAGACTCAGGTTGATCAGTGCCCAGGCTGTGGCTCATCGGGCACTGCCATCTGTACTGAGTCTTCAGGACTGGGAGCAAGAAAGGCCTGTTCTTGCCAGGGTCCCGCACACCTCCCTGGGGCAGTGTGCTGTGGGGACGGGAGCCCCCGAGCCACTGCTGTGTGGCTGGCTGGACTTAGCTAAAGTCACAACTTGGCTGGGCCTCGGTTTCCTCATTTGTCAAGCAAGGATCATGATTTCTCCCTGGGGGGTTCCTGAAACGCTGCTCTAGGGGCAGAAGAGGAACTGGGAACCCAGATGGTTGTTGTCTTGGAGAGGGAGGCAGCGAAGAAGGAGGGAAGCGGAGACGGGAGGAAGTCCTTCCGTCAGAGTTAACAGTCCTCACTGCTGAAGCCAAACCAGACAGTTGGAGAAGCGTTTCTCCCCACGGTCGGTAGAGGGCGCCACCATCCACAAGCAGGTGCGCCGGAGACCGCCATTCACTGCCTTTGCTCTCCTGCACTCCACGCCCAGTCCGTTTTGGAGCCTGCGTCGCTCCAACCCTCCAGAGCCCTTCACCTCCCTCTGCGGCCACCCCCGGCCTTGGGCCCACACCCCTTTCCCGTGCAGCAGCCATGCGCCTGCTCCTTCACTTCTGAGCTTATTGCTGCCTGTGGGATGGAGGCCAAGGCGTGGCCGCTTCCGGACTGGCCAGAGTCCACGCGTGAGCAGCCCTGCCTTCCTTTCTGGCCTCCTCCCTGGCGCTGCCCGCCTCAGACACCTGGCCTTCTCCTTCCTGATTCACCCACCGCAGCCGCATCTGCAGCCCCAGAACCTTCACACAAGCCACTGTCGTCCCTGAGTCTGTCTTTCCTCTCCTTTCACCTGGTTCTCTCTTTCACTTTCAGATACTTGGTCTCTGTGACTAGCAAACAGCCCTAAAGTGCGTGGGTGTACACATGCCACAGCTATACTTTCAAAACAATTTCCGGGGGAGAGTCCCTTCTGATATAATGGTTGCCTCCCTCCCATACTAGACGGTGAAGTTCATGAGGGCAGGAGCCCTGGTACCCCAGGGCCTCGTGCCAGAGGCAGGAACATGTGCTAAATGCTGGAACGCCAGGCCCATGGGGATCACTTAAAGCACTCAGATTCTAGAATTTTCTGTCATCTTAGAAGAGTGGTTTCTAAGTATTGTAGCTATAGTGTTTCATTGGACTGTGCAGGGAGTCAAGACTTCTTTGTTCTGGGGGCACCTCTCGGTGTCCAGAGAAGATGTGAGGATTCCGGGTTTCTCTTGGAATGGAAACAGAAGCAGGAGGCCTTCCCTGCATCACACCAACTATCAGAGCAACGTATCCACCCCTCTGTGACAGTGCGCATGACAACTCTTGCGCTACGCCTCATCTTCTCCCTAAAGCAGAGCCTGAACTATATAACCCGGAGCTCAGACTCCAAAACCAAAGTGCCACAGGGGGCCAGCCTGCCTGTAAGGCCTTTGACTTCCTTTGGCTTAGTGAGTGGGGAAGTAAACCAATAGTGACCCCACTAGCTCTCTCTGGAGAGAAGGGACAGCTGAAGAGAGTCCCAATTAAAAATAATGTTTGAACTTTGTCTTAAAGCAGAAGGACAGTCTCTGGTAATGGTTCAGGGCCACATTCGGGAGGGGTGCAGGCAAAGGCCCAGAGGGTGGACAAAGTGGCATGTTCAGGACATCATAATTGGTGGCCTTCAAGGAGAGGAGGCTAAGACTGTGGTAGCAGCGGAGGATGAGCCCCTGAAGGATTTGAAACAGACTCTGCTGCAAGAAAGATGACCTTGGCAGCCAGAGGGAACTCTTCCTGTCGGGGGAGGAGAGGCCTGGAGTCAGGAAGGGAGAACAGGCTGTGGCTCCACTCCAGCAGGGAGAGGGGAGGCCTGGATCAAGGCCAGCCCGCAGGAGGGCAGCAGGGACGGAGAGGCAAGACAGAACCCAGCACCCAGCCGCCACCTGCCGCAGAAGTGACCAAGCCCACGGCCTGCTCAGGACCAGGCAAACCTGCCAGCAGGGCCCATAACTGCCTGTCCAGACAGCGCCAACACTTCTGCCCTGGTTCTGTCCACTAAGCTCCACCCTCTGGGGTGGCAGCGGGCAGGGACCACACAGAAAACTTACTTAACAAACTGGTAAGTGTAGGGAAAGAACGGAAGAGGGAAGAGATGGGAAGATGGGGGCGGAGGGGGGGAGCAGAGGGACTTATTAGTAACGAGAACGGAGTCTCCAAGCAGGTAACTTTCAGTTGAATTCTGAGAAACCAGTAGGAACTGGTCAGGTAAAGAGTCTGGAAAAGTCTTCAAAGCAGAAAGAACAGCACAGACCAAACCTCTGAGGAGGTAAACCTCACCAGCCTGGAGGAGCGGGCAGTGCAGAATGGCGGCAGTGTCCCTGAGGAGCATCAGGATGGAAGCTGAAGAGGCGGCAAGGCCTGGACGGCCCCAGTGAGACCCTCACTAGGTCTGGTGAGGCCCTGAGGACGTCTCAGGAGAGCTTGTTGAGTTGGGCCCCAAGAGTGGGAGTCAGGTGTCTCAGGGTCCAGTCCAGGCTTCCCACACAGCGCGGCGGACGCTTGGTAATCATCAACCTGAAGGGGTGATCTTCCGGCCTCAGCACCGTGGGTCCTGACAGCTCCTCCCTAGGAGCTGGGATGGTATTCTTTGGAAGGTCCAGGCCTTGTCTGTACCCCTGTTGGCCATGCCCGACACACTCTGGCCAGGACCCCCAGTGGGCAGCACAAGCTCTTTTTCTTTGCTAATTACTACCTGACATTTTAATGTTCACATTTAATTACGTTCTCCACCCTTTGGTACAAAAAACCAAAAACGCATGAAGCCTTGGAGGCCTATAAACCAAATAACAGAACTTTTGTAAAACCCTTTGAAGTCCCTGCTGGAGCCCAAAACTGCTTTCCCTTTGAATGTGCCGATTGTGTGTTGGGGCTTTTGAAATGAGGAAAAGGCTCTGGGATCTGGGGACACATTCACAGCAAAATGTGCTCCCAGGGAAGGGTGCACGTGCGCACACACACACACACACACACAGAGACAGTCTGGAGCCACCCATAAACATGTCACTGCCTCACAGGGACTTCCTGAGCCTCCATGAATTTCTTGATTCTTTCCTGGAAAGCTGCATTCGTTACCCAGCAGAGTATCAGTTAAGAACTGAAGGTTCAGAGCTCACAGTCTAGCCTACCATCCCTCACGCATAACCTGGGCAAATGACCATGTTTCTCCCTCCTCATGGAATAGGCAGTGGTGATGTCCAAGAAACCTTCCCAGGGCTTGGTGTGTGATCCCATCCCATCTACACTGGGTTTAGGAAGCTGACTTGTTATGTGAACACCAAATCATGAGGTCACTTTATAACATTTTAAAAGATTTTCTGTGAGAATAAATTCACCTTCCAGTGGACACACCTCCTCTGGACACAGTGTTCAAACAAAGCAGGCTGGGTGGGGGGCCTGCTCTGAGCTCCTTCGTGTAAATGCTTACGAGCTCCCCAGTGACAGCTGTGCCATGAGGATGTTCTAACACAAGGTCTTTTTGAGGTTGGTCTGCAGCTCCCATAAGGTGGACTCATCACTCCCACTTCATCTTCTTTCCTAGTGACTCTGGAAGCAGAAGCAAGTGGTGACAGGGTGCAATTTCCCATGAACAGCTTCTGTCCTCTTTAGAATTCTGTGGTGAGATTTTGCTGGCCCCCCAAAAGGAGGTAGGGGCTTCCCAGGTGACTCAGTGATACAGAATCTGCCTGCTAATGCAGGAGTCACAGGAGATGTGGTTCGATCCCTAGGTTGGAAGATCCCTAGGTTGGAGGAGGAAATAGCAGCCTACTCCAATATTCTTGCCTGGATAATCCCATAGACCCAAGGATCCTGGCAGTCTGCAGTCCATGGGGTCTCAAAGAGCTAGGCATGACTGAGCAGGCACGAACTCATAAAGGCGTGGAGGTCAATCCCCCTCTGCTTTGAATCCACACTGGACGCAGTGACTTGCTGGTAACCAATACAATGGAACAGAAGCAAGGCTCCCTGGTGACGGGTTAGCAGAGGTCCTGCCTTGCAGTTCCTGTCTTGTTCTCCAACACTGCCTCTTGGAACATTTTTTCCTGGAATCCAGATGCCATGCTGTGAGAAGCCCAAACCCAAACAAAAGGCAGTTGACAGCGGGAGCAACCGAAATTTACGTATTTGGCAGCCCCGCCTTCTAGTCATCTCAACTCAGGCACCGCACACAAGGGAAGAATTCTCCTGGTGGTTCTAGCCTGAGCTGAGTCCCGGCTCGCAGGGAGCATAAACCACTCATAAACCCCTTTCTGCCTTGTCCAGATTCCTCACCCACAAATTTGTGACCATAATCACACAGCTCTGTTTTACACCACTGAGCTTGGATGGCTCATCAAACAGCAAATGAAAAAATGGCGATAGCCACAAAGATGTTCAGATAATGCAACGCTGAAGGTCAAGTTGGGAGACGGGTGTGTGATCATATAATTTACTGTTCAGCTTGGAATAACCGTAAAAGAAAGAGGGAACGCTATTAATATGTATGTCAGAATAAAGAGCGTAAACTGGAATTCTTCTGGAATCCCAGTCACCGTAGTGATGGGGCTACTTCATCACTGACGCTCCCTTCCTTCTCTTCCTGTTCTGCAAGGGGAAAGCCCAAGCTTGGTTTTAGAATATCTGCATTTACGCTCTTGCTGTCACTTCATGGTTGAATGACATTAGGTACATCATCTAGACAATCTTAGATAACCTCTAAAGCCCCCGCTTTCCAGTCGGCAAAATGAGAATAATAAGTCCTTTCTTCTTTCAGCCAGCCTGCAAGCCATAGCAGTTAAATTTTTTCATCTTATGGCACTGAGAAAACTGCCCTAGAAGAAGTCCTCAGTGACTGGCTCGCAGACCATCCAAAACGTTCTGTTCGGTTCTCACCTTACATGACCCCTCGGCGGTATCCAACGGTGACGGTTAATCTTGTGTGTCAATTTGACTTGGCCGTGGGGTACCCAGATATTTGGCCAAATATTATTCTAGGTGTATCTGAGAGGGCATTTCTGAATGAGATCAGCATGTGAATTAGTAGGCTGAGTAAAGTAGATGTTTCTCTAGGCAACTTTGCAGTAAAAGAATGGCGGAAAGACNAAGGGTGCACGTGCGCACACACACACACACACACACAGAGACAGTCTGGAGCCACCCATAAACATGTCACTGCCTCACAGGGACTTCCTGAGCCTCCATGAATTTCTTGATTCTTTCCTGGAAAGCTGCATTCGTTACCCAGCAGAGTATCAGTTAAGAACTGAAGGTTCAGAGCTCACAGTCTAGCCTACCATCCCTCACGCATAACCTGGGCAAATGACCATGTTTCTCCCTCCTCATGGAATAGGCAGTGGTGATGTCCAAGAAACCTTCCCAGGGCTTGGTGTGTGATCCCATCCCATCTACACTGGGTTTAGGAAGCTGACTTGTTATGTGAACACCAAATCATGAGGTCACTTTATAACATCTTAGAAGATTTTCTATGAGAATAAATTCACCTTCCAGTGGACACAGCTCCTCTGGACACAGTGTTCAAACAAAGCAGGCTGGGTGGGGGGCCTGCTGTGAGCTCCTTCGTGTAAATGCTGACGAGCTCCCCAGTGACAGCTGTGCCATGAGGATGTTCTAACACAAGGTCTTTTTGGGGTTGGATCGCAGCTCCCATAAGGTGGACTCATCACTCCCACTTCATCTTCTTTCCTAGTGACTCTGGAAGCAGAAGCAAGTGGTGACAGGGTGCAATTTCCCATGAACAGCTTCTGTCCTCTTTAGAATTCTGTGGTGAGATTTTGCTGGCCCCCCAAAAGGAGGTAGGGGCTTCCCAGGTGACTCAGTGATACAGAATCTGCCTGCTAATGCAGGAGTCACAGGAGATGTGGTTCGATCCCTAGGTTGGAAGATCCCTAGGTTGGAGGAGGAAATAGCAGCCTACTCCAATATTCTTGCCTGGATAATCCCATAGACCCAAGGATCCTGGCAGTCTGCAGTCCATGGGGTCTCAAAGAGCTAGGCATGACTGAGCAGGCACGAACTCATAAAGGCGTGGAGGTCAATCCCCCTCTGCTTTGAATCCACACTGGACGCAGTGACTTGCTGGTAACCAATACAATGGAACAGAAGCAAGGCTCCCTGGTGACGGGTTAGCAGAGGTCCTGCCTTGCAGTTCCTGTCTTGTTCTCCAACACTGCCTCTTGGAACATTTTTTCCTGGAATCCAGATGCCATGCTGTGAGAAGCCCAAACCCAAACAAAAGGCAGTTGACAGCGGGAGCAACCGAAATTTACGTATTTGGCAGCCCCGCCTTCTAGTCATCTCAACTCAGGCACCGCACACAAGGGAAGAATTCTCCTGGTGGTTCTAGCCTGAGCTGAGTCCCGGCTCGCAGGGAGCATAAACCACTCATAAACCCCTTTCTGCCTTGTCCAGATTCCTCACCCACAAATTTGTGACCATAATCACACAGCTCTGTTTTACACCACTGAGCTTGGATGGCTCATCAAACAGCAAATGAAAAAATGGCGATAGCCACAAAGATGTTCAGATAATGCAACGCTGAAGGTCAAGTTGGGAGACGGGTGTGTGATCATATAATTTACTGTTCAGCTTGGAATAACCGTAAAAGAAAGAGGGAACGCTATTAATATGTATGTCAGAATAAAGAGCGTAAACTGGAATTCTTCTGGAATCCCAGTCACCGTAGTGATGGGGCTACTTCATCACTGACGCTCCCTTCCTTCTCTTCCTGTTCTGCAAGGGGAAAGCCCAAGCTTGGTTTTAGAATATCTGCATTTACGCTCTTGCTGTCACTTCATGGTTGAATGACATTAGGTACATCATCTAGACAATCTTAGATAACCTCTAAAGCCCCCGCTTTCTAGTCGGCAAAATGAGAATAATAAGTCCTTTCTTCTTTCAGCCAGCCTGCAAGCCATAGCAGTTAAATTTTTTCATCTTATGGCACTGAGAAAACTGCCCTAGAAGAAGTCCTCAGTGACTGGCTCGCAGACCATCCAAAACGTTCTGTTCGGTTCTCACCTTACATGACCCCTCGGCGGTGTCCAACGGTGACGGTTAATCTTGTGTGTCAATTTGACTTGGCCGTGGGGCACCCAGATATTTGGCCAAATATTATTCTAGGTGTATCTGAGAGGGCATTTCTGAATGAGATCAGCATGTGAATTAGTAGGCTGAGTAAAGTAGATGTTTCTCTAGGCAACTTTGCAGTAAAAGAATGGCGGAAAGACGCGGCATGCAAGCATTAGTCAAACAAAGTAGGAGTGGCTACCTTAAGATCTCTGCGACGGCAGAGCTCAGAGCATTAGAGGCGTAGAGGGACACGGTGCGACGACAAAAGGGATCGGTCCTGCAAGAAGCTAGCGCGAGCGCACACAGAGGGTCACGTCGTGTGTCTTGAGGGATGCCTCGTCTAAGAGGACAGACACGAGTGTGTCTACACGGGGGAGTGGAATGAGCAAAGACACTGCATGTAGTTAGAGGATCGGAGGAGAACGTAGACGAGAACGGAGATGCGGTCAGAGGAAGAGCCAGCGGTGGACCGTCTCTGATACCACCCTAAATGCCCCTCCAAACGTGTCAGCACGCCTCTGTAGCTGCCAGAAAGCATGGAGGGCCACAGGCTTAACAGTGACGTTGGACCAACTTACTTCCCACTCGACTTTTTCAATCTACTCTTACTCCTTAAAATGCTAGTTTATGAACCAATCAAGACTGACAGTAAAACAGTTTGTGCTAGGTTTTTGTGTCCTAATCCCCCGTAATTCTGACGAAGAGCACTGGGCAGCTCAGTTTGTCTGGCACACACTAGATGCTGATGAGTATTTGCTAAGATGAACAAAGTGTACTTTAATACAAACTGAACTAAACTCAAGCCCTTTGGGACAACTTTGGAACACAAATGCTTAAGGAAGAGTGTTTACCCTTAATGAACCTTAGGTGACCTGTAAATTACTCATATTCAGTTCGGTAATTGGCAGTTATTTAGCTAAGTCTTGATTACATGTAAAAAGCCAGAGCTGGTCAATGGATAACGCCGCAGTTCTGTTTCACCTCCTCCCCCTGCCTGGACATCCTTTTCATAAAAGGACACCTTGCTGTTTGTACAGCAGCCGGAGGCTCACATGTGAATTCTTTGTATGCCCTGCAAGCAATCCAAGCATCTGACTTCCATTCTCCACTCACAGCTGGGGCAAGTGAGAGAAGTCAGCAGAAAGTTGGAGGTTTGTTAACAGGGGGTTTATTTTGGCACTCAGTTGCAATTAAATCCAGTGGGTTAAAAGCTTCTGAATGCATTACCCTCTTTGAAACAGGGCACTTTTAAAGAGTGTTTCCACAATATTCATCACCAATGTTATATATGGCTGTCTTTCACCCTCAAATAATGCTTTCTTTCCTTGGAAGGAAAAGCAACTTTCTCATCGTCATAATTGAATCCAAACATCTGTCACCCACAACAGCATGGTTTTAGAGGTCGGCTAATGGAGATCTGGCTCACAGAGCACCCAGAACCGCAGTCATTTGCAACACATTTACACCCACACCCACACGTACGTGCACACACCCTGAATGCATTACTCCAGAAAATTATTCGTCTTCACTATCATTTCTTTGAATTAAAGTAAGACGCGGATGAATGTAGTTGCAATAGTAAGAGGAGCAAAGGCCTTGGGGAGAGGAGAGCTTGACTGCCTTCACATCAGCGTAACCTCTCTAGCCCTCAGTTTCCAACCCTGTGAAAAATGTGAAGGATGAAGCCACCTCCATTTATCTTATAGCCCACCAGTGGCTTTACGGGTTCATGCATTTGGACGTTGGTGTGAAGGTCCCTCCAGTAGCTGCGTTCTACTAGAGCCTCGTCATTCTTCAAGACTCAGCGATTTTAATGCTGCTTCCCCAAGCAAGCTCTCCGTGGCTCCCTCACATGGAGTGACCAGCTCACTTTTCACATCCCAGAAACCTTGCAACTGGTTGCACTTCAGTATTCATTGTGCTCTATGTGCCGGTTTTCCAGTCTAAACTATTAATCCACAGAGAACAGACCGGGTCTTATTCTCCATTTCCCCGATGGCAAACAAAGGATCGGCACAATGCAGGTGCTAAGGAAAGGCTGAAGGAGTGAATACGCAGCTGGATGAGCAATCTCCTGAGTGGCACGACTCCTTAAAGGCGGCATCACCGGAGAAGACCTGTCTGCTGGCCACTCGCCCCTGCCTCTGCAGCATGATGAGAAGGTGGCCTTGCAGAGCCCGTGCTCGTCACAATTCAGCTACTGTCACTCCGAACGTTCCCCCCTCTCTTTCCCTCCACTCCTTACTGCTGGAGCTTGCATAAAATAAATGATGGAAGATTTTCAGTGCCCTTCTGTGTATCTTAACCTCTTTTTCAGGTATCCATACTTTCCACTACACTGTTCCCTTTTTTATTTTATTTTTTTATGGAGCTCAGACACAGAGCTCTGATGTCTCTTTCTTTTCCTAATTCATGATATCAGTTGTAATGGATTAGTGTGTGTGTGTGTGTGTGTGTGTGTGTGTGCGTGCATGCGCACGCACACACTCAGATGCTCAGTCATGTCCAACTCTTTGAGACCTCGTGGACTGTAGCCTACCAGACTCCTCTGTCCAGAGAATTTTCCAGGCAAGAATACTGGAGCAGGTTGCCATTTCCTACTCCAGGAGATCTTCATGACCCAGGGATCGAACCCAAGTCTCTTGCATCTCCTGCCTTGGCAGGCAAATTCTGTGTCACTGAACAATTGGGGAAGTCCTCAAAGGATTCCCCTTCTGATGACCTGCTGAAAGATCCTGTCTCTAAACATGACCAGATCGGGGGTTTAGGCTTCAACATATGGATTCAGGGGGACACAATTCAGTCCGTGGCCCTTTTAGTGTGAGCTGTGTCCAAACCAAACAGAAACAAGTAGTGCACGAAATGGAGATGCACGCACTTGGTGTTTCTCTTCTTTTCGTCAATGGTTTTAACTCCAAGAATAAAACAATGTCTTTCATGACTCAGAGCTCACAAGCACTGTCTCCTATACACGTGTCCCCACGTTCTCGTGAATCTCTGTTGTATGTTGTGAGTGTGTGGGAGAGGTTGTCCAGTGAGGATGAACTTTGGATTGCCTTAGTGAGCTCCACTGCCGGCTGTCGGTAGAGACACCACACTACCTTGGAGCTGGCTTTCTCTGCTCTGGGCTACTGGACGGCAGCAAATAGATGCTCTCTGCTTATGTCTATTGCTTTGCATTGAGAAGGTCATTCTTCTCCATATTATTCTTGGTTCTGGAAGACGACAAGGTCCCAGGCTCCCTTGTCGAGGTTTAATGTTAGAGTCGATTTAGGGGGCCCCTACTGGTAGAGCTGATGGGAAAGGAGAGAAGAGCTCCTAACAGGAGGTGCACTGTGAGGGCAGAGAGGGTGGAACTGGTCACCCTGGCCCAACATAGGGCGCAGGAAAGGCTGTGGCTGAGGCGGGACATCCTCTTGTCAGGCCCACCTGAGCATGTCTTGGGAACATGTATGGGGTGCACGTGATTGTGGGTGTTGTATGCACCTGTGTGTACATAAGTCAAAGCAGCTGTCTATCTGGGTAACTGAACATGAGAGGTCCAGACCCACCAAATACGGATCCACTGTGGAGCACACGAGAAAAGCCCCTCCCTGCCTCCTGCCCTGACCTAGTGCTCCGTGCTCCCACTAGTGCTCCCACCAGTGCTCCCACATCGCCAGACTCGTGAGCTCCTGCATCCGACAAGGTTTCCTGAAACGGAGGCAAGCAGCAAGAGCAATGTCCAGAAGAGAGTATTTCAAGGACAGACTGGGGGAAAGTGACCACGCGGACCTGGACTGGGCCAGCCTCCCTGAGTTCTAAGGGCGGATGATGACCTGACCCCAGGAGGAAGGAAGCTTCTTGGGGAGGGAGAGAGGAGAGCAAACACTAGCAGTGTTAAAATGCAAATACTAGAAGCAGTAAGATTTCATGTTATACACCAAGCTTATGAATTGCCTCCATTGTTTTGCAGTCAAGGAAACCATCGCAAAAATATATGTTTATGAATCAAATACATGCTTATTAACACATACTTTATGCCAAAACCAGAATCAGACTTTGGGGACGCAGAGCGCCTCAGCACTGATCCACCTGCAAGGGGCACCTGGTCGGGGAGGAGGGACCCCAGTCAGCTGTGCTGGCGCCAGTTGGCCCGTGGAGTGATCACGCCTGGACTGATTGGAAGGAAGACTGCCCAGGGGAGGTGTCCATGGGTAGCGCACCGTAAAGTGAATGAGAGCTTGTTCCGAGTAGAATAAGGTGTCGGGCGGTGACCAGCTGTCCTTATTTCACATTTTTGAAAGTAAGAGTCTTCCATCCAGGGGGTGCGGCTGAGCCCATCTGTGACCGCAGGTGGTTCCAGGGAGGAGCTGGCCGTCAGGGACGTCCGGGGGCGTGTACAACAAGCTCCAGCATGGAATTCTCCGTCCTGCTCTTGGTTATGTTCCCCCAACATGGAAACACGGGAACATTCCCTTTGCATCTGGCCAAACTGGAGCTGGTGCTGGAGACGCAAAGACCTCCCCAGCCTGGCGGGCCCCGGAGGAGAGCCGTCAAGCAACTCCTGCCTTCATCTGCTTTCCATCATCCTCCCTTCGAAGCACATTCTCGCAAGTTAACAAAACAGTTTGCTGGGTCAGGAAGTTCACCTTCACGTGAGAACCCTGAGGGGTGAAGCTCCTTGACCAAGCTCTTAATTAAATCATAATTTACTTAGGTCTGGGGGTGTGGTCCTGGTGCTGGCAAGCCCCTCACCATGCCTCTAATTCCCAGGGTGATCTGGATATCAGCTGAGCAGGCACCAGGCCACAGCTGGCTGTAGGATGCTCTCTGGCAGAGGTCTGAGTTCTAACGAGGCTCTGTTTGTCTACAGATCACATTTTGGTACCTGCTAACAGAATCGGGGAGCATCCGGGATCCCTCATCCCACAGTTTCTTAAGTTGCTGTCAATAGGACTTTGGCTCAACTTACTCCTCATCTCTCCAAGGAAATTATGGGAAGAGCAGCTTTCTGGGCCTTCGCACATGTCAGCAGTCAAGTGACAGCCCCCAGGAGGTGCCGCGCCCCCAGCTCAGGGTATTGCTGGTGAAGTGGTGGTGCTTGAAGCCAGGATCTCAAAAGCATTAGAATGCTTTGGAAAGGGAGGAATTTTGCCATCACTTCTCCACTGCGGAATTCGTACACACTGAGGGGCTTTCCAAGAAGCAGGGGCATGGATACAGAAGTGGGCAGCACAGCAGGGGACCTTCCTCTCCCTCAGCAGCGACAATAGCAGGGATCCTTGGGCATCTGGGAAAACAGGGGAAACACGACTGGCAGTGTTCTGGGCCTTCCGTGCTGTTTGTATTTTGTGGCAATTGCTTGTGCTAATTTCTGTCATCCAGAATCTCCCTGTGGACAGAATGGGTTTTCCATGATTGCATATGCTTCCCTGGCACAGAGACCCGGCAGAAAATAGGTCTAGCCAGATGGAAGACAGGATGCGTTCTTTAATGTGGGCCACGGCCATCGGGGACTTTTGAAATCGTGTACCCCACAATAAACTGTGGAAAATTCTGAAAGAGATGGGAATACCAGACCACCTGACCTGCCTCTTGAGAAACCTATATGCAGGTGAGGAAGCAACAGTTAGAACTGGACATGGAACAACAGATTGGTTCCAAATAGGAAAAGGAGTCCATCAAGGCTGTATATTGTCACCCTGCTTATTTAACTTCTATGCAGAGTACATCATGAGAAATGCTGGGCTGGAAGAAGTACAAGCTGGAATCAAGATTGCCGGGAGAAATATCAATAATCTCAGATAAGCAGATGACACCACCTTTCTGGCAGAAAGTGAAGAGGAACTAAAAAGCCTCCTGATGAAAGTGAAAGAGGAGAGTGAAAAAGTTGGCTCAAAGCTTAACATTCAGAAACATCTGGTCCCATCACTTCATGGGAAATAGATGGGGAAACAGTGGAAACAGTGTCAGACTTTATTTTTCTGGGCTCCAAAATCACTGCGGATGGTGACTGTACCCATGAAATTAAAAGGCGCTTACTCCTTGGAAGAAAAGTTACGACCAACCTAGATAGCATATTCAAAAGCAGAGACATTACTTTGCCAACAAAGGTCCATTTAGTCAAGGCTATGGTTTTTCCAGTAGTCATGTATGGATATGAGAGTTGGACTGTGAAGAAGGCTGAGTGCTGAAGAATTGAAGCTTTTGAACTGTGGTGTTGGAGAAGACTCTTGAGAGTCCTTTGGACTGCAAGGAGATCCAACCAGTCTGTTCTAAAGGAGATCAGTCCTGAATGTTCTTTGGAAGGAATGGTGCTAAAGCTGAAACTCCAGTACTTTGGCTACCTCATGTGAAAAGTTGAATAGACTTTTGGAAATAGACATTGGAAAAGACTCTGATGCTAGGAGGGATTGGGGGCAGGAGGAGAAGGGGACAACAGAGGATGACATGATAGGAGGACATCACTGACTTGATGGAAATGAGTTTGAGTGAACTCCAGGAGTTGGTGATGACAGGGAGAACTGGCATGCTGCAATTCATGGGGTTGCAAAGAGTCGGACACAACTAAGTGACTGAACTGAACTAAACTGAGTGCAGCAGTTAAATATCATCATCTTTTAGGATTTGAAATAGCTCAACTGGAATTCCTTCAACTCCACTAGCTTTGTTCATAGTGATGCTTCCTAAGGTCCACTTGACTTCACATTCCAGGATATCTGGATCTAGGTGAGTGAACACACCATGATGGTTATTTGAGTCATGAACATCTTTTTTTGTATAGTTATGTGTATTCTTGCCACCTCTTCTTAATATCTTCTACTTCTGCTAGGTCCATATTATTTCTATCCATTATTGTGCCCATCTTTGCATGAAATGTTCCCTTGATATCTCTAATATTCTTGAAGAGATCTTTAGTCTTTCCCATTCTATTGTTTTCCTCTATTTCTTTGCAAGAAATAATTCCTCAAGCCAGACTTCAACAGTATGTGATCTGTGAACTTCCAGATGTTCAAGCTGGATTTACAAAAGGCAGAGGAACCAGAGATCAAATTGCCAACATCCGTTGGATTATCAAAAAAGCAAGAGAGTTCCAGTAAAATATCAACTTCTGCTTTATTGACTACTCCAAAGTCTGGCAGAGTGGATCACAACAAACTGTGGAAAATTCTGAAGGGATGGGAATACCAGGCCAGCTTACCTGCCTCCTGAGAAATGTGTATGCAAGTCAAGAAGCAACAGTTAGAACTGGACATGGAACAACAGACTGGTTCCAAATAGGAAAAGGAGTGCACCAAGGCTGTATATTGTCACCCTGCTTATTTAACTTCTATGCAGAGTACATCATGAGAAACACTGGATTGGAAGAAACACAAGCTGGAATCAAGATTGCTGGGAGAAATATCAATAACCTCAGATATTCAGATGATACCACCCTTATGGCAGAAAGTAAAAAGGAACTAAAGAACCTCTTCATGAAAAGTGAAAGAGGAGAGTGGAAAAGTTGGCTTAAAACTCAACATTCAGAAAACTAGGATCATGGCATCCAGTCCCATCACTTCATGGGAAATAGATGGGGAAACAGTGGAAACAGTGTCAGACTTTATTTTGGGGGGCTCGAAAATCACTGCAGATAGTGACTGCAGCCATGAAATTAAAAGACACTTACTCCTTGGAAGAAAAGTTATGACCAACCTAGATAGCATATTCAAAAGCAGAGACATTACTTTGCCGACTAAGGTCCGTCTAGTCAAGGCTATGGTTTTTCCAGTGGTCATGTATGGATGTGATATTTGGACTGTGAAGAAGGCTGTGTCGAAGAATTGAAGCTTTTGAACTGTGGTGTTGGAGAAGACTCTTGAGAGTCCTTTGGACTGCAAGGAGATCCAACCAGTCTGTTCTAAAGGAGATCAGTCCTGAATGTTCTTTGGAAGGAATGGTGCTAAAGCTGAAACTCCAGTACTTTGGCTACCTCATGCGAAGAGTTGACTCACTGGAAAAGACTCTGATGCTGGGAGGGATTGGGGGCAGGAGGAGAAGGGGATGACAGAGGATGAGATGGCTGGATGGCATCACTGACTTGATGGATATGAATTTGAGTGAACTTCGGGAGTTGGTGATGGACAAGGAAGCCTGGAATGCTGCAATTCATGGGGTTGCAAAGAGTCGGACACGACTGAGTGACTTAACTGAACTGAACCGGAAGTATAACTTTAAAAGGCTAAACTGAATTGGGGCATCTAAAGGGCAGCTGCAGTTAGATCCCTGTTGACCACTAGACATTCAGGCTTGGGGTCCTAGAGTGTGCCCAGTGGGGTCATAAGCATGGGGCATGGGCTGGGCTAGGGGACAGGAGGAAGGGTGGGTCTGTGTTCTAGGGCTTTACTAACATCCATTTCTGCAGTCACCAAAAGGCTGGCTGAGAACCATGGACACACTTCCTCTATGATTAGAGGGGTAGGAGGGCAGGGAGAGAGAGTTTTAATGGTGCACAATCCACATAAAATTGGTATCTGTGTCCTTTCATGTTGGCATCCCTGGCTGCCAACCTTCCTTTTGAGCTCCGACTCATAGTAAGGAGTGCAGGAGAAGCAGCCTGGAGAAAGGCCCCCCCTGTGTGAGTGAGGGTTTGCAACCTAGCCCGTGCCTAGAGAGGGCAGGAACCTGAGAAAAGGGGGAAGCCCTCCAATAAATATAGAAGCATGAAAAGCTAGAGGAAGCTGAGACCCCAGGTCAAATACTGAGAGGCAAGAAGAGATGCCAGTGGCCAAGTGAAGGGCAGAGGAGTCCAGAAACCCAGCAGAGATGCAGTTGAGTGAGCTGTTGGGTTGCAGCTATTTTTGTTAAGCTCATTTCCTATGGTAGATTACAAAATGGCTCTGTAATTTACAGCCTTTCCCATCCATTGTTGGAGTCCTTCTTCAGCACCTTGAGCTGGCCTTGAGACTTTTTTTGGCCAGCGGGATAATAGCTCATGTGAGACTAGCAAAGACGTTCCTGTCCTGTAGGGCTCCCCTCCTGCTGCTCTTGGACCTCCACTGCCGAGTGACTACATCTGGGAACCTCCTGGATAACGAGACGTGGACCCCAGTCCCCCTCCCCCTCGGCCCCTCCGCCCGTCCCTCCCTTCCCCCCTCCTCTCTTCTCCCCTGGCTTTTTACCGTTAAGTTTGCAGAGTTCTTTATATATTCTAGATACTAGTTCACTCCTGGGTATGTGTTTGCAAATATATTGTCCCAGCCTGTAACTTACTTTTTCATTTTCTTAAGAGAGTATTTTTGTGGAGTAAAGTTTTTATATTTATAAAGTCTAATTTATCAATATTTTCCATTTATAGACTGTGCTTTTCTAAGTCTAAGAACTCTGTCTAACTAGCTCCTGGAGGTTTTCTTGGGTGTTTTGGTTTTTTTTTTTCTTGTTGGTTTTTTGTTCTGTTTTCTACATTTAACTTTATCATCTGTTTTGAGTTTGAGTTAATTTTTATAAAGTTGTAATACTTAGGTTTAAGTTCTTTTTTCTTTTCTTTTTCTTTTTTGTAGGGAGTGGCTGTGAATGTCCAATTGCTCCAGCACTTTTGTTTAAAAGACTATCTTCCAAAAAAAAAAAAAAAAAAAGACTATCTTCCACTGTTTCTTTGCACTTTTGTCAAAACTCAGATATGCATATTCGAATAGGTTTGTTTCTTAGTTTTCCCCATTCCACAGATATCTCTGTATGTCTGTCCCTCTGCTGATATCACACAATCTTGATAACCATAAGTATGTAGTAAACTTTAAAATCAAGTAAACTAATTCTTCCCATTGTATTATTCCTTTAAAACCAATGTTTTGTTTTGTTTTAACAATTCAAGGTCCTTTGCCTCTTCATATAAATTATGGAATAATTTTGTCTATATCCACAAAAAACTCTTGCTGAGACTTCGATAAAGTGTCATTAAACCTGCATGTCAACTGGGGGAGAATTTATATTTTTACTACATAGTTCTTAGCATGAAAGTCCTATATATATTTTGGTAGATTCATACCTAAGTATTTCATTTTTCTAAGCAATTATTGATGGTATCACATTTGGCATATTTATTTTAAAATGGAAGTTTGTGTTTGTTATTCCATAAATGAAAACCAGGTATCACCTGCCATAAATAGAGAATAATCACAAAAATACAATCATACTTCATTTTAATTGTGTTTCGCTTTATGGTTCTTCACAGCTATTGTGCTTTTTTCAAATCGAAGTTTTGCAGCATCTCTGTGTCAAGCAAGCCTCTTGGCACCAGCTCGATAGAATTTGCTCACATTGTGTCTCTGCGTCACATTTTGGTGATTCTATCAGTATTTCCAGCTTTTTCATTATAGTTGTATTTGTTATGATGATCTGTGATCAGGGGTCTTTGATGTCGTGACCGTAACTGCAGATGTGATAGAAATAGCAAAATAACTAGAATTAGAAGTGGAGTCTGAAGGTGCGACTAAATTGCTATAATCTCACGATAGAACTTTAATGGTTGAGAAGCTACTTCTTATGGGTGAACAAAAAACGTGTTTTCTTGAGAGGGAACTACTCTTGGTGAAGATGCTATGAAGATTATTGAAATGACAACAAAAGATTTGGAATACTACATAAATTTAGTTGATGAAGCAGTGAGAGGGTTTGAAAGAATGAACTTCAATTTTGAAAGAAGATTAAAAAAAAAGATTTACTGTGGATAAAGTGCTATCAAACAGCATTGTATGCTACAGAGAAAAGGTTCAAAAGCAATTGCCCCCCTAGTCCTTTCCTGAGGGGGTCTGCCATGCTCTTGCCCTGGGTCTGCCTGAGCAGCCTGGAGAAGAAAGCCTTCCTGCCTGGGCACTTCCCTGGTGGCTCAGATGGTAAAGCGTCTGCCTACAATGCGGGAGACCCAGGTTCAATCCCTGGGTTGGGAAGATCTCCTGGAGAAGGCAATGGCGACCCACTTCAGTATTCTTGCCTGGAAAATCCCATGGACGGGGGAACCTGGTAGGCTACAGCCCATGAGGTCACAAAGAGTCAGACACAACTGAGCGACTTCACTTTCTTTCTTCCTGGGATGTTTGTTTGCTCAGTTCCACTTATCCGACGGGTGTTTTTGAATAAATAGTCTGATCTGAACCTGGTTGGGAAGGTGAGGGAGCTAAGAGTGAGAGGGGTCAGGAAGCGTAGCGCAGAGAAAAGAGTGCACCTAAGTTCACAGCTCAGACCCGCCACCCCAAGCAAGGAAGCAGTTTGTCCAAGGATGGCGCGTCCATCAGATGAGAGCCAGAATTTAGATTCCAGGTTTGCCTGCGCCCTTTCCTGTGCCCCTCAGCCTCCAACAGAGATTCAGAGGAATAGCATAGAGCAGTCAACACGGCTGACCGTGCAGGAGATCCGAGAGCAGGAGCGGGTGGCACAGAGCCCCCCAGCTCAAGGGGAGAATGTATGTCTTCCTTCTGCCCCAGACAGTGCCCTGTTAGGGCACATTCTGCATCCTTGGAGTTCCAGACAGAGGCCTCATTCCAGCTTCCTCCCCAGCAGGGCAGAGAGCACAGCAGCAGCTCAGCTCGGCTCCCAGCGAACCCCGTGTGAACCCTCGGGGGCTTTATTTTCATTTCTTCTTGGCAGGACGTAACTTCCTGCTTCTAAGGAAAACATCTTTCAGCAGAGTCACGAACTAGTTCCAGGGTGTCCGCACATCCCCCAGCTCCGACTGAACAGCAACGTGATGAGCTAAATGGAGCACGATTGGAAGCACATGGAGCCTGTTTCCTTTCAAAATCCCTGTGGGTCTTGGGGCTGGAGGAGAGAGGTGTTTGATAAATCATGTTGGAGCTTTTATCAGGTCCAGTGTGCATGAGGAAACGCCACGCAGGGGAGGTGGAGACCAAGGGCCCCACTCGGGGAAGACTGAGGAGCCAGAATTGCCAGCCTAAGTTCAGAACCAAACTAGAAGAAGAAACTGTCATTTATTGAACACCTACTATGTGCCAGGTTCTGGGCTAATCCAGAGCCAGAGAGAAGTAAGCCGAGTCCCATCGCAGCTGGTGCAGAAAGGCTTCCCAGACTGTAGTTATGGAGCAAAGAGAGGAAAGGGTGTGAGCAGATGCCCACAGGGTGCGCCATGATGCCAGCTTATGACGACGCTCCGTCCTCATCCTCGTCTCCGTCGATAAGAGGGAGGTGTATTTGCCAGAGCCGAGGTGAGCTGTTCTGAGTCATTCCTCTCTCTTCCTTTGTTGTAGGCAGATCCGTTGCTTTTGAACCGTTTCTTAGCACGCCTCGGGGAGATCCACGTGAGAAGAGAGACAATGACGGGGGCAGGACAAGGAGGGGAAGTGAGAGCAGCAGGCGGGGAGCAGCTGAGGGCCTGAAGGATCTAGTAGTGGGGAGCCTGCCCCCGACTCCCCAGGCAGATGGGTATGCTGCGTGTCTGACTCTCACCAGGAAGAGCACCGCAGCTCGGTCATACGGGGCCCATTCAGACAGCTGGTCTTGCTAACCATCACGGTCAGGATGTAGGTCACACACAGAAGACACCAGGTTTGTCACTTAGCTTTAGTGGCTTATAAACAAATATCCTTTACAATATAATAGTCATCAATAATTTCCTCTCAATCTCTGGGAAACAGAATTGCTCCTAAGAACTTTACAGGTGCTCTTTCTTATACGACAGGAAAGGGTGCTAAGACCACTGGACTTGGGGATCCTACAGCAACGATTCTACTTGTACCTTCTTGGCAGACTCAGTCTTCAAAGATCAGTTTCCTTATTTGTGAAATAGGAACAAGACACTTACCTTATGGATTTGGTGTGAAGGTTATTTTTGTTATTAATATACCCTTTTTGTTATAATACTATTAGAGTTTCTTAGGATACATAGGATAGACTAAAATGGTATAGAAAAAAAGGGAGAAGAAAGTCGCAAGAGAGGGTAGAAAATGAATTCAAGAAAAAGGCCAACACCCACATTCCATAATGAGAGTTTACTTTCTAAGGCTGAAGAGTTTTTTTCTCTAAGCATTCTTGCTACATATGAAAATAAAACCAGGTGTTTTTTTTTTTCTGCAGTTCATGTAGGTCATATGATGATACAGAAGAATGTCAATAGTTCATGGTGCCCAGATGAGGCAGCCATTAAGCCTGGAAGTGTTTTTTAAAGAGAATGCAGTGTGGGAAGTGAATGATGTCCTGGGGAAATAGTATCAGTTCAGGCTAGATACATACCATCATGCAACAAAGCAATTTAGTAAAAGTGATTGCCTGTGCACTCCAGGTGCCCAGCTCCTGGCTTAGCTGGCTTGGTGTAAATATAGATTTCACAATACTGGGAAGAATGACATAACTAATGATCTTTCAAGAAATTATCCCTATCACATGTCAACAAATTGAAGACTGTCCTCTCCAACAGCTACAGAATGGGCAGCTGCTCTCAGCTGCTGATTAAATGCAGACCCCATAAGCTTTGGCAAGAAGTTGAGCAGAGGAAGTGTTGGCCTCCTCCCGGGAAAACTGAGATGCCCAACAATGAGTCAGGCCTCAGCTTTTGCTTGGGGGAGGGTGCGCATGTGTCTGTCTGTGTGTTCCGTAGTCCTCTGTAGAAAATTAGTTTGAACCCACTAGAAAATGCAAACTTTAATGAAAGATCAAGGCTCCAACATACATAAACCTTATTAAATGGACACAATAGTTTTAGTCTTGAAAATATTCAGAGCTAGCGAACTCTATTCATCAAATAATCAATCAAATAATCTCATAAGTATTCCAAACTTGAGGCTGAACAATGCTGTTTCCCAAGAATTTTTAGTGAAGTGCATTATTTATTTAAAGAGATTCTTGTTTGTAAACCACGTAGGTTAAGAATTGTCTACGGAAACTATAACTTGAGTTTTTAAATAGTTGGTTCTGCTTTCAAGCAAAGCATAGCTTTAATACATAGTCATTCAGGCCACAGACAACATGACATACTGTATCTCATCAACTGCGTAGAGGAGGATGCATGTATTTATATTACTTACATTCCTTATACCAGGCGATTACATGTCCGTCTTTCCTGGGACTGTATACGATAATGGATAAGTAAGTTTGGAAGTGTATTTTTCAGTGCTAGAATGTATTTTTCTAAAATTTTAATAACAGTGATACACTTAGTAGTAAAAATCCAAACAGTACTCAAAAATATAGGAAAAAACCTCTCCCTCATTTGCTTTCCTTACGCAGCTCTCTAAGGGTAATCACTTTTCAAAGATTCTAATTTTGATTTTCCTGGTTGTGACCGCAACGCTCTCAATAACATGTTCAAAGCTCTATTTCTTGACCTGTTAATTCTCAACAGTGTCTCTTGGCTCCCCCTATTTAAAAAACAATAGAAAATTCAAATTAATTACATCAGATTGTACTCAGCCAAAGCTTTATTGAGATTCTATATAATTATAGTAGCTCTCTGTTAGCTTTTTAGCTTACCTTACGATTTGAAAATATGCCCCAATTGAAACATATATACATTACCATATGTAAAACAGGTAACTAGTGGGAAGTTGTTAAGTAACACAGGGAGCCCACCCCCTGTGCTCTGGGACAACCTAGAGGGGTGGGATGGGTGGGAGGGGCAGGCAGGGGATACACGCATACTTATGATTTGTGTTGTTGTATGGCAGAAACCGACACAGCATCACAAAGCAATTATCCTAGAATTTAAAAAGTGCTCAGTTACTCCTTAATCTCTATCTTCCAGGGCACCTTTTTGAATCTCCATCATGTAAATTAAAGAAATTAAGACTTCTGCTTTCCCTGCTCTTCCCCAGCTCACTTTCCGTCATTGCTATTTTTACTCCAAACTGTTAAGGTTTATAACACTTTCTTTCTCCTCTGTCAACATATAAAATTTTCTTGCATATAGTGTGTCATCAGTTCTATGACACAAAATGGCTTTATATTCCATTATGTTAAAAAATGCTGCCAATGATATTCCGTTTTTTAAAAAGGGTGTCTTTTTATGAATTTATGAAAGATGGTGGTCTCCTGTGTTTGCTGATCGGTTAATACTAATAATAATACACTACTTTTATAACGTTATTATCGTGCACCACTCCAGCAGGCTGATTAGGACCATAGAGAAGTTTCTGTCACTATTATCTGTGCTAGTCCAGTGGTGTTGTTCCATGTTAGAGAGGTTCTCTTTTCTTACTGTTCATAATTTTCCCCCAAATGTGCAAAGTTTTAGTGTTCCTCATGTGACTATACTATACACCTTTTCTGGAATATTTATTGTATGTATTTTTCTTATCATTTTTAAAAGGCATATTTTGACTCACCTTATCACTAAGATTGTCTCCTCCCGAAATCATATCGCTGGTGTCTGGCGCTCAGTCTCTCAGCCATGTCCAGCTCTTGATGACCCCATGGACTGTAGCTCACCAGGCTACTCTGTCCATGGAATTTTCCAGGCGAGAATGCTAGAGTGGGTTGCCATTTCCTTCTCCAGGAGATCTTCCTGATCCAGGGGTTAAACCCAAGTCTCCTGAATTGGCAGGTGGATTCTTTACCACTGAGCCACCTGGTAAGCCCATCAAAATCATATTACATGTTGTAAATCTATTTCTCCCTGAAAATCTCTGGTTGGACCAGTTTGTTCCTAGACCCACCACCTACATATCTTCTGTCCTTAGATCTTCAGCTTCTCAGAAGCATACATCTTCTCCTCTTCATTAGACCGCTTCTTCATTATTTTGTAACATATCCTCGGTAACTTTTTTTCAGAAGCGCATGAGAAGAAACTGTGTTTCCAGATCTGCAAATACTCCAAGCGAGTTTCTGACTAAACATGTCCGTTTATCTCTGCTTCCTCACCAAACCCTGTTAAAATGATAGTCATTTTTTTAAAGCACAGTTTTTTAAAGATATAAGGGAGCAGTTAATACCAATAGAATGTTGGAAGTTACAAAGGAAACTAGAAGCAATAAGTGACTGAGCAGAACCTCAAGCCACCAATGCCGAATGGCTCAGCATTGAGCCTAATGGTGAGTCCACTGTTGTCCGCTAGACTCAGGGCCTGGTGACTCAGCTGTCTCTGGGATTAGGATACACAGGGGTTTTGCCAGCAGTGTGTTTAAGCTGGTTAATGTTTTCCTCAAGGATCTGATGATCTCCGGTTGTCGTTTCCTCTTTATGATCAAGTCATGATGACAATTAAAGCGCCAAGCACAGTCATTTTTTAATCTGCTAATGTATACTCTTCCTGTTCTCACTGCTGTTGTGAAATTTCCCCGTTCTGTGTTCCTTCATTGTCATTGCACGAGAAATGTAAGGAACATCAAAGATATTAATAGGTAGGCAGGCAGACAGAGGAAAGGCAAGCGACAGATGAAGTTAGCAGCCAATCATTTTGAACGACTATTATTGCTGGAAAATCTTAACATTTTTGCCAAGAGATGGCTCCTCTTCATTCAAGCTGCAGATCTTATACTCTTGATCCGTGATTCAAAAGCAAAACTCTTTCCTGACCTCATACAGTTTTTGTCCATGACAAAACTGCATCAAGTTAAAGGTTGCTGAAGGTTAATGAAACCCACCAATAAGGGAGCATGATGTTCCCCAAGTGGTAAACAGTTGAACATTAGGCTACATGTAAGGTCCTCTGGCTACATCTGGAAAACATTGCCTTCAAAAACCCGGCCTATAGTATGTCAACCAAGAAACAGAAAGACATTTGGATACAACGTTGTTAATTAAATTTCCAGGTAGAAATGAGAGGTTTTTTAAAGACAGAGTCCCCTTTCGCAAACCACAGGGGACCATATCTATAAAGTTAAAAGTGAGTGAGGGTTTCAGAAGCAAAGCCCGTCCCACTATGCAACCCTCTGTGGCCTGGATTTTTAACCAGCCTCTCAAACGAAGGGACCGTGTCCTAGCTGGAATGTGTTAGTCTACTAAGGTTGCCTTAACAAATACTGTAGGCTGAGTGGCTTAGGCAATAGAAATTAATTTTCTCACCATTCTAGAGACTAGAAACTAAGGTTCCAGCCAGAACTGGCATCTGGTAAGAGCTCTCTTTCTGGCTTGTAAGCAGTTACCTTCTTGTTGTGGATGGTCAACACCGAAATCAGATTGATTATATTCTTTGCAGCCAAAGATGGAGAAGCTCTATACAGTCAGTAAAAACAAGACCNAGTGAACTCCAGCAGATGGTGATGGAAAGGGAGGCCTGGCGTGCTGAGATTCATGGGGTTGCAAAGAGTCGGACACGACTGAGCGACTGAACTGAACTGAACTATGTCCTCACATAGCAGAGAGAGAGATCTGCTGCCCTCTCCTCATTTATAAGGGCACCAATTCCATCAGATCCAGGATCCACCCTTATGAGCGAAATTAATCTCAGCCACCTCCTTAACGCTCCATTTCCAAATACAGTGACATTGGAGGTTAGACCTTCAACATATGAATTGGATGGGACACAGTTCAGTCCATAGCTGTTCCTTGGGCATCAGGCGCACGGGGACCAGAGGCCATCATTCATAGATGAGAGTGGAATACCTCTCACAAATGTCCCTGATCTGGGACTCTCACCTCACGGGGTGTACAATCAGCCTGTTTCAGACCATAACAGCTTGTCTCAGTTCCTCCACCACCAATAAACTTACGGCACTCGAGTTCTGTCCATTCTAGCGTAAACAGTGGCCGCTCCTGGTTTCTACCAAGTTCTTTCGTATTGTGTCAGTTCCGATCCAGGCTCTCCCATTCCCTACTTTGGTAAGCTTGAGCACGTTACTTAGCTTCTTTGAGCCCTGTTTTTCCTCTTCTGTAAAATGGGGGTCATGGCACCAATCTCCAGGCTGTTGGGAATATCAGGCAGACAGTGTATGTCAGCCGTGCAACGCTGTACATGGTGGAGGGGCAGCCCGCAAGTGCTCGATCCCTGCTCCTCCCCGCCCTTCACAGGACACTCTGTGGGGCCCTTCTTATTTGAGATTTTTCAAAATGTAAATTCCATTCGGTATCATTCACTGACAGTTTTCCTGGGAATACTCAGACTCAGCGGGATCTGTGTAGAGACTAAGTCTCTGAGAATAAACCACCCTGCCCAGGTTTCCCTGTGTGGCAGTAGTTTCTGGGTTTCTCTTTCTTTCTCACCCTGTTCTGAGGTAGCTCTGCCTATGGGTCTGCTCCTGTTCACTTGTTCCCTCTGATGGTGCTCTCATGAGATGGTACTCCAAAGCAGGGTTTCTCCAGGTGCGCCCCACGGGCACTGGCATCCCTGAGAACCCTGAGAATCCCATGTGCGCATTCTCAGGGCCCAGCCCCCATCCACTGAATCAGAAAGCCCGGGTGGGTTGCAGCATCAGTCTCATTTTAAGTCCTTTAGAAGACGATGATACACACTCGAGAAATGCTGCTCCAGTGACTGACAGGTGGGCAGATAGGAGGGGGTGTGACCGCGTCAAGACACACACTATGAAAAGCACGTGACACACTTCACAAAGGAAGATCAGACGCAAGAGCTAGGGCTGAACTGTTGACCGTGAGTCAGGGCTGAGTGTGGGAAGTCAGGGGTTACGGAAAGTCATGCGATTCCCTTCCCTGAAGCGCATTCTGCCTTGGAGGTGATGAACAATCTTCTCACTCCCCACCCAGGGTTAGAGCAGAAGAGCAGTGGCGCCCGACTATGGGCGCACACTGGATTCTGCACTCGCCAGTTTGCAGGCAATGTCTGGTGACAACTCTGCTGGGGACCTGGCATCCCTCAAGATGTCACACACGCACTCACGGAGCTCTCTGAGGCCTGCCTCAGTTGCCGTCAGTTCAAATTGGACTTGAAGCTCTGTTGACTGTGTGGCCTTGGGCTACCTGTGCCTCAGTTTCCCTGACTGCAGGATGGGGTCCAGGTCTAGTTAGCTGACCCTGCCTGTGTTCTCAACCCCTTCTCGAACTTCTCTTAGAAACCGAGGGTGTCTTGGAAACCCTGGTGACTCCTGCCCTTCAGGGCACTCTGTGTGCACAAACACACACACTGAAAGTGACTCTGAGCTGCTTGGAAGCAGAGTCTTCGCCTCTGAGAGTCTTCGCCAGCCCAGTGAAAATTCACTAAATTACGTATGAGAAGGCACTTTGCCAATGGCCCATCTCTACACAAATCAAATGCTATCATCCAGGCAAGAATATACAACACCGAACGTGGCCCAGTGTTTGGATTCCTTCCAGCAGTGGGATTTTTACTCTGATGAAAGTCTCCAAATGATGGGATGGAATGTTCCACTGGGCCAGACTGGCAGCGAAGACCTCAGGCCCTAGAGGACAGGCTCTGGCCCACATGGGGAGAGTGCCAAAGGCATTGGCATCTGTCCTGTCTGTGGGTAGTTCCACGGGTGGGAGGATGGGCCAGCCCCAGCAGGCATCTGCATTGTTGAGGCCTAGCTGGAAGTGTGACAGGGAGACAGCCCAGACACCAGTGATGAGATCTGTTTGATTTTCCTGTGGTCAATTAGCCTTTATTTCTAAAAACCCTGAGGTCACAGTGCCTCCATCAAGCAGCCTCTCTGAGCTCTGTGCCTTCTGAAGACAAAGCCTGACCTAATGAAGACTGATGGCCCGTTGAAGCCTGCTGGGCTTTCCCCACAGTGGGAAGAGGGACTGCGAGGGGCCTGGGGGAGGCAGGCGCCAACTGCTCCTTTTGGACACAGCCCGCGAGGAAAATGGGGTATCTTACTGTTGGCCTTTAGGAGCAGGTTAAAAATAAACTCTGATGAGCTCATCTCTGCCCCAGGCCTGTTTCCCTGCAACAAAGAGACTCTAAAATGCAGTGCTCTTGGTTCCCTTCCATTACTACCTCCAGGAAGAAAAGGCAGTGGACGCACAGAGCTTCTGCCCTCAGGGCCCAGCCTCTTCTTCCTGGTTTCCTGCCCCTCCCTTCTGGGTGTCTCAGCAGCTCCGCGCTGATCGCAGCTCTAGGCCCTGCTGCCCTGTCTCCTGGGTGGGGACGCGTGCTGGTGGAGGCCGTGTGTCTGCAGACTGCGCCCACTCATCCTGCTTCTCTTAGCCTCCCCTGAACCCAGCAGTTAAACCCGACTCCACGGTAGTACGTCTGCTTCCTCCTCTGTCTCCTGCTCTCGTGTGTTCCATGGTCCTGTTTTCAAACCTTCAGTCCTTTGGTTTTTAATTGCCAAAGGGCTACATGTTTACTGTGAAATAGAAAGCACAGGAGCATATCCACCCAGCCAAAAAATGGGCAGAAGACCCAAACAGACATTTCTCCAAAGAAAGGCATACCAGTAGCATCTGGAAAGATGCTCAACATCCCTAATTATTAGAGACACGCAAATCAAAATTACAGTGAGGTACCACCTCACCCCAGTCATTAAAAAGTCTACAAATAACAAATGCCAGAGAGAGTGTGGGGAAAAGGCCTACACTGTTGGTGGAAATGTAAATCGGTGGAGCCACTGTGGAAAAGAGTATGGAGGCTCCTTAAAAAAGCTAAAAATAGAAATGCCATGTGACTCAGCAATTCCCTTTCTGGGCATATATCAGGAAAAAAACTCTAATTTGAAAAGATCCATGCGCCTCAATATTCATAGAAGCATTATTTACAACAGCCAAGATACGGAAGCAACCTAAATGTCCACTGACAGATGAATCGATGAAGAGTGTGTGTATACACACAATGAAATATTATTCGTCCCTAAAAAAGAATGAAATAATGCCATCTGCAGCAACGTGGATGAACTTGGAGACTATCATTCTAAGTGAATAAGTCAATCAGAAAGAGAAAGACAAATGCCATATGGCATCACTTATGTGTGAAATCTGAAATATGGTACAAATGAGCTTGTTTACAAAACAGAAACAGACCCACAGAAATAGAAAACAAATTTATGGTTATTACCGAAGGGGAAAGGGGGTGGCAGAGGGGTAAACTAGGAGTTTGGGGACCAGCAGATACAAATGACTACATATAAAATTTGTTGTTCACCAAAGTCCTACTGCATAGCACAGGGATCTATATTCAAAATCTTGTGATAAGCCATAATGGTAAGAATATGGAAAAGAATATGTATACACACACACACACACACACACACACACACATAATGATTCATTTGCTGTACACTAGAAACCAACACAAATTGTAGTTGACTATACTTCAGTAAAAAAGTTAAAAGAAATGTCTACTCGCTGTCGCCCAGCGACCTCCGTGTGTCTCTCTCATCCTGTGTCTCCGTCTCCTCCACGTCAGGGGTGCTCCTGGAGGTGGGTGCTGCCCGACTGTCGTCTGGAGCACCGCTGACCGCAGGGCTAGAGACAGCAAGATGTGAGGGCCCCACTCACGCTCGCAGTCACGGCCTCAGGCCCTCACTCCCAGACGCTTCTGTCTTTTTCCTATAGTCCCACCCTCCTAATAAGCCCCTGGAAAACAGCAATGAGAGATCAATTTCAAAACACACTTAGAGCCCGAGCTGCCTTCCTGCTGCACACGTGTAGCTGGGAGAGACAGAGTAAGAGCCCTGATTTCAAAGCCCACAGGTTTAAACATGGCAGTTCAGACCTCTGACCCAGTATCAATGGCGGCAGAGCTGAACTTTTTTTGAGCGGCATGCCCCAAAGAGCAGAGTAAGAATACAGTGAGCCCTGGATTCTCCCAAAGCTGGATGACTGAACTGAGATTGAGTCCAAGGCCAGTCCAGTGCCTACTTGCACTCTGTCCATTGCGCCACACTGCCCCCTACCCAGCAATACACAAGAACAGGACTATTTTCTTTGGGTCTCAGCAGCCAGCACCAGACGCGGGCCTGTAGACAGACCATTGCAAATCAGGATGACTCACGCAATGGTGGCTGTGGTGAGAGGCTGTCAGCTCTCAGGTGGGTCTGCAAGTGCTTCAGAGTCAGCCCTTGTCTTCGGCGTATTTCCCACACGTCTTGCTATCTGTCCGGCCCTTTCTAGAGCAGATGGTCGTTAACCTTGAACATAAGGAGTCTGGTCTTGGCTGGATGTCCAAAGTTGACTCCATCTCAATGCCTCATTTGAGGACTTCAAACTAGAATTTACGTAGTCAACAGAGCTTTGTGTTAAAAGTAAACAGGTGGAAAATAACAGATCATGCTTTCAAACTTCAACCGAGTAATAGTACATGACAGCACGCCCTGCGTGTTACCAGGTTTCATGGAAATGTTCTGCACGGCTTCAATCACTCCACGGGCTCTGGCCGCTCCAGGAAGTGAATAGTTTTTCAGTGATGTACACGCTCTTTTGCAAGATCCACGGCCAGCTCAGAAGGAACTTTGACTGACTTGCTGAGGGAGAAGCTAATAGAACCTATTTGCAGACATGGATTTTAAGAACCTACCTTCGCTTCCTCCCAAACCTCTCCCATTGCCCACATCTTTATAATCCCCATGTTCACAGACCACCTTCCTGGGGATCTCCCCCCTACTCACTCATGTCTTCTTCGAGTCTTCATTTAAGGGTCAGGGGAAGTCGGCCAAAGGACCTTCTGCCTGGGGAGCATTTGCTGAGGCTTCAAGTGCTCAGAGATCCGTAAATCCCAAATGGACCATGCCAAGCACTTTTCCCTTAATTTTGGAGGCCCATAGTGTAGTTTAAAGAAAATCTAATCCATGTGTTTCTGATCCATCTCCACCCAGCTCGTCCAAACGCTGGATATGAAGAGTTTGCAGACATGCACGATGCTTTTGGAGTCGACTTTATAAGCCTTCCATGCTCTCATTTCTGTTGTGAGAGGAAGCTGCGTTTTGCCAAGAGTAAATGAGTTGGCGTCTCAGAAGGTTCATGCTGGGTCTGTACCGCTGGAGCCGTAAGAACCTGAGTGGAAGCTCAGCCTCACAGAAAGTGGTCTCATCTCTCCCCAGATTCAGAGACTCACAGGAGACGTTAAAGCCTTTACATCTTCAGTCTCTGCACGGTTCATGCTTGTTGCAGCTCCTCATGGGGCTCAGCGGTGTTGAGACAGATCTAACGCCACCAAGAGGTTCTCGTCTGTCAGGACTGCTCTCTGGAGATGCTGGGAATGAAGCTTTGGCAGAGAATGGATGGCTTTGCCTTCTGGTTTTAGGGTATTGAGAAGAGACGTACAATGGTCCCCAGAGGCAGCAGTTTGAATCAGTCCCTACGCTGTCAACGCATGATGTTGAAGTTCAGGGCAGAGGATATGAATGTGGACCTGAACTCAGCTCCTCTAAAATTAGTAGCGGTAGCCAGGAAGACGTGCGGAAAGAAGCACGGTCTTTCTGGAAAGCCATGAACTAGGCAAGGAAAGAGGGAGGGGGCTGTTAGGCCTTGACTTGAATAAAGCAAGCTGCATATCCAGTAGAACACTGAATAGCATGAGTAGCTGCTCAGGGTTTGTCCAGATCTACCACGTGGCTGTGTAACTGACACACGGTGTTCATATAAAGAAGGAGCACGTGCGTGCTCACGGCAAAACGCGTGGTACGAGGAAATGCTGCCATTTCCATACAAGTCATGGGGCCTATAAGATAGCTGCATGGTATGGGAGAAAGCTGGTGGAGGCAGGTGAGTCTGGGTTTTCACCCCGATTCTACCGCCTGTTACCTACGTGACCATGGGCACATTCCTTTACCTCACTTTCTTCCTCTGTAAAATGGGTATAACAGCATCCATCTCTCATCACTGGGAGGAAATCCACTAGAAAATACAAAAAATGCTTAATAAACAGTGTCATAATACATGAGGATGGTAACAACGCCACCGCTAGCAGGAGAGTAAGGTTCTGTAGCTCTGTGAGCTGGTTGGCTGAGGTCTCAGGTGCTCTCCTCTCCAACTTAGTCCTGGGGCCTTAGTGTGTTTGAAAGGAGCAAAGATAGAGGCTTTCAGGGCTCACACAGAGAGGCCATGCGGAGCTGGGAATGGGCTTGGCTGTGGGCATCCAAAATCTTGAGTCTCAGCTTTGTCTTAGAAGATTGAGTGGCTAAATCTCTTGGGGGTCTCAGCTTCCTTATTTAGAGAAAAGGGTTCATGTTACTGGAGCCCCAGAATTGCCCCCAAGGTTTGCATGAGAAAGGGAATATGGAAATGAGTTGAACTTTAGGCAAAAGCCTCAAAGCCAGTGCTCCTGGGGACCAGCAGATGCAGGAGTGAGGGGGCAGCCTGGGGGCAGCTATAGCGGTGGAAATGGGATGCTGGTGCAGACCGAGGACATTCACTTTCACCTTCACAAATGACCCCACCACCTCCAGCAGGAACCACACTCACTGTGTGACCCAAGCAAAGCGTACCAGCTTCAGGGAGCTAGGACAGAACCTCTGAGAAACTGGTGCCTATACCATTACCTTCTATATTACATGAGAGGTCCTACAGTCAAGGAAATCTCCACTGGCTGCCAATAAGTCAGAGAGGGTTGGAAAACATCGGAAAAAAACATGTACAGAGGGGGCCCATTCCTCAGCCTACCAAGGTCTTGGGCAAGTCATTTCCCTGATTAAGTCTTAGTTTCCTGTTTGCAAAACCAAGAGTCAGTAAAGATTAAAGGAGAATCCAAACACCAGACACCTGGCACAGTGTGGGCTCTCAGTACTTGTCTTGACCTTTTCTTCCCACACAGAAAAGCCAAGCTGCCCCCATGGTTTTCCAATGGATAGTGCAGTTTTTTTCTTAATATTGGTGGCCAATTATACAAAAGAAAAGTTGGTTGTGAATGAGGTCGGTCTGAAGACGGCCTCCTGCAATAGCCTGGGAGAAAATACAAATCTGATCTGGGTGTGATTCAGTTTCACTTTGTATAAAATAGAAACGCACACGCCAGTGGGGAATTTTCTGTCTTGCTTAGGCAGAGAGCTTGCAGGAGGAAGGCCTACTTCCTCGCAGGCTCTGCTCACAACTGACTCCAGGAAGGCAGCTCTCCCACCTCCCTGGTGTATTTTGATTCTGGAGACCCTGCCAGGTCCTAACAGAGTCGCTATTCACGGCCGCCTCGGAAGAGTAACAGGGCATTTCACTACTGCAGGCAGCAGGCTCACAGAAATCAGGTTTATACAGAGTTATTTTTTTTAATACAGATTTTTGAAAAGTCCATCTCTTTCTCTCTCACCCATGCCCAACCCCCATATTCTTGTGATTGGACCAGAAATCTCTGCCGCCAAGCTTTTCTTGGACCGTGTGACTCGAGATCAATAAATATCTGTGCTGGAGCATGACATGGCCCGGCACCTCTCTGTGTTCTGGAATAAGGGCCCTGGTTGTGTACGGCCCTGCAGCCCTGGTGCTCGCCAGCCCTTCTGCTGTATGTGTCTGCGTTGTATGCAGGCCTGTCAGGCTGCTGGCCCCCAGCGAGGAAAAAACCTTTTGGGGGCTGAGTACTGGGAAGAATGCAACTCGAGGGCACTCTTACAGGGGTGGTGCCAGTAGGGTTAGGAAAGGGCTCTGTCAGTCTGGGCTTTCAAGGATAAATTTCCAGGCCATGTGGTCCACAGCTTGGTTTCAGATAGCGCATAAGATGCTCCAGGAGCAGACGCACACGCGGGCTTCTGCGTGCCAGCACAATCCCTTGAAAGAGTAGGAAGTGGTCTCTACTCCCCACCGCCCCTTCCTCACCCCCTGTCCTCCCTTAGAGTCACTCCAGTCAGGAGTTGGCCCCCACTGTTCCACCGGAGTCACACTCATGACGCCATCTTGCCAAACCCAGTGGTGACTCGTTGTCTTCATCTGGCTCAGCTTCTCAGTGACAGTTGGTAGCTATCACTCCATCCTTTGCAAACACATGTCCCTCACTGCGCTTCTAAGAAACCACAGAGTACCACAGTGGGCTGCCTTCCCTTAACACCTGACTGGGCCTCCTCTTCTTTGTGACCTGTTAGTGTGGGAGCCTCAGGGGCCCAGGTATCCATGGACATTCACTCCTGAAATAATCACATCTGAGCCTGTGGCTTCCAACACCACTGATGCAACTAACACCCTCACCTTGATCATTTCAGTCCCAGCCTCTCCACACGGACTTGCTCAAGTCATCATTCAAATGCACACTTGAACTCAGTAGTTTCAAAATCACTGTGTCCAAACGATAACTTTGATTCATCACCTCTCACTGTGGCAAATGTATACTCCACTCTCATCTCTTTCTTTGCTTAATTTCCTTCTTACGGTTAGATTTTTTCATTTACTTGTAACTTCTCTCTTTCCTGATAGATAATTAACTCCACAGAGAAGAAACTATATTTATCTTATATTTAGTGCTTACTCTTAGTCCCAAGGAACAACCATCCAGTTAGTTAGTTCAGTTGCTCAGTCGTATCCAACTCTTTAGGACGCCATGGACTGTAGCACGCCAGGCTTCCCTGTCCATCACCAACTCCCAGGGTTTACTCAAACTCGTGTCCATTGAGTCGGTGATGCCATCCAACCATCTCATCCTCTGAAACACGTTTTCTCTTACATTTTATTAACTTAGGCGATACGAGTGAATCAATTTAAAGAAGATATTAAATAAACACTAGGGCTGGCTGGTGAGGGAGAGACATCTGCCCGAATCACCTGATACAGCATCCCTGGCTCCAACGTCACCAGGAAAGGAAGTGAGTCTGGTGCCTCCTCATCACTGGACCAGGGAGCAGCTTGATGAGGCAAGGTTCCCCAATGGGTAGATTCTGAACATCTCCTCTCAACTTCTGCTAGGTGTCTGGGACCCTACCTTCCTGTCAGGATACTGCGGAGGGGAGTTTGCACATGGACAGAGGTGAATGACCTCAAGAGCCTTCTAGGAAGAGTCTAAGAAGGAAGAACGTAAAGGGGAGGAAAAAGAAAACTGGAGGGATGGGAAGGAAAGCAGGGACTATATCAAGGATTTATTATTTGTCCGTTTTGCAAATCACCTCAGTCTAACTACTCTAAATGTCTGCTGTCATACAGACACGAAGCAGCAGTTATCTACTTGCTTAATTTTCTACTCTGGAGCCATTGTCTTTGGCAATAACACTGGGCACCGCCCCTCCTCGCATGTGGCCTCTGATGTGTGCAGGCTGCTCTCTGAGCCTGGGGGCTGAAAATGGAACAGCCTCAGTCTATACTCCTCCTCTTGGTGGCGTCCCCAGAACCTTAGGAATTCTCAGCTGCTCAAAAGTCTTTGCCCAATAAATGAAACAAAACTGAAAGTAAAAAGGGAATATCCCTAAAAGTATAAAATCTCCACCAAAAATTTAAGACAAGATGATATAGGAGTAACTCAATAAATGTGTAATGAATAAATGAATGAATGGGCCATAAAGCAGTGAGGTGAAGGTGAGGCTAGCTAGGGTGTTGGGTGTGGGTTTCTCAGTTCTCCAGGGAAGACACTCAGAACATTCCTTTACCAGGGTTTCTGGCCTCTCCAACAAACAATGTCCTTGATAGGAGGCACGTATATGGTGGGCGAGGCTGGCAGCTGTTCCCCAGGTTAAAGCTCCCCTCCCTCTCCACTAGGTAACTCTGCTTAAGAGGGTTTTCTGGATAGGAAAGAATATCTCCTGTCAAAGAGAAATTATTCTCACCCTTGATTTTTTAAAAATGACTTTGTTCAAGATTACTGCAACAGGGGAAAGACATTGAACACAACTTCAAATGCAAACAGAGACAAATGGGGACTTATAACCAATGGGCAAAGTAAGGGAAAGGACAGGCAGTTATGAAGAGGAAATTGATTGGATGTCTATGGTTGGGGGAAGTGAAGCTTAACTGGACATTAAGGATGGGGGAGTATTCATGATAAACTGACTAAGCAGGATTCTTTGCTATAACTAGGTTTGCATGACAAGGACTAAGCTTGGTCTGGAGGAGGGCTCAGAGAAGCCTGATTATAGTTTGATCAAAGAGGGGGGACTTTGTTATTACTAAGAAAATAAAAATGCTTGCCTGGGGCATGGACCAGGCTTGGGAGAAAGTAGTTTTGAGGGCAGCACTGCTAGAAGTCACTGTGATGGCTCTCAGGCCCCAGGGAATATGCTAGGTCCATAGGTTAGAGATATGGTCCAGAGGATATGGCAGGGAAAAGCTGAGCCCCAGGGTCCTCAGTATGTCTCCCAATCAAGATNTGGTTGATACGCTTCAGGAACAGAGAGCATGCGAGTTTCTAATAGGAAAAGAACTAGAGAAGCTGGAAGGATGTCTGGTGAGGCAGCTAGGGAAAGTCACACTCAGATCTCCTGGGACTGTACATTTTCAAAGAGCACTGAAGCATTACATACATTTCTGATGTTCTCTCTGAGGCCACAAATACATCTCTTTAACTGTTAAATGAAGAATATCTGGTATGAGATTTTTGAGGACCAAAGTGACTCTGAGTAATGAAATGAAGTGAAACTTGGCTTCTGGAGTTGCCATCTTGGCCCCTTTACAAAAACCAAAGACTTCTCCTTTGAGAGAAAAAGCCAGCCTCATTGTGTCCATAAGCACAGCACATCTGGGGCTACACAGAATCCACTGATTTTATAAACAAATTCCTGCGGAAGAATCCAAACTAGCCTGATTTTATAGGAGTAGAAACCAAGGTCCTTCAGGTTCCAGTGATCTTGAAGCTTGGTCCTCTGGATTTCTGTCTTTTCACCAAGCCGGGCTATGGTGATTGCACAAGGGAAGTATTTCTTCAAAGGAGAATCAAACAACACTCCCCAGGTTCCGTGTCGACAGCCCCGGACTGGAGAGGAAAGCAAGGCTCCTCACAGAAGTTCAGTTTACAGCAGAGCTCTCCCTTGGCCCCAAGACAGCTTTGATCACCGTGAAGTTTCCACAAACACAGAACGAGTGAGGAAGAAGATGGTTATGCTTTTAACCTGATCGACACTGATGGGAAATGAGACATATACAGTCTTTTCCGTAGCGTCCTACTTCAAACAGCTGCCACCCTCCCCTTTAATGTATGGGCTTAAAACAGTTGTATATTTTGTTTTCTTTTGAACACTTCTCATCACATAATTAAGATAGGATAGTGAAAGTCACTTATGACTTACTGATATGGTTCAGTAGAGTACAAGGCCAGAAAGTAACCAGCCTACCTTAAAAGCCCAACTCCCGCTTCTAATTTTCTGAATGTGTGGCTTTGGGCAAATTACTTAACTGCTCTGCACTTCAATTTCCTCATCAGTTAAATGGGTATCATAATAGTGTCTGCCTCATAAGGCAGTTATGGAATAAAATGTGTTAATATATGTAAAGCATTTGGAAAAGTGCTTGGCATATGGTAAGTATTCAAGAAGTAGTATTTATGTTTTCCTAAGTTCTTGACTGGCAGCCAACCAAATTCCAGGAACTGTGAAGCCTCTGTGTGCTCAAGTCTACAGGGGTTTAAAATAAGGTAATTCATGGGCCTCCCCTAAAGGCCCTAAAAGTCCATCAGAAAGAAAAAAAAAAAAAAAAACTAGACTAAGCAAAAATTCAAGGATTATTATTAAGAAGTTAAGAATGGGCAGCAGACAGGAAGCCAACAACATCCTCTCTACAGTCACAGGGCTATATGATCACCTTCAGCTATAGGGATGCTGAAGGTGAAGGGAAAAAGAATTGTTTCAAATGGCAAGTAAGGCAAAAGCAGACTTTTGCAGGGGGTTCTGGCAAGTGTTGCCTTCCTGCTCTAAGTGGTGCACTTTCTCTCTTGTCTCATGTTCCTCTTCCCACTCAGAAAACAAGACTGTCTGTTTCCACTTAGGAAAGGCCACAAGAATTTCAGACAATATGGACCTGACAGCCTCAAACCTCTAAACCAGTACCTGGTGCACGAGGGAAAAAAAGGACAAAAAAACAAAAGCTGTAGTAGGTTTCGATGTTACTCGTAAGTGGATTTTGTTATTTGTGAGTTATGAGTTTTGTCCATCACTCTGGCAGAAATTTACAAGAATATTGTCCAATGTCATCTAAGATGTTGGGTAAGCACACTTTCATGCTCTACTTGTGAGCGTGAAGATAGAGCCAATATTTTTGAAAGATATATTTTTTATTTTGGATAACATGCATTTATTTTGACAAGACAATTCTACTTAAGGGTGTTTAGCCTTTGGAAATAATCCAATGATCATAAACATGTGTACATGTGGGGAATTTTATTAAATAATACTTATAGTAGCAAAAAATCATAAGTGGTGCATGTCTTTAGCGGAGAGCTGGGGCAGTAGAGAGAGCTGTGTTCTACGGGGGTGCCGTAGCTCTGTGTGGGTTCATGGCCAGGCCTTATTAAGTTCAAAATTCAAGTGATGAAACAGTGTGTCTTGTAGGATCCCATTTGGGTGAATATGGATCATATATTAAATGTAAAAATGTACATTGAAAGTATCTGGGGTTGTATACTTGGGGTTATATATATCTGATTGCAATAGCTGCTGCCACAGACATCTAGAAATCTTGAGGAAGTTTTTCTTTTTAACTTTCAGAATTGTTAGACATCTTTCCAACTCATTACCATTTTAATGAGAAAAAAATAAACAGCCATTTCTGGAGGGGGAGACGGAAAATAAAGACTGCCTCCCCACCACCAGCCTCCGTGACTCAGTGGTAAGGAGGGGAGGGACTTGTGCCGGCTCAGAGCTGGCGCGCTTGCTTTAAAGCCAGGAGGCCAGGTGGCCAATCAGGCATCTCGTCAGCGCCAAGTCAAGACTAGCCATCTGAGACCCAGGTGATCGCTCTGGAAGGTTTCCTGTCACTTAACTATGGCTGGATAATGACCCTGTGTAGGCTCAACTCATTCATTTACTTAGAGGTACTTTTTATAACTGGTTTATCTTGGAGTGTTGCTCAGGAAGTCACATAGCTTAAAGTGAGACATCCTTTGCTAAGCTTTACTAAGGCTTTTATGACTAACACGAGCGTTTAGCAACACCTATTTTAGATTTTCCTAGAGTTGTTGCTCTAACATAAAATCTTGGGCCTTGAACACACTCCCTCTATTGATAAAGTGGATCCCCATTCATGCTCCTCTCATTAATTCTCCAAACACTCTTCCAGTTTGCTTTTGTGCCCGGCATTGTTAGGGGAAGCAGTGATGCTGTGGGTTGAGTTATGTCACCCCAAAACTTATATGTTAGAGTCCTAACTCCAAGAACCGCAGAACATGACCTTATTTAAATAGGAACTTTACGGGGGTCAGCGAGCGAGGGTAAGGTCATTAGAATGGGCCCTAATCCAAGGTGACTGTTGTCCTTATAAAAAGGGGAAATTTGGAGATAGACAAACACACAGGGAAAATGCCTTGTGAGCGTAGAGATGGCCATCTGTATGCCAGCAAGAGAGGCCTTGGCAAGGAACCAACCCTGTCCACACCCTGACTTCAGACTTCCAGCCTCTGGAACCGTGAGACATTTTTATAGTTTAGGCCACTCGGTTTGTGACACTTTGTTGTGGCAGAGAAACCAGTGGTCAACAGACCAGGGTTGGGTCTGACCTTCAGAAAGCTCCCTGCATGTAGGGGTGAAGACAGCAACCTGATCTGCACATGATGAAACTCAGCAGTTGGGGGAGGGGTGGGAGGTGGAAGGGGCAGGCAGGTGACTTCCTCTTTGGACAGGTGTCGTGGTCAAACAGCTGGTTTCAGGTCCAGCTCTCTAGAGGATGGAATCTGAGTTTCAGTCTGGTCACACATGTATGTGTATTATCCTAGAACTTAAAGGCAATGAAGACCACCTTCACTCCTGGTTTCAGAGAGAAAAACTTTGAAAACATTATCACTCCATAATGAAACATTAAATTTAGACAAATATTATTCCTCAAGGACTGGGTGAAGGATTACGTCAGAGCAGTGTGGAACAAACTCTTTGAGCCCCCTCTCCTGGGGCTCTTTTCATACAACTGTACTTCATAGTTAGAGTCTATGCAAAGCAAACCCAAAGACAGCCAGGAAAACTCCCAGTCACTGACCCTGTGAGGATTCTGGTAAAGGACACGGTCCTCTGTCCCGCATAGTGACTGCTTGGTTTCAGGCCAAAGGGACACGCGTCTCAAGTCTCAGCAGCATGAAACAGTTACCTCCTGGGCCACCGTCGTGGTTTGTTCATATCAAGGGCACTGTAAACCATGTTGCGTGATCGTATTCGCCTCCTCGTTTGGCTGCTTAGAAACTCAGAAACACCTTTAAGAGCACTTTGACAAATGCATGGGAACTTGCAGGGCACATTCATATTATTTCTATCCTACTAACCCACACTGACTTTTCTTTTAGCCCATATCAATTTTCATAAGTATCTCCTGTAATTATGTATGTGAAGAGGGGCATGCTATTTAAAATTAAACAGACAAATTAATTGACTTTGGTCACCACTTAAAAATACTGTGCTCAGTTATTAAAAATGATACAGCACCATGGGTAAATATTTATGGTTAATATTTTATTTCATTTAATGTTAAGAAAAGGAGATCCCAGGGTGAGCTTTTTTTTCCCCAGCGATGTCCCTATTGGCCTTTAATGTGAAACACACTAGGAGCAGTGCCAGGAGCCCCTGAGAACAACTCTGGGGACATTGCAGGGAGCAGAACCAGGCTGCAGTCAGGGGCATTCCTGACTGAGAGCAGAAGCATACGGTGAAATGGCCTCACCCCATCTCCAGAAGACTCGTTTCATTATAGGATCAGGCTCTTCTAAGTTCAGGATTTTATCATCAAAGTCATTCCCAGGGATTTGCAAACTGAAAGACTAGTTTCCCCCATCCCCACCTTAGGACACAATGATGAAGCTGTAAGAGACCCTTCCACCAAAGGGGAATGAAGCTGAAATGGAACCACGTCACAACTGCAGCAATCCAGCTGGGCTCCTACTTATCCCCGTGCTGTGGGGTCAGAGACATCCCTGATTAGAGGCTGGTTCTTTTTCCTAGAAGTGGTTCCTAGTTCACTGTTCTCACAAGCTCCTGGACCCAATCTCTATGAGGTTCTTCCTTTTCTGTAAGAAATGTCTGTGTTTGCAGTCAAGTAGCTTTCTCAGCCTGATTTCTGCCTGGAAATATTTGGGGACCCAGGAGCCTTTTTGCAAATTTCACAGTCTTAGTCCCTTCTATAGCAGTGCTGCCATTTAGATCCCCTGAATGAATCTCTTCACNGAAGTGGTTCCTAGTTCACTGTTCTCACAAGCTCCTGGACCCCATCTCTATGAGGTTCTTCCTTTTCTGTAAGAAATGTCTGTGTTTGCAGTCGAGTAGCTTTCTCAGCCTGATTTCTGCCTGGAAATATCTGGGGACCCAGGAGCCTTTTTGCAAGTTTCACAGTCTTAGTCCCTTCTATAGCAGTGCTGCCATTTAGATCCCCTGAATGAATCTCTTCACTGAAACAAGTAAAAAAAAAATAGATACAATATAAGAAACATCTTTTCAAACGTAATGCTGAGCTAGCACAGAATTATATCAAATTTGTTATGATTTATTAGAATAAATATTAACTTTAAAAAGAATACTAAATTTTAAAAACAAATGAGGCTCAGCATCTTGGAAAGAGCTCACACAAATGGAGAGTCCTAAGACTCATGTTTCACTGGCTTTACAGTAAATCTGCTTCTAGAAAGTAGTCAGCCTAGAAAAACTATATTCAGGTTATCATCTGAGATGACAGTAAAGAAGTTAATAAACGTTAGACATTCTCAGATGTGCCGATTGAAACAGCTAAGATGACCACTGATAGAAGACGCACACCCTTAAAACAAGTAGAGGGGAGACAATGGAATCAGATTTTACGGCACTCCATCCAAATTAAGTCACAAAAGGAGAAGATAAAAAAGGAAAAAGAATGAGGTAAATAGAAATTGTGTAGTAGTAGGATTGCAGGCATTAACCCTGATCATACTCGATGTACGTGGACAAAAATCTGGCTTAAAATGTGAGGATCATCAGTTTGAAACAAAAGAAAATCCAAATCTAACCACATAAAGTTTACAAGAAATAACTATGACACCTAAAGACACAGACTAATTTAAATTAAAAGTAGAATAACGTGTGTTAAGGAAAGAATAATGTGAGGAGAGAATGCCAAACTCACTACTAGAACAATCTTGAAATTACAGAGCAAAAGTTGCCAAAACAATGAGAAACTGACTGATCTGCCTTGTTAAAGGACTATCTCGACACAGCATGGTTTAGTAAGTGATCAACAACAAAAGTCATCACACCTAACAAAAGGGGGAATATACACCTTACTCACAAAGCAAACATTTATAAAGTCTGACCACATATTGAAAACAAAGCTGTCCTCAACAAATTTTTTTAATGGTTTCATATAGAAAATATTTATAAATAAATTAAAAATACCATGTGTTACCCTTGTGGCATTTATAGAAAAATTTGTAGCCTGAAATGATTATGGTAGAAATAAAGGCTCAAAATTAATGATTTAAGCATCTAAAATATGAAATTTGAAAGTAACAGCAAAAAATACGGAAGGAACAAAACAAATTTCTGTCAGTAAAGCTCCCAGTGTGGCATTTTGTTACGGCAGCCCTATCAGATAACTAACAGTTATATAATGTAATTTTTACAGTGGATTCAGTCAACAAAGCTAGACAGTCACCAGCTTAGACTGTCTGAAAGAGCCACTCAAACTTGAAAACTCCTTGGAGGCTGAAAAGAACAAAGGTCTGTTTTTCAGTTTGCAAGGACGCTTCCAGAGGGGTCTTCATTACCCGTCAGTGCCCTTTATGAGTGTGCCTATGCGGTGCTCACAGGGTCGAACCTCGGCCCGCAGCAGACCTGTAATCTGCCTCTCATCGTGAAAATGGAAACACACAGAGTGTGCAGGAACTAGCCACAGGGGCCCAGCGGCCAGTCGGCGCTTGGCAGCAAGGCATTAAAAACAGAACCAGACTCTTGAAAGGCTCAGGGCCGGGTGCTCCTCAGAGGCCATCGATGCTTCTGGATCCTGCTTCATTTCCCTCCGTCAATCCACCCTGAACACCATCCCAGCACAAATGAGGCTGAGCCCCACCCTAGCAGAGTAGGCCCCATGCTGGCTGGCGCTTCAGCACGCTCGCTGCAGCAGACTCCAAAGGTGAGTTTGTAAACTCAGTCCCCAGGGCACCGTTCTGTGAGGACCTCCTCTTGGCAGGCCTGCTTGGAGTATTCAAGTGTCTCACTCCTGGAGTCACTGTGTAACCTCCAACGCCTGCTGCTAAAGAGTTTTCTGTGTCCAAAAATAATCTCTAAATGATGGTTAGCATGACCCTGGCATAATTCATCCTCTCCAAATAAGTGAAAGGGAGCTAATGCCCAACTCCTGGCACAGCCACAGAGAGGGTCTTGGAAGAGAAGGTGGCTGTGACTTCAGTCCTTGGCAGAGGGCTGCGGACTGAGTGAGGAGCCAGGTCAGCGGCAGAAGCATGGCCACAGAATGCCTGGCTTGGGCATTTCCTTCTGCCTGGGGCCAGGACACAGTCTGAAGCTCCTCCACCATTCTGCACAGAGCTTTGGATATCTATCACCTGGACTGGCCACATCACCATCCCTGGGTATCACCGGCTATCACTTTTCCAAGAGCGTCCTGCTGCGTGCTTGGTCACCAGGAAGGATTTGCCTGGTTGATGGAGCTGACCCCTGATTATGTTAAGAGCCTCTCTCCACATCCTGACTTGGGCCTCTTACTGGTCTTAGGGAGAGATCAAAGATCCCTGCCCATTATTACATCATACGCATATTTTCACTCAAGGCTGATTCTCAGGCCTAGAGTTATGTTATTTTGTTCTGAGAGAGGGATACCATTGGCTTCTGTGTGCTAGCTTTCTTCTCGAGCTCCTTTTCCCAATCAATCAGGGGTATTGATCTGGAGCATTTTGAGGCTGGGAGAGAGGGAAGTTGGAACCTGAGATAGGACAGGAAGAGGTTATTCAGCATCCTCAGTGTGTAGTTCATCTTTCCAGCAGCTCCAGGAGTGACAGTTAATGTACCCACTTTACAGATGAGAAGACTAAGTCCTGGAGGTTAAACAACTTGCTCCAAGTCACTAAGGTCTTGTGAGGCATTTAAACCCAGTTTATTTCAGGGGTCTATGATCTTTGCATTCTCCCTCACGGTGAAACTGGAAAAGATATATAAAGGTTTTGAGAGAGGCAAATAAGAGCGGAGTAGGGGCCCAAGGATGAAGATGGTGGGAAACCTTCAGGGACTTATCCAGAGCAATGAAGGGAACACAAAAACTGGGTTCCTGGCCAAGGGCAGGTTAATGCGGTCAGTTCTTACCTTGAAGTAGCCATCCTTCATTCAGCTTTAGAGGCACCGTCCTGCAGAGTAAACCTCAGCGCCCAGGATCAGGTCTAGCATCACGACTCCCTGGCCGAGTGACTCTGGGCCATCTTTGGACCTCTCAGCGCCGGTTCCTCCTCTACCTCTCACCACTGTTGGGAGGACTCAGGCCCACCCCGGGCATCCCTCTCTCTCACCCCACATGTGCAGACGGCCTGTGCATGCGGGCTTCTCACCCTCTGCTCAGGACATTTGGAGGTGTTGAAGGCAAATGGAAAATGTATGCTTCTTCCACAGAGCTCTCCTTGTTTGAATGAACTGAATCTTTATTTTTCTTTTACAAGCAAAGAGGTTTTCATTAATTTGTGCCAGACCATTTAATATATTCTTAGATTTCTACGGTGCTCTTGTTTCACTTAATTTTCTGGATTTCCAAGAAAGTTTCAGGACCTGGTTTGTGTGAAAGACCTTGAAGGGACTGAGAGGATAAGAAAAATGAGAGGCAATTTCTTCATAACAAGATTCCTTAGTTTAAGGATCTCACCAAGAAATAAGGACAATTGGATGTCGGTAGGAGTTTTACCTAAGAATCTTGACCTTGGTTATTTCTGGCAGAGTAAGGTGGGTAGGAAAAATCAAGCCAGAAATTCAAAGACACAATGCATTGCTTTGTTTGATATAATCTGGATCATNAACAAGACTCCTTAGTTTAAGGATCTCACCAAGAAATAAGGACAATTGGATGTCGGTAGGAGTTTTACCTAAGAATCTTGACCTTGGTTATTTCTGGCAGAGTAAGGTGGGTAGGAAAAATCAAGCCAGAAATTCAAAGACACAATGCATTGCTTTGTTTGATATAATCTGGATCATTAATCAGCAGTGAAAGCCATGGGTAGTAGCGGGGAAGATGCTTTTGAAGAACCACTCACTGTAACCCACCTGAAGACTTCCTGGGAATACCAGAAACCCAGTGGGGATGTTTGGGTTTTTTTTCCCCCCACTAAACACTAAGCTCATGAATCTGAGGTTTTTCGTTTTGTTCGACAGCTGAGAACACTGAACTACAGGGTGCTCTGGTGACTTGCCTGAGGTCTCAGAGCACGTGGGAGGAATTTAGTGAACCTAGGACATGCCAAATGCCTTCACTGGAGCTGGCTGTGGAAAGGCGAAAGATGGCGGTGGGGGAAGAGAAAGGGAAAGGGGTGGAAGAAGAGGGAGAGAAGGAAGTGGGGGGAGACAAGGGGAGGGAGGGCAAAGCCGAGGGCCGATGGAGAGAGATGAGAAGAGACCAGTGGGATCCAGCTGTGCTGAGACGTGGAGGGAACGGGGGACCTTAGCTTCCACATTCCAGTGGTTGCCTTGCAAGTTTGCTTCAGAGGATGAGCTGTAAATTGATGAACGGATGTAGGGTGATGCACAGAAATGCTTCCCTGTGCAGACCTGAGGTAGGGCACTGAGCTTCCTGCTCCTCCAACTGCGTGGCTGGGAGTAAGCTTCCGCCCTTCTCTCCGAACATCAGTTTCCTCACCCACAAAATGGGGCTAAGAATAGCCACGATCTTAGAGGGGGTGGGCTAAGAAGCTGACACTTGCTGGGGGACCCATCGGAGACACAGACGCACACCTGTGACCAAGGCTATGATGCCTATTGAGAATTCAAACACGCATCACAAATCAACATTACTGTCACAGTTTCCATGATATAGACACATACAAGGAGGCAGCTGTACTTTAGGAAATAAGACTGGTGACCAAGGGATGAGGGAGGGTGTGGCTGTTGCAGGACAGCGGCCTGCAGCACCTCTGCCTGCGACGCGGGCACAGCCTGGGGACCCTGGGAGCTCTCAGGGACCCTTGCTGGCAATTTCCCCACCTAGCCTGGCCCTGCTCACCTTCTCTTCCAGGCAGAGCTGCCAGATAAAAGGATGCTTAGTTAAATTCTATTTCAGATGAAGTAATAAATACTTTTTTTCAGTTTAAATATGGCCCATGCAACATTTGGCATATATGTACACTAAAAATTTGTCATTTACTTGAAAATCAAATGTAACCAAGCATCTTACCTTTTTACCGAATGTAGAAATGCAACCTCCAGGGAGAAAAGCAACTTGCCAGTCCATTTACTTTCTGGTTATAAGTTCTTTTCTGATTATGGAAATAATACATGTCTCTTGTATAATCGAAGAAATACTAAAATACGTGGAAAAAAATAATAATTCATTTTGTAGCAAGATGAGCTAACACTTGAAAGCCTCTAGGACCTGAAAACATTTGAAAACGGTGGCCTATTTGTAGTCTACACAGCTGAGACGATATTTTAGGTATGGACTTCATATTTCTTTGGTTTAACATGATACGCAATCTCCCTGTCACCAACTCTCTTCTCCAGTGAGTTTTGTTACACAGCATAACTTCCTCTCCTTCTCGCTGAAGTCGGTGGCTTGTAACGTGCATATCTGTGCAGAATACTCTCTCCACACATCTTCAGATGATCTCTCAAGTGACTTTAAATTATCGCAAGTTATATATATAAAGTCATGGCAATTTGAAAGTGATGACATTTAATATCTCATGGAGACTTTTTTCCAAAGCTCTCATGGGTGCAGTCAAAGCTTCCCTCCCAAGCCCAGCTAAGCCACCCGGCAGGATTTCCGCTGGATGACACAAGCTAATGTTCCATGAGGAGAAAAGAAAGCCAGCACTCGGCCTTTGTTTCTCCTTGGGCCCACAAGCTCTTGGCTCTGCAGAAGTCTATTTGCTTGAAAAACACAAAACCAAAATCTGTAATATGGCACCTTGTTTCCCAGGGTGGGAAGAATGGCCTTCGGGGTGGTATCTTCCACCTCGTGGGCTACAGCATGCAAAGAAGAGCTCGCTCTCGCTTTGAGACAGTCCTCAGGCCAACGGTTCTCAACCCAGCTATACACTCAAATCACTGAGGAGGCTTAAAAAACTGCCAAATCCCCAGCCAAGTCAATGCTTATCTCTGGGGCAAGGGTGCCAGGATCAGCAGCTTTTTTTCAAGTTTCCTGTGTGACTTCAGTGGGCAGCCATGATCAAGGACACCTGTGTTGGACTCTGATGCCAACACTCATGGTGAGTCAGNACCTGAGGTAGGGCACTGAGCTTCCTGCTCCTCCAACTGCGTGGCTGGGAGTAAGCTTCCGCCCTTCTCCCCGAACATCAGTTTCCTCACCCACAAAATGGGGCTAAGAACAGCCACGATCTTAGAGGTGGTGGGCTGAGAAGCTGACACTTGCTGGGGGACCCATCGGAGGCACAGACGCACACCTGTGACCAAGGCTATGACGCCTATTGAGAATTCAAGCATGCATCACAAATCAACATTACTATCACAGTTTCCATGATATAGACACATANTTCCTCACCCACAAAATGGGGCTAAGAACAGCCACGATCTTAGAGGTGGTGGGCTGAGAAGCTGACACTTGCTGGGGGACCCATCGGAGGCACAGACGCACACCTGTGACCAAGGCTATGACGCCTATTGAGAATTCAAGCATGCATCACAAATCAACATTACTATCACAGTTTCCATGATATAGACACATACAAGGAGGCAGCTGTACTTTAGGAAATAAGACTGGTGACCAAGGGATGAAGGAGGGTGCGGCTGTTGCAGGACAGCGGCCTGTAGCACTTCTGCCTGCGACGCGGGCACAGCCTGGGGACCCTGGGAGCTCTCAGGGACCCTTCTGGCAATTTCCCCACCTAGCCTGGCCCTGCTCACCTTCTCTTCCGGGCAGAGCTGCCAGATAAAAGGATGCTTAGCTAAATTCTATTTCAGATAAAGTAATAAATACTTTTTTTCAGTTTAAATATGGCCCATGCAACATTTGGCATATATGTACACGAAAAATTTGTCATTTACTTGAAAATCAAATGTAACCAAGCATCTTACCTTTTTACCGAATGTAGAAATGCAACCTCCAGGGAGAAAAGCAACTTGCCAGTCCATTTACTTTCTGGTTATAAGTTCTTTTCTGATTATGGAAATAATACATGTCTCTTGTATAATCGAAGAAATACTAAAATACGTGGAAAAAAATAATAATTCATTTTGTAGCAAGATGAGCTAACACTTGAAAGCCTCTAGGACCTGAAAACATTTGAAAACGGTGGCCTATTTGTAGTCTACACAGCTGAGACGATATTTTAGGTATGGACTTCATATTTCTTTGGTTTAACATGATACGCAATCTCCCTGTCACCAACTCTCTTCTCCAGTGAGTTTTGTTACACAGCATAACTTCCTCTCCTTCTTGCTGAAGTCGGTGGCTTGTAATGTGCATATCTGTGCAGAATACTCTCTCCACACATCTTCAGATGATCTCTCAAGTGACTTTAAATTATCCCAAGTTATATATATAAAATCATGGCAATTTGAAAGTGATGACATTTAATATCTCATGGCGACTTTTTTCCAAAGCTCTCATGGGTGCAGTCAAAGCTTCCCTCCCAAGCCCAGCTAAGCCACCCAGCAGGATTTCCGCCAGATGACACAAGCTAATGTTCCATGAGGAGAAAAGAAAGCCAGCACTCGGCCTTTGTTTCTCCTTGGGCCCACAAGCTCTTGGCTCTGCAGAAGTCTATTTGCTTGAAAAACACAAAACCGAAATCTGTAACATGGCACCTTGTTTCCCAGGGTGGGAAGAATGGCCTTCGGGGTGGTGTCTTCCACCTCGTGGGCTACAGCATGCAAAGAAGAGCTCGCTCCCCCTTTGAGACAGTCCTCAGACCAGCGGTTCTCAACCCAGCTATACACTCAAATCACTGAGGAGGCTTAAAAAACTGCCAAATCCCCAGCCAAGTCAATGCTTATCTCTGGGGCAAGGGTGCCAGGATCAGCAGCTTTTTTTCAAGTTTCCTGTGTGACTTCAGTGGGCAGCCATGATCAAGGACACCTGTGTTGGACTCTGATGCCAACACTCATGGTGAGTCAGACCCAAGCAGGCTGGAGACAACAGAAGAACGCAGGGGCCTACCTGGAGCTGGGCCCTCCAGGGCACCATCTTCTTGAGTCCACCCTCATACGGTGCCTGTTTGGAAGTCTCAGCAGGCACAGCTTCTCTTCAGGGCCTCCTCCAGAATCTTCTCTGAGCTGGGAAAGTGGCTTGGTTCCCCTGAGTCCCACTTCAAGCCCCTCACCTTCCCCAGGTTGCTCCTCCTTCCCACAGCCCCTACTATTCCAGCTCTCAGTTAGCATGGCCTTTGGTGATTATACGGACTTCCCTGGTGGCTCAGACAGTAAAGCGTCTGCCTACAATACGGAAGACTGGGGTTCAATCCCTGGGTCGGGAAGATCTCCTGGAGAAGGAAATGGCAGCTCACACCAGTATTCTTGCCTGGAAAATCCCATGGATGGAGGAGCCTGGTAGCTATAGTCCAGGGGGTTGCAAACACTTGGACACGACTGAGCAACTTCACTTTCTTAGTTTTTCTTTTGGTGATTATGTGTGAGCCCCTCGGGGTTGCTCCCTCCTGTCCCAGCTCAAAGCTGGCCCATGGAATAGAGCTAAGGTTGCTTCATTTTCATCACTTGGTGAGCCTCTATCCCCTTCAAATGAAGAGACAGCTTCAAGGACCAGGGCATGCAGCTGCTCCTAAGGATGGAGGAGCCTGTCTTCTGAACTGCCGACTTGTCACTTTCTGGGTTAACATTTGCTTTGTAGGAAGCCAGAGCCGTTTCTCAGACCATTCAGTGTCCTTTGCAGGCAGGGACACCAAGCCATCCTAGGGTGGTGCGCTCAGGACAGGAGGGGGACTTTATGATTGATGCCAGGGGCCAGGCCCAGGGAAGCTGAGGGTCCCTGGAGGAGGGACTGTCAGGGGCTGTCAGTCAGTTTGGACTATTTCAACAAAATATCATGGACTGCTGCTTAAACAACAGACGTTTACTTCTTATAACTCTGGAGGCATGGACATTCAAGATCAGGATGCCAGCACGGTTGGGTTGCGGTGCAAACTCTCTTCCTGGTTAACAGGCAGCTGCCTTACTGAATCTTCACATGCTGGAGAGAGAGTGAGCTTTCATCTCTTCAAGCCCATCATGGGGGCTCCATCCTATGGCCTCATGGAAACCTAATTACCTCCAGAAGTCCTCACCTCCCAACACCATCCCATTGGAGGCTGGGCTTCAACATATGGATTTGGCAGGGACACAAACATTCAGGCCTGAGCAGCGGAACAGAGGAGGAGTCAGTGGAGGGAGAACCAAAACCTCTCAGAAGAGAAGCCACAGCTCTAGGAAATGACAGGCTGTGTCGGTGGCTTCTCACCAGGCAGGGTTGTTGGGGTGAGCCTGCCATGATAACAGGAGTTGGGAGCAAGGCAGGAGCAGTCCTGTGCGCCTCTCACCCGGGACCTCCTGAGTTACGGCGAGAGATGAGAGAGGGCAGAAGGGCGGCCTCACATTCAGGGGAGAGAGGAGCTGTAGGAACTCTCGGTCCCGCACTGGCTCCTTCACGACGGCTCCCAGCGTGGTTCAGCTCCCACCAGTCTGCTTTGCCCATTTGCCAATAAGCAGACACGGACCGAGCACCAGGCTCTGAGCAAGGAGCAGGGCACGCAGATTTCCCTTCTTGTGAAACTCACACTGCAGGGCGGGGCGCGATAAAGCTGAGGACAGTCATCACATGGTCACTCGGGTGCACAGGCCCAAACGTGGGGTGTGCACCCCCGCCTCCCGGCAGGCCCCGTGGCTTCCAGTGGGCTCACCCAACAGGGTCACCCTGGGGGCTGGAAGGTGCAGGAGGGAGGCGGGGGGTGGGCCCTGGCGCCTCTGGCTGCTTGCCTGCTTCACACCTGGGTGGCCGCATCCTCGACAGAAGGCTCTGCTCCTGTCTTCCCCCGCCCCCGCCTCCCGCCAACTGCATCCGAGAACCTCGGGCCAAGAGAGAGAGAATTTCCCCCCATAATTTAGCCCTGCTGGCTCAGAGGACCACCCCACCCCTCAAGGCTTCCCCTAACCCTGGCCCACACTTTGTAGGCAGTCCCCTCACTGAACCCTCATCAAATTACTCAGTTTAAATATACCATCTGCTTCCTGCTGGGATCCTGCCCTACCCAGTGATCTAGTCGGGGAGGTCAGGGAAGCTTTCACAGAAAAGGATGTTTGAGTTGAGCTCTGAACAGTGAAACTCCAGTTAATGGGTGGATCCAACATGTGTGTCTGGTTTTGGAGGTGGCAAGGGATGGGCGGTACCGGTAAGTTAGAAGCTACAGGGAGGGGAGTTGAAGCAGGCGGCAGAGGACCCCATGAAATCCCCCTCTCTTAGNGAGTTGAGCTCTGAACAGTGAAACTCCAGTTAATGGGTGGATCCAACATGTGTGTCTGGTTTTGGAGGTGGCAAGGGATGGGCGGTACCGGTAAGTTAGAAGCTACAGGGAGGGGAGTTGAAGCAGGCGGCAGAGGACCCCATGAAATCCCCCTCTCTTAGTCATGCCTGGCCAGGGTGGGAGGGGGTCACTGAGTTTGGACCCAGCTCTAAACAAAAAATGACATCACTGACTCGATGGACGTGAGTTTGAGCGAGCTCTGGGAGTTGGTCATGGACAGGGAAGCCTGGCATGCTGCAGTCACGGGGTCACAAAAAGGCAGACACGACTGAGCGACTGCACTGAACTGAATAAGGAAAAAAAGGCAACAATTCTCATTCCTTGAGCATCACTACAGACACCAAGAGTGTTCTGGGTTCATGCGTCTTCCTTACACGTAGACCCAGAGGGGGCCAGTGCTTGGTGCTCTGGCTTGTGAGTGATGCTCTCTAAAAGGCCAAGCAAGCAACTAGAGGGCTTGAAATAAAATTGGAGGAACACTATGGGAAGTTCTGAACCCCTTGCATGGATTTAACTCTGCTTCCCTGAGCTGGTACTTTGGAAAAGTGTTAGAACTGGTCACACAGACACATATTCCAAATTCCATTTCATCATCCTGAAGTTCCATTATCTCAGTACGTTAGTCTTCTAAGGCTGCTGTAACAAATTAGCATGAACTCAGTCGCTTAAAACAATAGATATTTATTCTCTCACAGTTCTGGAAGCTAGAAATCTGAAATCGAGATGTCCCCAGCCCTTGCTCCTCCTGGAAGCTCAAGGGGAATATCTGTCCCTTGTCTCTCTCAGCTTCTGGGAGCTCCCGGCTTCCTTGGCTTGTGGCCCCAATGCTGCAGTCTCTCAAGACCAACCTTCTGCTCAGTCTTCACGTCACCCTCTCCTCTGTGTGTGAAAAACCTCCTCTTCCCCTGCCCTCTAATAAAGAGTTGCAAACGAGGTTATCCACTCAGATTATCCAAGAGAAACTCTCCATCTCAAGATCCTTAACATAGTTACATCTGGAAAGACCTTATTTTTGCACATAAATTAACATTCTTAAAGAGCTGGACACCACTTAGTAACTGAACAACAATTAACATTCATAGGTTCCAAGGGTTAGGGCCTGGATATCTCTTGGGTGTCCGGCCTCAGGCTGCCACTCCAGGCAGTGAGACATCACAGCACCTACTTGGATGGTGGCTTGGTACTGGAAGAGCTGCCGGTGGACAGCAGAATCCAGGGTTCCCGATGCGCTGCTGCCTGGTCCCGGTGAGGCATTGGCTCTTTATTTGATACGTGACCTAGTGGAAGTAAGTCAGGTTGCAAGAACTGCTGCTGTATTTCTAGACGGGCCTCAAGGCACCTGGAAGCTCTTTGCAGGATAAGTGCTCCCGCATATGCAAATATTGGCACTTTTCTTGGTTTCTCTGAAAGCCTGAGGCCAGAGAAGTTCCTAGAGGATCAGTGGGGTAACCCTCAGCCCTGGACAGAGAACCTGGGGTTCCCAGAAGGTAGCCAGAATCTACACCATATCATCCAGAGCCTGTGCGGGTGGGGCTGGACTTTGTCAGACTGTTTAATCTTTCCAGGTGCTTCTAATGCTCAGTTATGTGTGTGTTGGTAGGGGAACCACAAACCTTTAAAGTTCCTTCCTTTAATGTCCCTCTGCTGCTGCTGGTGCTAAGTCCCTCTAGGTGATGCATTGGATGAACCAGAAGAGATGGAACCATGAGTCTCCACGCTGGCTTCACTTCAGCATTATTAACCAACACAGATTTCTGGCAACAACCCTGGAAAGTGAAAGTCATTCAGTCGTGTCGACTCTTTGCGACCCATGGACTATACAGTCCATGGAATTCTCCAGGCCAGAATACTGGACTGGGTAGCCTATCCTTTCTCCAGTGGATCTTCCTGACCCAGGAATTGAACCAGGGTCTCCTGCATTGCAGTCGGATTCTTTACCAACTGAGCTACCAAGGTCTGATTTAATTGATCTGCGTGTAAGCATCAGGCTTTAAAGCTCCCCAGGTGGCTCCAATGTCCAGCCCAGGTTGACAGAAGATGGCAGCTTTCCTTTGCAGCTTTGGGCAATGGGTTATTGGTTAGGGGGAGGCCTCCTAATTTCTCAACCATAGAATCTGGGAAGTCATTTCTCTGGAAATCTTGACCAATTAATGGGATTCCTAGCAGTCAGAGGACTTAGCCACAGGGCTAAGGCTTGAATATGGTGACCTTTCAAAATTGATGACAACTCCTTGAATTATAGAAACTGATATCAAGCTTGCCCCTGATACAGCCTCTCACCATTTAGACAAGGAATGTAAAAAGAATAAAAATAACCTGGTGAGTTCAGGATGGTGGAAAATGTCATTACTGGTAATGAAAATTACAGGAAGCCTTGGTGACTCTTGCTCTCTCCCCAAGACTAACATGAGAACATGTTTTTACTTCTGATGCAATAATTAAGTTTGCCCAAGAAAACGTCTCTCTGTGCACGCCTCAGGGCAGGGGTAAATGAAGCCTTTAACTAACTGATAAATGTGATCATCTCAGTTACTAAACTCTCCGGGCAGACAGGCTTCCCAAGTGGATTAACTGAGCAGTGATGAGCGTGGATAGTGGGGGTGGAGGGGGTGGGGAATGGGCAGGCTCTGGAGAAGGGATTAGAGATTCCTGAGGCTCAGAAAAACCAACTTTATTAGGAAATGGAAGAGGTTTGTGGTGACCTCCGTAGCTAGAGGCAGCCACAGTTCTAGATCCAGAGCCTGAGGCCAAGAGGCTAAAATGAAAATAGCAGCGTGAAGTCTCATCAGATACCCCGGGATGAAGAGACACATTGCCCCAACACCTCGCACGGGCAGCGCGAGGGTCTGTGCAGACATTACGGGCAAAGGGAGGGCAAGCAAAGCCCTCCCTGCCCTCACGGGGGTCTCGCTGAAAGGAGGAGAACAGATCAGGGGTCTCCCAGGACGCTCAGAAAACGGAATTGAGGGTGGGGTGGACGATGCTCAGACCTGAGAGCTCAAAAGCTGAACGGAGGAAATAAGCTGGGCAGGGGGCTGGGAGCCGAAGATCCCACACCAAGATAGAAACCGCAGTTACTCAGTTGGGCAGAGAGAAAGGTGTAGCCTCCTTAGCTAACAACGGAACAAAAATAAAAGCCTCCTCTGAAGGAATATTCAAAGGTTGGGCAGTGTGTAACGGAATGGGTTTTCACTGCCCTCTGGGTATAAGTGTAAACAAACACGACCCTTTTGAAAAACAATTTAGCACCCTGTGCCAGACCCACCTGTATATTTTGACTCCTTATTTTCACCTGTGGGAATTTACTCTGAAACAATCCACTACACCAAAAGCTTAAAGCTCAAGGGTATATACGGCAGCACTATTTTGAAGAGTTTTAAGGTGAGCAGGACAGAAACCCGTCTTTTTGTAAACTAATCTGGGAAGTGACTGCCATCACATTTGCCGTTTTCTATCTTTACCAGCAAGTTTCCAGGTCCAGCCCACACTTGAGGCGAGGGAATCCCACAAGGATAGGAATACTAGGAGGCAGGGTTCATTGGGCTGTCTTAGAACTGCAAATCACAAGCCTCGCAAACCGTCTTTCCACACCGATGCTGCTTCTGAACCATATTAAGGAGGAGTCGGTGCACACCACTGCTCTGCTTTTAAAACAGCTGTCCCATTCAGTTCCTGCATCACAGGCACTGGCCTTCTGGTACGATAGTCCCCAGCCTTTTTGGCACCAGGGATCGGTTTTGTGAAAGAAAATTTTTCCATGGATTTGAGGCAGGGGGATGGTTTCAGGATGATTCAGGAGCATTACATTTATTGTATCATTTATTATTAATACATCAGTTTCACCTCACAATATCAGGCATTAGATCCTGGAGGCTGGGGACACCTGATCTGGTAGATTTTCAAGGGTTTATACCCCATTTCTTGCAAGTTTGAAAACAGGATACTATTACTACTTTGGAGAAGGAAATGAAAAACCACTCCAGTATTCTTGCCTGGAGAATCCCAGGGACAGGAGAGCCGGGTAGGCTGCTGTCTATGGGGTCGCACTGAGTCGGACACGACTGAAGCGACTTAGCAGCAGCAGCATTAATACTTTAGGGGAGCAGGATTTGACTTCAGACTCCTGTGTTCAAATCTTGGTTCTGCTATTTCAAACTGTGTAAACTGGGGAATTTTATTTAATCTCCCTAGGTCTGAGGAAACTGATATTTAAAGTGTGACTTAATGGTACCTACCTCATGGGGTTTTTGAGATAATTAGATGAGATTGTATGTGTAAATAACACACATAGGGTCTGGAACTCAGAAATACTGTTCATTATTCTCATTATTATTTACTCTTAAATAACAGCCCAACTTGATTTAATTCTTAAGCATTGCTTTATTCTCTGAAGACTACTATATTGTCTACTAATATTGAATGATTCTGTTGTGAAAACTGCTAGCCATTCTTATGAAAATGTTTCTCCTTGAAGTTATTTTTTTTAAATCCTGGGTGGCTACTGAGTTTTTTCTTTGCATTCTAACTCCAGTGTTCCTATAGGAATGTCTCTTCTTTTTTAATTGTTCTATAACAATTTTTCTGGGTCAGGAAATTTCAGGTAAATTTAAATCTTGCTTTATTTAAGGAAAGTTTCTCTTATTATATTTTTACTTTTCAAATCTATTTTTTCCCTAGTGTCTTGAGGAAAATAAATTGAGTATCAGGCAATGCTTTCCTGTCTTTCAAATCTCACTTTCTTCTGATCCGTTTTAGCTCTCTATTTCTTCATTTCCTTTTACTTGATTTCCTCAATTTAGTTCTTGCCACTGACTGTATATTTACCAGGATCAAGTTTCCTTTCTGATGACTCATATAGCTTTCTTTCTATAAAGGTTTAATCTTATTGCTACAGATTCATATTTTTTAATCTTTCGTTGCTTTATCATCTCTTTTTCAAGTCCCATTACCTTGATTTCATGGAACTGGTTTACCTTCCTTTGCTTGGATGGCATAGGGCTGCAGGCGAGTATTTCTCACTTGTCCTCTGTGTTAATATTTTCCTGCTTCCGTAGATACCATGTTGATTTCTTCCTGGTCACTGATGATCTCCAAAGGGAGTCCTTTCTTTTTGTTGCAGCTAGTTGTTGAAGAAGAGCAGGTAAGCACACCGCTTGGTTTTGGCCTATTGTCTACAAACATATTCTTGCTAACATGCTTCCCTGAAGATATGACTGGGCTAGGTCAGGAGATCTTCCAGGCTGGGAAGAAAGGTCTCAGTGTCACAGTTGCATGCATGCAGTTTATTTATGCGTCTACTGTTGTTGCCGTTCAGTCACCAAGTCGTGTCCGACTCTTTGTGACCCCACAGACTGCAGCACCCCAGGCCTTTCTCTCCCTCACCATCGCCCAGAGTTCGCCTGAGCTCATGTCTGTTGAACCAGTGACGCTTCTATATCCATACAGACGGATATGCATTTATATCCATATCATATCACTATCTATGATTCCATGTATACTTTTCTTCTGGTGACCAAGGTCAGTGACTGAAAGTCAGATGCCCGCCCTTTGTGGATGAAAAATTGTCCCTCGCCATCTGTCTTTACAGGGATGAAGCCACTAGCCACAGCAGCCACTGGCCTTCAATGCACTCTAAAAGGAGTTCAGTGCAGAGATCAGGAATGAGGCGCTCTGTGCTCTGGGAAAAACTGGCAGAACAGACCTCCAGATGGTTACATATTTTCAGGAGAATATTTTTATGAGCCTGATTTCTTGCATCTTCTCATATCTAGAAAAGCACTAAATTCATTAATGAAGACATCTGCTCCTTGTGACTAGCTGCAACTTTCTTGTGACTGGCAATGACCTTCTGCCAAAACGTGTGCTTGACAGCATGTTGCCCACTTCACTAAGACCACATGTATATCGACCTTACTGTTTAGGAGAAGTTCCTCAGAGCTATCTGAGAGCCTGACTCCAGGGCTATAGTCNCTGAAGCAACATAAGACTGGACCCAGGGAAAGTCCCCATCCCAGCTTTCCACGTTCCACCAGGCAAGACCAGGAGGCGAAGGCTCCAGACTGCCCACTGTGGCAGCTGGCTTTGCCTCCTTGCGACTGCCCTCATCCCCCCATCAGCACGGGCTCCTCCTCCTGTCTAGAGAAGTCTGATCCCTTTTCTTGAAAATGAGCTGGCCTCAGTGACTTGCCTGGCCAGTACCCCATGGCAGAAGTAACATCCAGGGGTTTCTGAGTCAGGGCCAAGAGAACCCTTGCAGCTTCCATCTGGATCTACTGGAATACATACATTCTTTCAGAATTCTCTCTTGGCTGCTCACTTCCGTGCCACACAGAGAAGTCCCACGTAGGTGTTTCAGTATTGTCTATTTCAGCTGAGCTCCTAGCCCATGCCGTGCATCTACAGCTGGCCATGTCAGTGAGCTGACTTGGATGTCCAGCCCAGCTGAGCCCTCAGACCCTCCAGCATAGCCATCATCTGACTGTTATACCACGAGACAGCCTGAACAAGAACTGCCCAGCTGAGCCCAGTCAACCCAGAACAGGACCAGGAAGAATAATAGATCATTACTGTAAGCAACTAAGTTGTAAAGTAGGATACTGAACTGAGAGAGGACTTCGTGGCACGCCAGGCATCTGGGGGCCCTGGCTCTCTCGCCTGCACCCTAATGTCTGAACGGATCCATCACCTTCCTGGTGTGGCTTCGTCTCACTCTGTCCCGCGGCATCCACCTCTACTTTCCCCCAGATAAGCCCAGGGATCGTCCTCAATTCAGTGCTGTTACAACAGGCTCCCTACAGAGAAAACAGAGGGACAAGCACAGGAAGTGGCTTTGGGTGGGCCCAGCACGCCCTACACATACCATTCCTCGCCTGAGTGGCAAATCCCACTTTAGATGATAACCAGGAGAAGCTCCTGAAGAACTGCGAATGGACTCTAAGCTCCTTCTGACCATCACCCCAAACCCTGCCCCAGGAGCATCCTGGAGGAGAGTCGGGGTCCCCGTGTGTGGCTCTGCGGCCTGGAGCGGTGTTGGCTCTGCGCACACAACCTCTAGCCACGGGCCTAGTGTTTGTCATCTCCACATGCCTTCCTGGCTTTGGCCGGCTCTGCCCTGGAGCAAGGAGACTGGCCAGAGTAAGGGCTTTCAGAAGAAAGGCCTGGCTTTCTGGCTCTGACATCTGTGAAAGCACCACAGATGTTAGGGCTAATTAGCCACATTCGGTGAGACCAGGCCAATCAAACATCCCAGGCAGAAAAGGTCGGCTCTGGGCTGAAAGGTGAGCTGTTTGTTTAAGGGTGGTGGGTGGTCTCTGGCAGGACTTTCAGATTAACCTAAGCCTTCTGAAAATAGAAAATGCAAAGCCGGGCATCCTGGGGTACCAGCGGAGATACGAGCCAGCCAGGCGTGAGGTCCCTCTTTGATTTCATGATCCACAGGGGGTAGGGGGTAAGGAGGAGGGCAGAATTATTTCTGGTTTCAGCCAAAGACCAGAGGGGCAGGCTGTCTTGGGGCAGGAAAGCTACAGAGATCTCCTGTAGCCCTATATTGCACTTCTGGGGAGGAATTTTGTGAGGCCCTTGTACTGTTCAGCAACCCCACAAGCTCTCAGTTGATTTTTTCCTGTTTCTGGGAGCAGCCCAAGTGTCAGAAATATAAAATCTCAAATCCTGGAGATAGTACAAAAGGTGGTAAATAACAATCCAGACTTCAGGGTTAAATATATCAGGCTTCACTGCCTGGTTCTGCCTCTTACTTAGAGTGAGATGTTGAGCAAGTCATGTGTACCTTAGCTTTCCCAATCTGGAAAAGGGTGCCTTACTGCCTTACCCTCCAAGAAAGGACTGAGAGTACCCTCAAGGTAAGGGCTGGGGTGAACCGCACACGCAGTGCCACGGCACCAGTGATAATCCCCTGACTTCCCAACACCTCCGTGTGCAAGACTCAGACACTCTTCTAAAGGGCTTATCTCAAAGCGCAGGCCGTGGGAGGCAAGTGTGCTCCCCAGCTGGGACGTGAGGGTGCTGAGAAAGACTCGGAGGGCTGGTGATACAGTTGGAGAGTCTGAGTGTGAATTTTAGTCCTGGTCCGCTCCTCAAAGCCTATGTTTTTGACTGCAAAGCTGTCTTTCTGCCCACGGTGACTGCTTCTGCACAAGTGGCACCACCCACTGGGAGGACTGTGGTCCCATCATGCATTCCCGGAGGGCCTCGCTGCTCCTTATGCCTGAGGAGCAGCCTGAAGCTCCTGGGAGCCAACAGGGCCACCTGCTGCTCCCACCTCAGTCCCACAGGACCCCACAGGCTAGACTATCTGACAAGGGAAGACCGCTGTGTCCCTCAGGCCCCGTCAGCACGCGGGGTAGGGGGCAGCAGCCGACACTGAGAGGCCTCAGCTCCAGCCTAAGCCAGAGGCTCAAAGCATGAGCAAAAGCGAGCTTCCCCAGAACCCCTGCCCAGGAGGGCAGAAAGAAGAGGTCCTACTAGGCCCCAAGGATGGAACATAGAATCAGGAGGGGCCTCCTAGGATGCCCGGTTCAGTCTTTTGCCCCCTGGGAAGCCTCACCAACAGCAGGCAAACACTCAGGTCTCTGTTGACTTACAGGCCCCCAGGGACTGGGCTGTACCGTCATGCATGGAGCCAGTCATCACTGGTCACCACTTGTAATGAAGCGAGATGACCAAAGAGCCCCTCCACCCAGCAGGACCAGACCTCCTCCTGGGGATTCCAGGGAGCCTCCTGTCCTGGGCCCACCAAGGCCTGGGCCCACGACAGGCTGGACTCTGCTCAGCCACCCAGAGGGCATATCCAGGGCAAAAGCCAACATCTGCTTCATGACCCAGCTCCTGCTGCTGCTCAGTAAAAACCCAGATAGCATCTTGCCAGTGTCATGGAAGCTGAGCCACACTCCTCCTGGCTGCTGCCCTGCTTATCCTCTGGGAGACCCTTGGAGAATCACCTAATTTCTGAGCTTATTCCCTCTGCTGGGTTTCCAGAGGCGCTGTGGAGTCAGTGAGATGGGAGGGGTGTTAGCAGCTCATGGACTCAAGCTGAAGCTTGTGCCATGGCCCCGAGGAAGGGACCTCAGCAGCTGGAGCACCAGGACAGGCCCAGCACCTCGCTGGGCTGGGCTTGCTCTGTGCCCAGAGGCCCGGGTCTCGAGCCACACACTGTGTCACAGTAAACCCAGCTGCAACCTCCTTGGGACAACTTGGCGGATGGACCTTCAAGCAAAACACAGACCCAAAATGTGTCTCCAGGGAGCAGCACTTCGAAGCCAGACTTGGTGAGAAGGGAGGCCTAGCTGCAGTCCACACAGTGTGGGTGCGTCATTGGAAACAGATGCTGTAGACCAAAGTGTCATTTCTGTTCTCTGTCAGGCTCCCTGGGCTTTTGAAACAATCCTCCAGGACAATGCAGGGCAGATGGGGCAAAAACAGGGACAGCTCTCAGAAGGGCAGCCTCTGCCTGAAGCGAACCCCACCTACCCGTCCCACGTCCTGACCCCTGAACTGGGTGACCCCAAGAATGTTCCTTAACCATTCCGTGTCTCAGGCCTCTTTTATGATATTAAGCCAACAGTAACTCCAACCTCATGAGTGTTAAGCTCTGAGTTAAGTGAAATCTTTAGAACAGCTCCAACTATCCATCTGTCTATTTATCCATCCACTTATCCATCTATACATCTGTCCACTCACTCATCCACTTTTTTATCCATCCATCCATCTATCCTTCTTCCCCATCACCCTCTCTGAGAAGGGGCCAGCTACAGGAAACACACTGGTCCTAGCCCTACCAGGCTGTCCTGGCTGAGTTGCTTGGGAAGCAGATTTTAAGCGAGAGTTAGAATGTAAAAGATTGGCAGGCAGGTACCACCTAATTTGGGCAAGGAGAGGTCAGGCTGTGATGTAGACACAATCAAATCTCTGCCAGACCCACTGAGCTCCAGAGCAGAAGCGTTAGAGGGAACCCTTGGGGAAAGAGCTTTGCCCTGGTGCCTCGCCTGGCTCAGTTGTTGATGGAGGCTGCCCCAGGGAGAGGGTGATGAGGTTAGGAGGCAGCCAGTAGCCGTCAGCTAACTACACCTCTCACAGCGGAGCAGCAGAGAAGCCCTCTCTTTAGGGAGGAACTGCATCAGGTCTCAGAGCCTACAAAACTCTCTGGGAGTCCTACAGTGGGGGCTGAGACGCAGTTACGACAGAGCCTCATATACAGACAGGAGCCGGCAGGCCAGGGCGCTCTGAAGATGCCAGAGGAACCTAGAGGGATAGTGAGGCTTCTTGTGAGTGACAGCTGGGATAAGGGATAAATGGTGGCTGACAGGTGCCTGGCAGGGACAGGGAAGGAGGCCACCGGCCTAGGAGCAGCACTTACTGGGTAACAGGGTGGTAGCTAGACACAGCTAAGGCCTTGGGCTGTGGCTGCAGGACTGTTCCGGAGCCCAGACCCCAAACCATTCCAGGAGGCTGCTGGAAGCTTTCTCCTTCAGGCTTCTCTGCTGTGCCCGAAACCACAAGTGCCTGGGGCTGTCCCACGCACCCCCTCCTCTCCATCCTCTCACCTGCACTGGGAGCGTGGGACCAGAGCACGCTGGCCCCACAGTGGGGCTCTTGTTTCTTTCAGACAGTCTTGACCTTGTCTTCCCGGGCCCCAGAGGTGCTGGCAACGGAGGGAGTTACCAGCTAAACCCAAACCACTCTGCTAACTTGGAGCAGGAGGACCTATTGTTTTTGGCCCCAGGAGCTGGCTCGAAAGCCAGGGTTGATTATGGTCATATCCAGCCACCAAATACCCTCATGCTCAAGTTCCACGGGCCCATATCGGGTGAGTGAAGGGCCTGAGCGTCAGCCCTCATGGGCAGAATGAGGGCGGGCGAGGGGAGGCATCAGCACCGTAGAGGGCTCTGCACTTGGCCGAAGTTCAAAAGATGCACTCAGCCCCTCAAAGGAAACTCTCCGGATATCCTTCCCCCAGAGTGTTATCAAACCCAGGCCGGCCCCAAACCCCGGATGGAACAGTTCAACCCTGAGATCCCCCTGCCTTGGGCACATCCAAATGTCTACACTGCGCCTGCTTCTTCTTCTTCGATTCCCTCCGGTAGCCCACAAGGCTGGGGCAAGAGTTATTTCCTCAAACAAGAATCTCTTTTGTTTACTGAGTATAAGCTCCCATTCCAATGCGAAAAAATATATACGGCTCCTTCCATCAGATTTGTCTTGGAAACCTGGCGTCCGTTTTGAGGCAAAAGCATTTTCAGAGATTGAGTTCCCTGAGACTCTACCTGCTCAGCCCCGTTTGAGCAGACACGCAGCTGAGACCCCGTGCAAATCAATGGGCCCATAGCAGCCCCTCATCCTCCGCTGTGCATGTAAATTTCCAGGGGCTTGTCAGCACTCACATTTTATTCTGGACCCTGAGGTGGGGCTCAGACCCTGAGTGTTCGACCAGCACTTCAGTGATGCCCATGCCGCTGCCCCATGGGCCACCTAATAGTGAGGGCTGAAGATCTGGGTTCTGGTAAGAACTCTGTTCTCCAGAGGCTTAGAACTTAGAAGCCAGAATCTTCATGGCACTCGTGGTAGAGCCATCGGAACATCCTTGTCGAGCCACCATGCAGAGGAGGCCACAACCCACACGTGGGAGGAAACAGACTCCTCCTCCAGACCTTCCGGAGGAGACCTCACAGTGGCCCAGGTGGCCCAGGGAGAGAAGATGAGCAGGGACAGAGCCGGAGACCCAGCACCTAAGTCACCAGCAGGTGGGCAGGGAGCCTGCGGAGGAGCTGGAGGAGGAGCCTGCCAGGAGGGTGGGGAGCCCCGGAAGGAAGTGTTGCCATGGAGACCGAAGAGGAAAAGATGGCCAAACTCCCCAGAGAAGTCACAGAAGTTAAAGGCTAAAAGGTAGTTCCAGGTTGGGTTCAACGGTAAGGCACTCACTCAGCTCGTAGGACTACAACCCCAATCCTCACACAGCCGAGGCACTGCGGCGATGGGTGGGTGCCAGGGAGCAGAGGCTGGGAAAGGACAAGAAGTTTAGTCAAATAGGGAGAGAGTCAAAGCAGTGATTGAGGGTTCATAGGGACAGTCGGGTCTCTTTTCTTTGTGAGAAGGAAGAGTGAGACAGAAATCAGCAAATAAATGATCAACTAACAGTGTAATGGGAGCAAAAATGGGCCTCAAAGGGCAGAGCCCCGAAGGCCAGCACGGGGAGGTATACAGGACACGGGCAGAGGAGGGGAGGACAAGTGTCCTCTGGGGCACCACGGAGGGTGAGGGTGGAGGGGGCAGGAGGGCCTCCTCTTGAGGGGGACGGAGGCGTTTGCAAGTGGCCACTATGGAGAGTGGGCTTCCTATGGCTCTGGCACGTGACGCGGGACTGACTTTCTCCAGCAGCATTAAACTGCCCAATGTCAGCTCAGAGGAAGGAGTGCTTGGCTCGGTCCACGGCTGCGGAGTTGCCTGGGGGCGCAGAATCCAAGAGGAGAGACGCAGGAGATGTGACCATACCTGCAAGAGAGAGGGGGCAGTGATGCTTTGTGGAGTCTAAGCAGGACAGGAGGAGGAGGAAGGCAGGAGGGAGCCCAGAAGTAGGGAGAAAACAGGGGTCTGGGGTGTTTCCAGCGTGATTGACCGAGACAGGCATAAGGGAAAAAATTATGGAGAAAGTGAGAAAATTTAATTCTAGACAAAGACATATGTGGGTGGTAGAGAAACAAGGGTAATAATTAGAGGTGACCGAGTAAGGCAGTGGAGTCTAGAATGGTGAACATCACCGCCAAGGGTGGCCACAAAAGATACTTATTTCCAAAGCCCCACAGCTCAGGGGAGACCCATCCAGCACCCTGTCCCTGGGATGTGGACACTTAAGAAAGTTACATTCTCAGAACGGCACTCTTTTTGTGCTGATGAACAGCCAGAGAGGTGGTGGTGACATCTGAGAGCCAGCCCCTCACTAACTGGGTGAGAACCAGGGCTGGGACCACAGTCAGGCACTAGGCACTATGGTCTCTGGNTGTCCCTGGGATGTGGACACTTAAGAAAGTTACATTCTCAGAACGGCACTCTTTTTGTGCTGATGAACAGCCAGAGAGGTGGTGGTGACATCTGAGAGCCAGCCCCTCACTAACTGGGTGAGAACCAGGGCTGGGACCACAGTCAGGCACTAGGCACTATGGTCTCTGGGGAAAGCTCCAGGGTGGCAGCCTTGACTCCCCCAGGGCAAGGGACATCTCTGTGGGCTGGCCTTGTCCATTCAATGACCCAGAAACAGAGGAGGCATCCCCAACACACACACAGTGAATGGGAGTGGGAATAAGGCACAGGACTTTGCGGCAACACTGTCTCATAAAGAAACAAAGGGAGCCCAGGACAGGCAAGCCAAGCTCCCCTGTAGGGAAGGATTCCTTATTTGATTTTCCTGCTAACGAGTCTAGTAATTTATGTCCCCCTCACACTGGGCTTCAGTGCCAACATTAGGTACCAATCAACTCTATGTAAGTATTACATACATTATCTTATTTAATCCTTATGACAAGCTTGAACTTGAAAAATGTGAACTGGCTTACATGCAATTCTACGTGAACACTTCTGCTTACTCAACTAGGGAAATGCATAAGGACTTAGGCAGAAAAATCAGTTTAAAATCTCCTTTACTCAACCAAACATCTATTCAAGTANCAGCTCCCTCTGAACAAATGGATAAAGGAAAGGGGGTCTCGCCTCTGCAGCTAGGCACACCCCAGGTCAGCCAGAGGGGCTGGAGGAGAGGCAGGTGAGCCGAGAGGAAATTCCTGCTTTCTGGAGTCAACACCACCAAACTCACTTACTAGACATGGCTTCACCCTGAAGATTTGCTCTCTATTACACACTAAGAGAGGCCGCCAGCCCAGCCCAGGAACCCAGAGCCCCCATGCAGCCAGTTCAATCAGAGAAGAAGCCTCCAGAAGAAAGAGGCCTTTGTGCTCATCTTCTTGAAGAACAACTTGATTTTCAAACAGGGATGCACGAGGCAGATAGAGCAAGTCAACATATGTGACGTGGAGACAGACAGTCAATAGACTCCTTTGGACATACAGATAATTCCAAGAACAAAAGAAGTTTTTAAATCTCCAACTGGTACTCTCAGAAATTCAGGAAGGAATATCTTCTTAGACACTAAAATATTATCTACCATTCCATGTCCTCAAAATGAACCAAAATGTAGTCAAGGAAATCAGCCAGAACACACAGCAGAAAGACATGAAGAAGGAACTCTAATTGAAATGACCCACACATTTTACTAGGATGAGTGAAAAAAAAGTATCATATGATAGTTTACAATATGAAAGAGAAATTCATAACCATTGAGACAGAATACAGAATCACCTATAAATGAATAAGAATCAGACTGGCATTTCATTAACAATTGTTGGCAACATGGGAGATTTTAAACATATACTATGTTTCTTAGAGAGCTTCCCAGGTGGTGGTAGTGGTAAAGAACACACTTGCCAATGCGGGAAATGTAAGAGACTCGGGTTCCATTCCTGGGTCAAGAAGATCCCCTGGAGGAGGGCATGGCAACCCACTCCAGTATTCTTGCCTGGAGAATCTCACGGACAGAGGAGCCTGGAGAGCTACAGTTCAGAGTCGCAAAGAGTTGGACACGACTGAAGCGACTCAGTACAGCACACAGCACGTGCTCCTTAGATGGGAAGGCTTCCTGTTCTAAAGGTACTGCTGCTGCTGCTAAGTCGCTTCAGTCGTGTCCAACTCTGTGCGACCCCATAGACGGCAGCCCACCAGGCTTCCCCGTCCCTGGGATTCTCCAGGCAAGAACACTGGCGTGGGTTGCCATTTCCTTCTCCAATGCATGAAAGTGAGAAGTGAAAGTGAAGTCGCTCAGTCGTGCCCGACTCTTCGCGACCCCATGGACTGCAGCCTACCAGGCTCCTCTGTCCATGGGATTTTCCAGGCAAAAGTACTGGAGTGGGGTGCCATTGCCTTCTCCGTCTAAAGGTACTAATCCTCCTCAAATGAACCCAACTATCAGTCTGTTCTCCCTAACTCCTGACAGCTAAAGCTTGTCACTTAAGGATTTTGAACCTGTAACCAGTGCTGCAAAGAATCAGAGGACGGTTCCGAATTTAATGATGGTGGTGATGGAGCTGGTGGGGAGAGGCACTGGCAGCAGTTGAGCTCGTGGCCCTGGGGCTGATGGTGGTGGCAGTGAAGATGGGATGTCAGCGGAATCAGGAGAACAGCGTCTTGACAGCAAGCATCCAGGGGCAAGAGCACCAGAGGCACCCGCTGTCCTGAGGGTATCACTCCTCTGTGTTCTTGGTCCTCCAGGCTTTCCCCAATCTGACCTTTCTACAAAGCCTGTTTCCAAACGCTCCCTCTTTTCACTAAACTATCCAGTGTCCTTCTAATAAGTCTCTTTTCTTCTTAAGTTAAATAACACTGGTTTCTATTGCTTGCAACCAAGAACTCTGACTCGCACAAAGAATTTTCTAATCCTGAGAAAGAACAAGCTTTTATAAGCAAGGCATGGAAGCAGAAACATTATTTTGAAAATAAAAGACTGACTAATTGAACCACAAAGCTTGAAACAACCCAATAGAAAAAGTGACATACCCCACTTCAGACCTAGGGCCACACACAAAGTGAAAGTGAAGGGATGGGAAAAAATAGTCCATGCTAAAGCTGAAACTCCAGTACTTTGGCCACCTCATGCGAAGAGTTGACTCACTAGAAAAGACTCTGATGCTGGGAGGGATTGGGGGCAGGAAGAGAAGGGGACGACAGAGGATGAGATGGCTGGATGGCATCATTGACTCGATGGACGTGAGTCTGAATGAACTGCGGGAGTTGGTGATGGACAGGGAGGCCTGGCATGCTGTAATTCACGGGGCTGCAAAGAGTCGGACACGACTGAGCGACTGAACTGAACTGAACTGAATGAAAATTAAAAGAAAGCTGGAATAGCAATACTCACATCAGATAAAATTTAAAATAAAAACTGTCATAAGAGATAAGGAAAGACACTGCACAGTGATCAAGGAATAAATCCAATAAAAAGATATAATAATTATAAGTATTCATCAACATAGGAGCACCTCAATACATAAGGCAAAGGCTAACAGCCAAAAAAGGGGAAATCAACAGTAACACAATAATAGCAGGGGATTCTAGCATCCCACTCACACAGATGAAAAGATCATCCAGAGAGAAACGGTGACATGTCATAGACAAAGAGGAAAGAGCAATAAACATGATAAAATGCTCACTCTTTCCAGTAATTAAGTAGCTGAAGATTAACATAGCAAGATAATTTGCCCTTCATGTCAGCAGAAATAGAAATGATAGTTAACATCCAAGGTGTAAGTGGGTGGGCAAAACGAACTCTCTTACAATGCAGTGGGGAAAACAAAGAATTACCTTGACTAGAAAGTGAATGATACTGCCCCATACTTGATGCAGGAATTTCTTCTACTCAGAAATGTTATTTCAAAGTTTGTATCCTATGAAAATCCTTGCAGAAAACACACAAATGTTCGTAGCTAGATTTTTTTTTTAAGATTCAACAACTGTGGATTGTAACATAAGTATTACCAACAGAGGTGTGGTTAAACAAAATATGGAACAACATAGGAGAAATTAAAAGGAATAAAGAGTTCAAATGACCTCTACTGATTTAGAAGACCCTTTTGTGTATTGTTTAGTGGGGGAGAAAGCCACCGAAAACCATTCCATGTCTCCTTTAGAAACTTAAAATTGCAGAAAGTCAGCTTAGATCACATCGTTTTTCCTTATGCACTTCTGCAACAAATAATACCATACAATTATCAAGTTCTATTTTTGCAGTTTCTTAGCAAAAGTAAAAGTGGAAAGGAGTGGCATTAACAGGAGTATCCTTTCAGGGATAAATCTCAGGAGGGTTTCACTGCTGTCATCGTGTGCCTGTGAACCGGCTAAGAACAGGCTGCGTGAGGGCTGGGACTCCTGCCATCATGCTTTCTTGCCGTGGCAGGTGGAAGAGGCAGAGGGTATCTGGTTTTATCTTATGGCCTCAGAGAAATTCCTCCGGAGTCTAGGCCAAGCAAAGGAAAGAAACACTGAAAAGAACGATCATTCCACTGCTTAAGAGCTACCCTGGCTACCTTCGTAGTCCATCAGAGAGTGAAGTTAACTAGAAGAAAAGCCCCTATGCAATAGACGGAATCATAGACAGGTGAAAAGATGCTTGTTTGACCCAGTGAGCACAATATACTGTGCCACAGCACATCCTGATTGAATATTACTAAGGGGCTGCCTGCATTTTTGAGCCTAAAGTCTCTTTGATTTATGGTGCCAAAGTAAATGACAAGCAGGGCCAATAAAAATTCTTTAGAGATTCAGGCTTACTTTCCATTCCACGTTGTAGAGGAGGTGAGAAGACGTGCATGCTTGTAATGAGACTTACAAGCATGGGTTTCTTAGTGAAAGTCATGAACCACAAGTAGGGCATTTCTTCGTCTATGTCGAGGGCATTTCTCTTGTCAGAAGGGAACTTCTGTCCAGCGCGGGTCCCGAGGCAGGAGTACAGCTTCATCTGGGGGAGGCCTGAGCTAGATAAACGTTTTGTCCACTGCTGGGAATCTACTGAGCAGCCTCAGGGGGACCCAAGGAACAGGGTTGTCCAGGAGTTGGGTTCCTGAAAAGTGTGATCCACAGCCCCTGTTCCCAGTGGGTCAGCCTTCCTTTCAAAAGAACCTGGAGGAGAACAGACTTCAGAGAAGGGAGTGTAACCATGAATGAATGAATGGATGATTTGTTCCTTACCTAAGTTGACCCCTCGGACAAAGCCTGAGAGGAAATATCCACTGAAAGTCACGGGAGGTAGCAGGCTGGAGATGAATTTGGGTTCAAACCATACTTGTGAGTAACTTTGGGTAAGTCATTTCTTTGAACCTTGTTTTCTTCTTCCATTAAACAGGCATGATACCATCACCTTCATAGGACTGGTATTCATATTAACTGACCTAATATATTAGTTTGCTGGGGCTGCCGGTAACAGAGGACCACGAACTGGGAGGCTTGAACAACAGCAATCTACTGTCTCACAGGTCTATCGAGGGAAGTCTGAGGCTTGGTGTATGGAGGCTAGAAGCTCCAGACTGAAGTGTCAGACGCTTTCTGGGGTCTGTGAGGGAGTGTCTGTTCCACAGCTTTCCTCTGCCTTCCGGTGACTGGCTGTCAATCTTTGATGTTTATGGCCTTAGCAAAGACAAACTTCAAATTCTGCCTTCATTTTCAAGTCTACCTGCATTTTCCCTGTGTGTGTGAAAGTGAAAGTGAAGTCACTCAGTCATGTCCCACTCTTTGCGACCCCACGGACTTTAGCCCACCAGGATCCTCCATCCATGGAATTTTCCAGGCCCTCTTTGTATACGGACACCAATATATAGGAGCCCACCTTAGTAACCTCATATTAACTAATGGCATTGGTAATGACTCCATAGCCAGGTAAGGTCACATTCTGAAGTAATAGGGGTGAGGACTTCAGCTTAAATTTCTGAAGGACACAATTCAACCCACGAAAGGAAAGAATGTATAGTAACTGGCATATCATAGTTCCTCAAGAAACATAAATAAAATAATTACATGTTGAAATCCTAATATTTTGAAGCTGTTGAGTTNAGGTCACATTCTGAAGTAATAGGGGTGAGGACTTCAGCTTAAATTTCTGAAGGACACAATTCAACCCACAAAGGGAAAGAATGTATAGTGACTGGCATATCATAGTTCCTCAAGAAACATAAATAAAATAATTGCGTGTTGAAATCCTAATATTTTGAAGCTGTTGAGTTAAAAAAATATATTACTGGAATTAATGTCACTTGGTTTTCCCTTTTTTAATGTGGCTATGAGAACATATAAAATTACATATTTGGCCCCTATCTATGGCTCAGATGTTGTTTCTATTGGACGGTGCTGGTCTAGAGTCTGAAGCAGTAGACAAAGCATGAGCTTTTGAGTCAAACTCTGTCGTTGGCAGCTTTGTCGACAAGGGCAAGTGATTTGACCTCTATAACCCTCAGATTTCCCGTACGTGAGATGGAGATAAGAGTGGATTTCACGGTACTGGGGTGAGGATTACGTGGGATCAGGTACATGGGATGCCTAGCAGGAGTCTGCTACCTGGAAGAAACTTGGTACATGTGTGTCTTCAGCCCTCTATTTAGGAGGAAGAGAAAGCCACACTGTCAGTGTGCTCTTAATCAGCACCAGGTGCAGGCCTAGTGGCTTTGCAAAGATGGAGCTCTGAGAAAGCGCAGTCAGGGAGGGCAAGCTCAAACACACAGCCAAAGTCCTCCATGCCACTTTGTGTGCAAAGCTTTCAGGATTTCGGGGGAGAAGGGCTTCATTTGAACTTGCCTTCGTGCATTTCTTTCAGCTTCTCTAAAATGTGGAATGTGTCCCTGCAGAACAGAGAACTGTGCTGTGTCGATACTGGTGCTTCACGTCTGATGAAGTCACGCTTGTATGGTGTGTGATTTGCTCCTGTTCTTACTGTCCCAACCCAAACCTTAGAAACTCTGGGGAGGTGCTTTCAGCTCCTGGTTTTCAGGCCACCTCTATCTCCCAAGAGCTCTGGGGATTGCACCTCGGAGCACTCTCAGAAACCAGTCCAAGATAACCAGCCTCACATATAATAGTTCAGTTCAGTTCAGTCACTCAGTTGTGTCTGACTCTCTGCGACCCCATGAATTGCAGCATGCCAGGCCTCCCTGTCCATCACCAGCTCCTGGNGCTTTCAGCTCCTGGTTTTCAGGCCACCTCTATCTCCCAAGAGCTCTGGGGATTGCACCTCGGAGCACTCTCAGAAACCAGTCCAAGATAACCAGCCTCACATATAATAGTTCAGTTCAGTTCAGTCACTCAGTTGTGTCTGACTCTCTGCGACCCCATGAATTGCAGCATGCCAGGCCTCCCTGTCCATCACCAGCTCCTGGAGTCCACCCAGACTCATGTCCATTGAGTCGGTGATGCCATCCAGCCATCTCATCCTCTGTCATCCCCTTCTCCTCCTCCCCTCAATATTTCCCAGCTTCAGGGTCTTTTCAAATGAGTCAGCTCTTCGCATCAGGTGNTGAGGCTATAGACTCAGGCATAGCATGTTGGGGCCTTCTCGTTTAAAGAGGAGGCACCCAGGGGTTCCAAAGAGATGATGGGGCTGTCCCTAGGTGACAGAGATAATTAGAGCCACAAACTGGTTCTCCCACAAGGTAACTGGAAAACATCATGAAACAGCTTCTCAGGCACATTTCCTTCGGGTTTACTTGGGGTGAGGTTCCACATGAAAGCAAATGAGCCTACTTCCCCAACTGTCCAGAGTTTGATTTCTCCTTTATTCAAGTGTAGAGCTTTATAACTATGGAGCCTCAGGGTTTTCTGAGCCTAAGAAAACTCTGCTATACCAGAAGATGGGGCAGATAGGCCTGGGAGACACAGGGGCCCCAAACAATCTCTCACCACCCGAGAGAGAACATTTTCTATCCCCAACCGTAAGTTCAAGACTTCAGAGCCCTTGATAAAAATAGCGTCGGATGCTCCCAGAACTGGGACTATTTTGGTAACAAGCTGCAAGAAATCACAGCTCTGGGGACTTGAATCTACCGTCCGCCATCTCAACTCTTATTTTGAGCTGCAGCCTGAGCTATTAAAAACCAAACATTCTCATTGGCAAGCTCCACAATCAGCCTCATTTCCACGCTCGGAACACTGTTGTGCCTGAGCCGAAGTTGCACAGTGATTGTTTCTTGTCTCAGCGATGCTGTTTGCAGGCGATGCTGGGAGCCAGCGAGGATGTGACCCGGTGGTAATCTGAATTGCTTCACCAAACACATTTTTATCCCATCATCTCGGCTACATGAAAGGGGGCCATAGTACTCCAGTGTTCAAGACTTTACAGTCCCGCTGTTCGGCAATAAAATGAGGCAAGAAATATTAGCCGTCCCCGGCTGATGCTTTAATTCTTTCCCAACAATGTCAGAGAATCTGTACCCTACAGGTTTTAGTGCCGCCTAAAGCCTGACCCTCAGGCTGTCTTGAATGGAGCGGGAATGAGTTAAGGAGAGCAAGGAGGCTTTAATGGACACAGACCCCGAATAGCCCAGCTTGTCCCGGCCTCCTGCGGACTCACCCTCCTTTTCACAGGCCTCGATTGTGTATGGCCCCAGCAGAGACAAAACTACCCATGAGCAGAGGTTACCCCCAGCCGGTACAGGTCAGAGGCATTCTGGGGGAGAAGAGGAGAGGGGGGCGGAGGGGAAGTAAGGGGCATACGAAGAAAGAGGGAAGTGAGGATGGGGGTGGGAGAATGGAGTAGTAAAAGTTGGTGTGGATCATTTATGAGGAGAGATTCATCAAGTCCAAGACTGTGACTGGTCACCTCGCCTTCAAGCAAATCGCTTTGAAAACTGTTTCACTGGACGAATGGGAGCTACACTAATGGGAAGTTGAACAAGAAGTGTGTGGCTTCTCAAAAGAAATGAAATGCTTCTCTATCATTCTTCCAAAATCTATAGGCCTCAGGTTCTGAGGCTTTCAGTGGAATAGCCTCTAATTTGACACTACAAGATTTTGAAAAATTACAAATGGGTTGTGCTTTAGGCACCAAACGGAAGCTTTCTCCAGCAATTTTTCAGTTATTGACTTGTGAGCCCTCCAAGAAGAGTAACTATTTTGGCTCCTGCAACCCAGAGTTACCAAGGAATGGGAACAGCGTGCTTGCAACGTAGTATGGTCAGCATCCTGGACCGTGCTGGAAGAAGATGAGCTTGAAGAGGTCCTTTCCTTTCCTCAGAAGTGTTCCTAAACCTTCTGTGACTCCTAGCTCAGTCCAAAGAAGCCCACAGACCCTTTCTCAAAAGAAAGGTTTGCAGGGTTACAGGTACGCAGGGTTACAGGTATGCAGGGTTACAGAAGAAGACAATCACTTTCAAATAGAGCTCTCAAAATGTTTTTTAAAACAACTTTGCAACATAGTATGCATGTCTTTTAATGAATTCATTAAGTAAATAGCATTGATGAGCAAGAGTGATCATTTTGAGAAATCTGAAAACATGATATGAAAATATCTGTGGTTGGTGGCCACTGGTGACAAAGTCACAGGCAGGGTTAATACCATTGTGGTTGTGTTTACCTGGGTTTTTTATATTACAGAATGTAAGTTTCAAGCTTCTCTGGCGGCTCAGTTGGTGATGAATCTGCCTGAAATGCAGGAGATCCAGGTTTGATCCCTGGGTCAGGAAGGTCCCATGGAGAAGGGAATGGCAACCCACTCCAGTATTCCTGCCTGGAGAATCCCACCAACAGAGGGGCCTGGTGGGCTACTGTCCACGGGGTTGCAAAGAGTCGGACATGACTGAGGGACTAACGCACACACTCAAGGTTCAGGTATAGGTTAGTGAAAATACAGATGTAAGCTTTTTCCATGCAAGTTTACAGATGCCCTAACATTTTATCTATGGACAAGAAATCCAGATGAAGGCAAGATGAAGTTCAGGACCTACTGCCCTAGGGCTAATTGAGAGGTATGGGCCAAGATTCACTGCACCCTCACTGTGAAACTTTCTCGGGAAAGTCAAGTTTTTTTCTTCTCCTGTCCTGAAGCTCCGGAAATGTTTTGTAAAACAATTTAAAACCATGTCCTTTTTTTTCAGGACAAGCCTGATGTCCAAAGACTAATAAGCACCTTTGATGTGTTTCTTCAACAGGAATTATTGTTGCCAAAAAAAGGGTCAGTTAATGGACTAATTATGAATTTTAACCAGGACCTTGTTCCAGTTACCTTAGGTTGGTTGAGCTTTAGTGTCAAGGCTTTTCTTTTCAAAGGATGCCCAGGAAGGGTTTGTGTTCCCCTCACTTTTGCATTTTGGACGCACACTGGCTCAGAGACAACTGAGCGCACACACATCCCCCTGCCCCCTCCCCAAGCCCGCCTCGGTTCCTCACGGGGGAGCTGTCATCTTGCAACCGCAATCATCACATGCCATTGCAGGGGCAACCCGGCAGGAGGGCCCCCCTCTAAATGCCTCCCAGCCCTCGCGCAGTCCAGGCCAGGCCAAGGCGCCGACACACAGGAGCCGGGCTGGGTCCCCGGGTCTCCGGCTCTCCGCAGGGGAGCGACGAGCTCGCCTGCCGACGCCCACTCCCCCTATATTTTGGGCGCACACTCAGGCGCACACCCCTGCGCGCGCGCGCAGCCACACTCGGGCGTACGCACGCCGCTGTCGGGCCAGCGATTGCCGTGTCGGCGGCGGCCCGGAGTGGTCCGGGGCGCTCAGCCGGGTCTCCCTCTAGGGCTCCGCCGGCCGCCCCGCCCCGCCCCGCCCCTCGAACCCGCCGAGCCGAGCGCGCCTGGGGCTGCAAAGTTTTGCCTTCAGTCCGCCAAGGCAGCGCGCAGGCTTGGGCTCGGCTCGGCTCTGCGTGGCTCCGGACTGCCGTGACCGCTGGCCTTACCGTGCGCCCGCTGTGCGCCCCGCTCTGCCCCGCGCCCAGCGCGGATCTCGGCATCCCGAGCCCCCGCCTGCGTGCGCAGTCAGCGTGCCCTCCTGCCGCAGGGTCTGTTCTCAGCCTCCTGTGCGTCCTCGGTCTCCTTTCTCCTCCTCCCCGGCGGCTCTGGCCCCTTCGCCTCCGCCACCCATCATGGCTCGTGGCCCCGCTCGGACCAGCCTGGGACCCGGGTCCCAACAGCTGCCGCTGCTGTCGCTACTAGTGCTGCTGCTGCTCCGGGACGCGGACGGCAGCCACACGGCCGCCGCTCGGCCTGCCCCGCCCGCGGCCACCGACGGCCTTGCAGGGGACAAGAACCCCCAGCGGTCTCCAGGAGACGTGGCCGCGGCACAGAGCCCAGGCGCCCAGGACATGGTTGCTGTCCACATGCTCCGGCTTTATGAGAAGTACAGCCGAAGGGGCTCGAGGCCGGGAGGGGGCAACACGGTCCGCAGTTTCCGTGCCAGGCTGGGTAAGTAGAGGGGACCCCCGACTCGCCTTCTCCTCGCCCTGGGGTCCTCCTCACTTGTCCATCCTCTCACATCCCTGCGCCCTTGCTTTTCCTCTGCCTTCTATTCACTGACGAGTTCATTCGTTCTGCCACTGACTATTCCACCTTCCCTCCTCGCTCCTCCGCACCCCCAGCCCTCTATGCCAGGCCCTGAGCCTCCGGTGGGGACGCCAAGTGACACAGAGCGACAGATTTCCTGCCCCTGGGGTGCCACTAAGCCTGCGAAGGTGGAAAACTTGCTGGACACAGACCCCCCCCACCCACAAGGCTGTAAGCACCGGATGAAGGTGGCACTGGGCTGGCAGAGCTCGGGGTCTGTGTGTGTGTGGGTAGAGGGTGAGGGTGGGGGTGGGGTTGGGGGGATCCAGGTAGCAGGGTTTAGTTATGTGGACTCTTGACAGATGAGACAGGCGCTGGGGAGAGCCCACCAGGTGGGTATAATGCAGCCCTGAAGGAAGTGCAGGCACTGGGCCCAGGCACATAGAGTTGGGCATTTAGTGGGTATGGTGTTGGGAACAGGGTGGGCTGAGAATGGGGTTGAGTGCCCAGCCTTGGGGACATGGGACTGACGCCTGCTGAGTACTGGCATGAGGTGTCCAACCATGGTGGTTTGAGGAAAGGTCTGGAAGCTTGGGCAGTGGGGGTTCCCCTGTTCTCTCCTGCCCTTGCCCCTCCTGGGTAGACCCTTTCCCCTCTCCCTACACCCTGGATGAAACTGGACAGAGATCATTTGCAGACCCCTACCCTCCTTGCTTCTAAGAGCCCTTCAGAATCCAGCTTCCACTGATTGCCCGCTCAGCCTGGGCTGCCTCTGCAGGCCCTGAGTGAGCAGAGGGGAGAGGTGCGGCCTGGTGGCAGGAGCTGAGGGAAGACCCTCGTTGTCATGGAGATTACTCATGGTCTCAGAATGCCATTGCAGAAGATGTGGGTAGGGGTTCCCTGCAGCCCTTGTGAAGGAGGAGGCCGTTCATCAGGAGAAAGATCGCTGATCTGTAAGGCCCCCTTTTGAGGTAGAGGGGAGCAAGCCCAACACTGGGCAGCCAGACAGCCTGGGGTCAGATCTGCCATCTCCCTGTTGATCACCGGCTGTGTGACTTGGGGTAACACAGCCACGACCACAGAGCCAAATTCCAGAAGCTTGGTCTCCCACAGATGTATACTGGGAACTCCTGCCACAGAGAGGCCCCTCCCCCACCCCACTCCCATCCCCTAGTGGACAGACTCACAAGGTCAGTGTTCCTGGGTTCCAAGCCAACCAGATCTAAATCCATCCTCCCAGGTGCCTTTAGTTACATCTTGGGGCACATTTCTGGAGTATTATTGTTAAGCCACTCAAGATTCATCTGGCATGACTGTGACCTTGGGCAAATGGCTGACACGAAGCTCTGTGGACTTGAGTGTCCTCATCTACAGAATTGGCTGGTCACGGCAGTATCTTCCCTGTGGGGCTGCAGGAAGATGACATGAACTGATATGTGTAAGCCCGGAGCCCAGCACTATCTGGGTGAGGTGTTGGTATGTTGTATTTCCCCATATACAAAACATTTGTGTTCACAGAGGTGTAGACTTGACCTTGCATCCATTAATTCAGTGCCCAAAGCCTGGCAGCTGGGGAGAGCAAGGCTGGCGTGGTTACTGCTGCAATAAGGGGCGAATACGACCGCCGAGCCCACCTGGCTCCCACAGGCCAGGCATGACGGTGCAGTCTGTTTTTCTGTTTTCATAGACTGGGGGTACAAGTTACAGTGAAGCAACAGTTAGCCCTGAGAAGAACGTGGTGGCAGTACTTCAGATCCAGCCCTCTGATTTTACAGATAAAGAAACTCAGGCCAGGACAGGCAGAACTGTTCACAGCGGCAGTGATCGGCACTGTCCGTTTGTCAGGATCAGGCTGTTTTCACTGCTAGTCCCTCTGCAAACTTCCGTCAAAACTGAGCCTAGGATTTAGGAGACAGAGGGTGGAACAGACAATTACTCTGTTAGGCAGATCAGAATTATTCTGGACCAGTCTTGGGCTTTCTGATAAATCCAGCGCTCTTGTTTGGAACCATCTGGCAGCCGTGGGTAGAAGTCCCAGCTCCGCCAGCTACTGGGTGTGTGCTGCAGCATGCATGGCTGTACCTTTCCGTGCGCGGACTTCTTTGCACATAGAGGCGAGATGAAGATTCAGTGGGTTGAACTAGATTTTGTGTCTGACTCAGGAAGCTTGGTTTCTCATCCCCTCCCTTGATTTCCTTAAGGTGGTTTGTACCCAGCTCCTGGGCAGCCCTCAGAGGTGCCTGCTTCATGGCCAGTGACCCTGCTGTGAGGAGGTGTGAGCCTGGGCAGGACTCCTTATTTTACGAATGAGGCTCAGATGTAAGGGTTTTGGCTCTGGATCATGGCAGTGCCAGCCTGCTCCAGGACGGTGGCCTCTGCTCTCTCAACGGGGTGGTCCCCGCAGCCCGTGTTGCAGTGGAACCATGTCCTCTGCCTGCCAACAGGCAGCACAGCTCAGATTCCAAGTGCAGGCTGGGAGCGGGACCAAATCCTGAATCTGTGACCTGGGCCAGGGACTGAACCTGTCCATGACTCAGGCTTGTCACTTCTAAAATGAAGCCAATCATGCTCTCTTCCTCACAGGGCTTTTCAAGTGGGTTGCAGTAAGTCCGGTGCTTAACACCGCCTGGCACCGTAAGTCCAGTAATGTATTAGCTCTACTATTATTCCTCCAGCCACCTCGCTCCTCCCCTCCCTTCCGTTGCTCCCTGAAGTATGGCTTGTTCCCTACAAGTCCACATCTGTGGAGAGAGCTTCTGAACCTGACCACAAAGGCCGAAAGTTGGACACCTCCAGCCCCAAACAATCTGGGTTTAAGTCTAGGCCTTTCCACCTACCCATAGGATATTGGGCAAGTTCCTTAACCTCTCTGAGGTTGATGTCATCTCTGAAATGCGAGTAATGATACATACGCATCTATCAATAATGTGAAAAGTCACATTCAGTTGCCAAGTCCTTCCTGAGCACCTCATTCGCCCAAAGGACACAAAGAAACAAGGACGATGGGCCCTTTCCAGAAAGGCTCACAGCTGGTTGAGAAGGAAGAAGTAAACAGAGGAATGTGAGCAGCGGGACAAGTAGAATAATGGAGTAAGAACTGCCAGGGCTGGGCCTCAGGAGCCCCAAGGGACAGCACTCACCCAGCAGGGGAAGGGCTGATGGAGAGGGGCTGGCGACGCCTCCACAGAGCAGGGGGAGCGCCAGACAGATTCTGAAGGGCAGAGGGTGTTGGCCAGGTATGGGAGTGAAGCATACCCCCACGCACCAGGATCTCTAAGGAGTTTGGTTTCCATGAGGAAATAACAGGAGGAGAGAGTTGGGGAATGGAAGTGGTCCATCAAGGCCATCAAGAGCTTTGAGTGTGATGAATTTGCCTACAGGCACTAGGGCAGGGTAGAGTGTGTGTGCGGGGGTGGGGGGTGGAGAAGAGAAGAGGAGAGAGGAGAGATTACGGGAGTAATGCATACTATACAAAAATCAAGGAAAAGGAACTATCCCCAGTCATAACCTAGATATAACCAGAGTTAATATTTTGCGGAATATTACATGTAGTTTTTATCCTAATGGGATTATATTTTCAACATGCATGTTAAACTTGCCGTATTTTCATTCGCATTTGAAGTTACTGGGGTGCTTTTTCGTTACTGGTCATCCTGAATTGTTTTCTTATGCTTTTTTTGGCCATTTGCAAATTTTCCTGTGGAAATCACTTCATCCACGTAGGGTTCTTATCTTTTTCTTAGTGATGTGTAGAGTTGTGAGGAGGTTGACTCTTCATCTGTGACAGATGATTTCCTTGTGAAGGGTGAGGGTGGCTGTGAGGGTGGCTGGGTGCTGGGGTCACACAGGCAGTCGTCAGGTTGTAGGCAAAGACGGTGGTGGAAAGATGCAGCGTTCAGGCTGGTTGTGGAGAAACAAGCTGCAGCAACTGGGGTTGGCTGGGTGCAGAAGGAAAAGAGGCTGTGAAAATTCTCAGGCTCCAGGTGGAGAGCGTGGACAGGTGGCAATGCCTCCTGCTGGGCAGAAGGACAGTGGTCAGCGGCGTGGGGTCCTAAGTGTGGCCGAAGCTTGTGAAACCAAACGACCCTGTGTTCCAAGCACGTGCTGCGTGCCAGCCAGCTTGTTGAGAGTGTGCAGGAAGCACGCACACATTCTGCCTAGTTGACTGAGGCACAGAGAGGCTGTGTGACTCGCCTAAGACCCCCGCAGCTAGTCACTGATGAAGCAGGGTTTACTCCCTGACTCTGGAGCCTGCCTGAAAAGAGCCGCTCAGTACACACCAGTCCTCTTTGCTTCTCTGCACGCCCACTGACTGGCCCACGGCTACCTGCTTCCAGCTTATTATGCTGGTCCTTGCACCTTCAGTCTGGTGTTCTCAGCTGGTCTCCCTGATGGCTGTTTCAGGGGTAATAGGTGAAGGGACAGATCTCCAAGTGGATTCTGTTTCTATTGAGCAGAGCAGTCTGAGGGTCCCCTTGGCCAGCAGGGAGCCTGGAGCGCCCACTGGGCTAGAGCCTTTTCCCTACCTCTTTCCCCTCCAATCCCATCCTTAGCAAGTCAGGAGGGGGTTGAGTGCCCAGTAGAGTGGACCTGATTAAGGTTCTAAGACTTCCAAAGATCCATAGAGAGATCAGCTTGTCTGAATCAGGTCCTTTCCTTCCTGGCGAGTCAGGATGCAAAACCATCCAAGTAATGACTTGTGTTTGCAAAGTATTTTAAGACTTCACAGCACATTCAGGAACTTCCAGTTTCCTGAATGGTAGACAATAGTATTCCCATTTTAAAGACGAGAAAACTAAGGCTCGAAGGGAAGTAACTGGACAAAAGTCCTCCCGTGCAGTGCCTCCAGCTGAATTTGTATAATTGGCTGTGTTTTTCCAAAGAAAGAGACTTTCTGGACTTCTTTCAGGATGTTTGCTGAGCCCCAGGGCAGCAGGCCAGGAACCCTCTTTGTTCAGTGAAGCATATTGGTATAGCAAAGGCCCCTTCCTAGCCTGCCATTCAGCGTGCACTTCTGAGCAGTGACAATCACTTAGGCTTTGCACTAGGATCTAGAGACACAGCAGTGTGCTCGGCTGCAAAGCCCTGCCCTCTTGAACAGCTGTGTTCTAGGGGGAAACAGAAAAGTTACAACGAAATATGTATCAGCCTGTCCCAAAGTGATGGGAAGGCAGATGAAGCCCAGGACAGACAGAGTGACGGGGCTGCTCCTCTGGCCAGGGAGACCAGTGGTGCCCTTTGTTCGGGATGCTGCTTGGCGGAGCCCTGCAGGGGCGAGGCACTGTGCTTCCGTGGGAGAAGTGATAATGGCAGAAGGAATAGCTGGGACAAAGCCCTGAGATGGGAGCTTCACGTGTGGAAGGAGAGGAGGCCAGGGTGACTGGGGCAGAGATGGGGTTGCGGAGGGCAGATGCAACTGGGGAGGTAGGCAGGCCGGATCACAGGGCCTTGGTAAGAGGCTGAGCCTTTTTGAGGGGGCGCTATGGAGGGCTCTGGGCAGGATGGTGACCTGATGCTGAGAACACCCAGCCCACGGGGGGCCTCATGTGGACAGTGTCCTGTGAAGCTGTGACAGGCCCTGCAGCCGCTCCCAGCCATTGCCATCTGTCTCATCCCTGGAATGAACTCCTCTGAGGACCTCTGGCCACCTCTGACCCTGATTGGCCCAGCACTTAGCCCAAAGTAGAAGTATCCCAAATATTTATCTGGAAAAGAGAGGCAGGCAGGGGAGGGTGCAGGAATGGAGACAGGAATCACAGGAAGGAGGAAGGAAGGCTCTTTTCTAGCTACCATGAGACGGGCGCCACAGGCCCCAGCATGGTTCACAGGAAATAGGGACTCCTTTTGGGGGATTCTCCTTTCTAGCCGGGGCTAATCCAAGCTAGGAGACTTCAGGTGGGTGGGCTTTCTCTCAGTCTGGAGTTCCCTGCAATGTAGGGATACAGGCACAGTCAGAGCTGGGCCAGTCTGTGGCCCTTCAGGCCACTGGAGGCTTGGGGGTTACCCACCCACACAGCTCCCAGCAGGAAGGGTCTTCATGTAGCAGGCTGCCTAGTGAAGGCCAAGCTGCCTATGGCCAAAGGCAGTCAAGCCAAATGGAGGAAAGACTCCTGCCTGCCCTGAGTGTAACTGATCAGGCTGGCTGACTGCTAAGATTCCTCCCTCTCTGAGCTCCTGAGCGTGCTCGCCCTGGCTCTCCAACCTACGGGAGGCAGCATGCACCATTCCCCTCCTGGACCCCATGCAGAAATACCCTACAGGCCAGGCCGCACTCTCCTCCCCTGCATCACATCTCACCGCCCAGGGGACAGTCCTCCAGCACCTTCGTCTGGTCATACACACCTCAAGTCAAGGCTGCTGTCCTGGCCTTGGTGGCCCCAGTCATCCTTCCCTAGTCCCTCTCTCACCCTCTACTTTGTCACTGGAAGGGGAGCCAAGGTGCTTTCCTCCAGAAAGTCCCATCTTGGTCCCTCCAGTCTGCTGTTTTCCTTCTTATCACGCACGGCAGATGTCTAGGCCAGAGATGCTTGCATCCTGCTGTGAAGAGCCAGCGCTTTGGAAAGAGTCCGAAATGTCTACCCTCAAGCCTCTTAAGTGTTCTCCAGCAAAGAACCTATTAGCAGAATGACAGAGTTGACCTGAATTGGGTAAAAGAAAAGTCTTCCTCAGCTGTGTGAGCTGGACCACTGACTAAGAGGGGCCTGCGCTGGTATAGAAGGCACTTGCTCTGCCAGCCTGGGCCATCTGGGTAAAAGTGGTGAGAAAGCACATTTGGGGATTCCTCCTCTGTGCCTGGCACCTTATAGGTGTTATTTATTTAATCCTCCAAGCATTCAGGTGAGACAGAGATTCTAGGTCCCTCTGAGGCAGATGAGCAGGCTGTTGTCCCATTAGGGCCTGGACGCCTGGTTCCTCGGGTCTTTCCCAGCTGGAAGGGTGGGGCTGCCTTGTTGGTGAACTTGTGCGGGTCAACCCCAGCTGTGTTTGAGGGATCCTGGTCCTTCTCATGGGTCTGGCCTCTGGAGAGCAACCTGATGTTGGAGGTTCCACAGAGTGACCTGCTGCAACCCTGATAGTGTTCTTTCTTTGTAAAACAAGTTTAAAAGGCCTTGGGCAGAATAAATAGCAGACGCTCGAATAGCTGTGTTCTTAAGTTCAGTTTTTCTCAGAAGCCACTCAGAATGCAGGTACAGTGTGAGGGATGCTACTTAATTTACCTCATTTGGACAAAGGACTGCATTTAATGCCTATAAAATAGAGGGCTGTGCAAATACAAGAGGCAGCAGAGGCGGGGTCGCGGGGCGGGGGGGGGCACTACTGTCAGCAGTGGCCATCCCAAGCCATCCCAGACACCTCCTTCCAGCTGGTCTCACGAATGAAGGTGGTGGGAACACTCGTTCAGTGAGGGGCATCTGAGTGCAGGGGTGGGACTGGGAGCTTCAGCGTGCAGCAACCTAGAGCCTTTACCCTGTCTGCCGGCTTTTTTTTCTTCCTTTCTTTGTAATGGGTTGTGGACAATCCCTAACCTCTCTGACCTTAATCCCGCGTACTCATCTGGTCACTGAAAATAGCAAAGGGTGCCCTCATCCGTTCAATATGAGAATTACAGGGGATGCGGAAAGCCTGGCTGGCCTGGAAATGCTCCCACCGATAGGCGTTCCTCCTCCGTAACTCGAGGAGGAAGGCCTTGTGAACATGGGGCTTATCCAGGAGACAACCCAACAGGCTGTGGTCCGTCCTTCCCCTACAGAAGTGGTCAACCAGAAGGCGGTGTATTTCTTCAACCTGACCTCCATGCAAGATTCAGAAATGATCCTGACGGCCACATTCCACTTCTACTCGGAGCCACAGTGGCCCCCTGCGCGTGAGGTACCCTGCAAACAGCGGGCCAAGAATGCATCCTGCCGCCTGCTGCCCCCTGGCCCCCCCGCACGCCAGCACTTGCTCTTCCGCAGCCTCTCGCAGAACACGGCCACCCAGGGGCTGCTCCGTGGGGCCATGGCCCTGCCACCCCCGCCGCGAGGCCTGTGGCAGGCCAAGGACATCTCCCTCATTGTCAAGGCGGCCCGCCGCGATGGTGAGCTGCTCCTGTCTGCTCAGCTGGACTCTGGGGAGAAGGACACGGGAGTGCCCAGGCTCGGCCCTCACGCACCCTACGTTCTCATCTATGCCAATGACCTGGCCATCTCAGAGCCCAACAGCGTGTCAGTGACGCTGCAAAGATACGATCCCTTCCAGGCTGGGGACCCAGAGCCTGGGGCAGCCCCCAACAGCTCAGCAGACCCCCGAGTGCGCCGGGCCACGCAGGCCCCCGGGCCCCTCCAGAATAATGAGCTGCCTGGGCTGGATGAGAGGCCAGCACACGCCCCCCACGCCCAGCACTACCACAAGCATGAGCTGTGGCCCAGCCCCTTCCGTGTGCTGAAGCCACGGCCAGGCCGCAAGGACCGCAGGAAGAAGGGCCAGGATGTGTTCGTGGCCTCCTCACAGGTGCTGGACTTCGATGAGAAGACGATGCAGAAAGCCCGGAAGAAGCAATGGGACGAGCCACGGGTCTGTTCCCGGAGGTATCTGAAGGTGGACTTTGCGGACATAGGGTGGAATGAATGGATCATCTCGCCCAAGTCCTTCGACGCCTACTACTGCTCGGGAGCCTGCGAGTTCCCGATGCCCAAGGTAGGGGGCGTCGGGGTCACCCTGCTGTGCTCCGCTCACTGTCACCCCAGCTCTGCCCTTGCAGGCAAGTCCTTCTGCCTCCTCACTCTGTTCCCTGTCTGTAAACAGGGATAATAACACCTCCCATCTATTCGAGCCAGGGAATAGCTAGACAGGGATGCCCAAATGGCAGCCTGTTGGGTGGATACAACCCACAGATGGATGCTGTCTGGCTGTCCTTTTGAAAGTGTTGCCTTCATCGCATTTGAATTTTAAATCAGAACCTTTCTTCTTTTGCAGAGCAGGAGATCCATCCTTTTAGGTGTGTGTTTCCACACAGCAAACCACAGAGGTTGTGTGGACACTGGCCGTTCCCCCACGCGCCCCACCACCACCACACCCCCGCACACAGGTCCGATCTCTTAAACCCCTTTCTTGCCAAGGGTCTTCTAGAAATCTGGTTTGGATTTCAGGGCATGGTGTCTGTAACCAGCGGAGCTGGCCTCAGTGGCCTCGCAGTGTGACTCTACCCGTCCCTCCCCCCCCCCAGGGCAGAGGCTCACGTGGCAACTAGCTCTCCTTGTTCACAAGTCTGCAGGACACACGTGGGACTGTTTGCTCCACTGCACTGACCTGGGTTTTTGGATGCTCACCTTCCCTCTGGGCTGGGCCATGGGTCTGTCCATCCATCTCCCCACAGCCTGAACTGCCGCGGGATGGCTGCCAGAGGATGTCAGCCTCAGCACAGAGCTCACGCTTTCCTCCTACTTAGCTCTTCCGCTGAGTTCCCGGTCATGCCTTCCCCTCCAAGAGAGGAAGTCAGTGCGTAAATTCACTGTGAACGTAAATAAATCAGTCAGCTGGGGAAATCCCAGACCCAGACGCAGGGCCCTATTAACCTGTTTGGGAATTAAGAGGCTTTCCCTCAAAGCTGTGCATGTGCAGGAGAAAGGAAGGGAGGTGCCTGGTAGAGAGACAGGCGTCTGCTGGAAGGATGCAGCCCCTGCGGATGCGGAGTACACGGCAGCCCCGCCCCTCCCCCACCCCGTGCTGGCTGACCCAGCACTTACCTTATCGGTCTGCCTCACTGTCTTCCCACCTCCCCTGACATCAGTCTGAACTCCCCAAATGCCGCTGTCCCGGCTTCGCTTCCCACCTCCCCCCTCCCCACCAGAGGCACAGGACATATACAACTCTGGCCGACAATGAGCCGCAGCACCTGTAACGTGGTGCTGTTCCTCTTCAGGGAGGTGCTTGAAAAATGGCATTTTCCGTGTTTGCAGCTGGGACCCAGACACTCCTGGATATGAGAGGCTGCCTGGAGAGGGAGGGGGAGAGAGCTGGAGTGGGCCCAGCGAGTGTGGTTTCCAGGCCAAACTACTTTCTAACTGAGGGCTCTCGGTCAAGTTATTTAGTCATTTTAAGCCTCAGTTTCACCAATAAAATTAGAATCATGCCTACCCCATAAGATGGGGTGATGCCAGTGAAGCAGGACCTGCCACCTCACAGGCAGACCCGCCCAGGAGCTGGGTTTTCAGCCCCATCACAGTGGCGCACGTGTGCCTGCTGGCCTCCCCTCCTGCGTGGAGTGCACCTGTCTGTCAGTGCTCGCTGGACTCTGCAGGCTGGGCAGCTGTGGCCCGAGGCGCATTCTCCAACCTTCTCCCTGGCCTTCCCTCTGGCGCTCCTGGCCAGTTCCAGGTGCTCCCTGGGGATGTGTGACGTGCAGCTGCCCTCAAGTGGCCAGTGCCTTCCCCAATGCACCTTCCCTCCAAGAGCCCAAGGTTTGGGGGGAAGGGGGTGGGAGGACGCCTTTTGCAAAGGTCTCTAGGACTCAGCCTGTAAGTGACTTCAGAGGAAATGTATACCCAGCCCTGGGATCTCATCTTGTTTTCTTTCTCACTTTTTCTTCTTCACCTTTTCTGTGTCCTCAGTCAAGGACGTGCAGCAGCATGTGGGTGGGTGAGGACTGTGGGGTGGGCAGAGCTCGGAGGTGACCATGCTCCCTTCCCCCTTGTAGATGGTCCGCCCATCCAACCACGCCACCATCCAGAGCATCGTCAGGGCCGTGGGCATCGTCCCGGGTGTCCCAGAGCCATGCTGCGTTCCCGACAAGATGAGCTCTCTTGGGGTCCTTTTCCTGGATGAGAACCGGAACGTGGTTCTGAAGGTGTACCCCAACATGTCTGTGGAGACCTGTGCCTGCCGGTAAGACCAGCTGCTCTGGAGTGGAAGGAGCCTGCCCTGCCACACACAGCAGGGTAGTATTCTGGGAACCTTCTGGAGTGAGCGCTTGGTTCAGGGTGCAGCTGCAAAAATAGGGCAGAGCCCACAGACAGCCATGTGTCACCCCAGGGCATCGCTCTGGAGTCTTTCATTGCTGGTGATTCAGCCTCCTCAATGCCAGTTCGAATCCTTTAAAGGGATCCGGGAATTACACCTGACCTGCTGGCTGCTCACAGCCCATCCCCTCTGCTCTGAAGGCCTGAAAACCAGTCATATCCATATGTTGGGTTTTGTGACCATCATCTCATAACCTGGAAAGAAGACTACAAACTTGAAGGTGCTCACTCCCTTCATATGGAAAGAACTTCTGTTTAAATAATCAGTTTTAAAACACTTTGGGCCACAGAGTGATGCTGGAAAGTGGATATGGAATATGATATAAAGGGATGTTTCCTCTCAAAATCCACTGCAGATGCTTTTATACATACGGTATGCACATATAGCCAATTTTGGTTTCTTTTTCTTAATATATATTTTATTTTAAAACAAAAAGGAGGGAGTTGACTCCGTTCCCCCACAGAGGGAGTCATGCTGGTTGCGTGTGCATTGTTTAAACATGCTTACTGAGATAACCCTACAGCGATATGTTGGAATCCTAGACCATAACCAAGATTTTATATGTTTGTAAATTATACTTTCTATACTGTAGATTGTGTACGGTGTGTGTTTTTATGGAAAGCTAATAAATTAAAGGGACAGTGATATGTTGAAAACCTGAATGTCACCCGTTCCAAAATATGGATGGATCCCCGTGTGTGAGTATGACATCCGAGGTCACTGCCTTCTTCAGGAGCTGAGGCCCCTGTAAGTCATCTCCACACTCTCTCTCTTTAGCCTAAGCTCCAGACACTGGCCGCTCCTATGCCTTCCTACTCACTTATACTGCACCTCAGGTCCCCACCCCGGGCTTGTCCAGGTAAACACAGCCCAGGCACGTTTAGGGGTCTCGCATCCTTAGCTTCACTGGGGATATCAGCTAATGGGGAGGTGCTTGAGATATTAAAGGGAACATCTGTGGTAGCCTGGTCAGAGGTCTTCTTGGAGTAGTTCCAGCAAGAAACGCAACAGGAGTCAGGGATCTTTCCGGAGATTCAGGGACTGCTCCTGACTAAAATGTCTGCTCCTGCCTGCCCCCTTGTCAGCTCTCTGTCCTAAACAGCCTCCCCCAAGTGACTCCCTTGTCCCCGAGTTGACATTGCCTTACGGTTGTAGTGCCTGAAGCTGACTGACTAGCCTTTCTGAAGTGAAAGAAAAAATGAAAGTGAAAGGCGCTCAGTCGTGTCCAGCTGATTGAGGCCCGATGGACTGTAGTCCATGGAATGAAGCTGGGTCCAACTAGGGGCAGGTGTATAAGAGTCCCTTGGCGGGAAACTAAAAGGATGGCATGGTCCCAGTCTTACTTGGAGAAGATTGAAAAACTATGAGCAGTTCTCCAAGAGGGAGCTTAGAAGGAGAAAGGAGCCCAGGCTCCTGAGGTCAGGGTTCCTGGGCAAGGGGGGTACTCTCACGTGCAACAGGTGAGGAGTGGGTAGAGAGGGACAGGAGGGCAAGCAGCCCAGCATCCGGACATTGCCTGGGTCCTGTGGGCAGCTCTTGCATTTAAGCTATGCCCCCATGTTAGTCCAGCTTTGAGGCCAGGAGGCTGGACGTTCAGACCCCCACCCCAGCCTACCACTGGTGGGGAGGGGGAAACTCCTAGTTCTCTGGCCCCCTGCAGAATCAGCCATGGTGGCCTAGGAAGCCTGGGGAGCCTCTGAGGAAGGCTGCAACCACAGCCACTGGAGACAAATCGACCTACACCGAAGAGAACACAGAGCAGGTAAGTAAGAGGGGCTGAGGGTGCCTGGGTTGGGGTCCAAGTATTTTCCCCATAAATATCTTTGCTGCAAGCAGTTTCTTCAAAAGCATTTTTGCCGCACTACTAGTTGGCCATGAGGCCATTTTGCCATTGAAGATAAAATAGCTGGTGGCAGTTCCATTACAGTAAATAGTAGATCAGTTTTTACAGAGTCTTCTGTGAGCAGTCATACCTCTCACCTGTCAAAACCAAAAGTTTACTATGTGGAATCTAGGGAAAAGGTACAGATGAACTTATTTGCAAAACAGAAATAGAGTCGTAGATATATAGCTCAAACCTATGGTTATAAGGGAGGAACGGGGTGGGCTGAATTAGCAGATTAGTATTGACATGTATACACTAAATGTGTGGATACTGCTGTGTATAAAATAGGTACCTACTGAGAACTTATTGCATAGCACAGAGAACTCTGTTCAGTGCTCTGTGTCCACCTGGATGGAGGGAAATCTTTTGGACATAGGTACACATGCAGCTGATTCAGTCTGCTGTACAGCAACAACATTTAAAGCCACTATACTCCAATAAAATAAAGTTTAAAAAACCTGCAAAAAACAAACACCAAAGACAAAAGTTTGCCGAGCTTTCAAAAATATAGAAGAGGCAGCTACTAATTCACAACAGTCTTCAAGAACATTAATGATGGATTCTTTAGCTAATTTAGATATGACAGCTTGTTCTCTCAGGCCATCTTTACCAAATTTATCATACAGTGTTAGAAGTTGGAGGCAAAAGAAGAATCAAGCTCCTCCCATCCCTCCTTGCAAAAGAGATTTTTATGTGATTCCTGATGAGCAGAAGTTTTTGGAAAATGGTGACAATTTTTAATGGAATCTGGCTTAGATTAATTCAACCAAGAGTTTGCAAAAACCGATGTGTTATCATTTTCTAGTGTAATATAACTGTCAAGCAGTTATTTTTTTAAGGCAAAATGGCCTTACGGCCAATTAGTTGTGTTGCAAAGCTGCTTGCGGCAAAGATGTTTACTAGTGAAAATACTGGACCCACCTGGCTGGAGCCCAGCAGCATCTGCTGAGCATCCCCTCTGAGGTGCTCCAAATGGCCGTGGGACATGTGTGTGAACAGCTGCCCTGGGCACATGGCCCTACCTCTTGGCAGAGACCAGGTGAGGCAAGGGGGGTGGTCCTTAAGGCACACATTGCCTTATTCCTGCAGGACTTGTACTGGGACTAAATGATTCATTCATTGGATGGCTGGGATGTCTCAAATTGGTCTGCAAATTGGTTATGGCTTGGTTGGCCATGTCTAATCCTTTTTGAAATATGACAGGATGTAAATTACTAGCAAAATAAGTAAAAACATTAGGGCTTGATAAAGTTCCAAGTGCCTTTTTTCCCCTCAATATTAGAGTCTTCCTTTTCCTTTCTCCCCCTCATTTTTTTTTCTCATCCAACTGCTTCCCTTCCATTTCTTAGGAAAGATGGGGTGTTCTATAATACTTCTATCTTATTCTTTCTGGCATTAGCTGTTTCTGGGAGATGTCTGAGGTCACTGAAAGCCTGAAACTTCCCTGTGCCCTCATTTTTGGATTACAGGGGTAGAGGGAGAAGACTGGGAGGCTCAGCCCTGTGTCAGCCATGGACAGGGGCATTGTGCTTGGCCGAGATGGATGGTACCCAGTGGTGATGATTTTGTGGTGGGATGAAAGGAACTAGGGTCAGCAGGGACCCCTCAGGTTCACAGAGTGACGTGCAGCTTGGATAGGGCGTCTCCTTTAGCCATATGGCAACCTTGCAACTGACTCCCCAGTTGGTGCTTCAGAAAAACTGGCTCAAAACTGGTAAGTAATATGGCCACCAATGTCTTACCAAGATCACAGGTGATATAGGCTTTGATATGCAAGGCTGACCGGAAAAGGCAATGGCACCCCACTCCAGTACTCTTGCCTGGAGAATCCCATGGACGGAGGAGCCTGGTGGGCTGCAGTTCACAGGGTCGCAAAGAGTCGGATACGACTCAAGGGCTTCCCTTTCACTTTTCACTTTCATGCATCGGAGAAGGAAATGGCAACCCACTCCCGTGTTCTTGCCTGGAGAACCCCAGGGACAGGGGAGCCTGGCGGGCTGCCGTCTATGGGGTCGCACAGAGTTGGACACGACTGAAGCGACTTAGCAGTGTGCAAGGCTGACAGGTTCAAGGCTAGTGTGGCTGGTGCTGCTTCCCAGCTTCCCAGCCAGTGATGCCCCTCCCCCCCACCTCCAGCCTACTAGGTTGTCTCAATGGTACTGAGTGGCCTCACAATACAGCAAGGTTTAAAAAGAGACATAAATATGAACACTTTTCCCCNTGTGCAAGGCTGACAGGTTCAAGGCTAGTGTGGCTGGTGCTGCTTCCCAGCTTCCCAGCCAGTGATGCCCCTCCCCCCCACCTCCAGCCTACTAGGTTGTCTCAATGGTACTGAGTGGCCTCACAATACAGCAAGGTTTAAAAAGAGACATAAATATGAACACTTTTCCCCTCTCTCTATATATATATCAACATCACATGATCACCGGAGCAAGAGGTCTTAGCACACAGCCCAGGTGTGCGCAGTCCTTGAATTCACTTATCTACACCTGGGTCTGTCTGGAGGGAGCAGTGTGGTGGCCGGCCACTGAGCCCTAATCCTGAAGTTATACGTCGTCTGAAAGAGTAGAGCCTTAGTTCCTGTGCAACTGAATGACAGTACAGCTGCGAGCTGAAAATAGTAATGCTGGAAGAAACCTTTGGGAAACTTCTGGTACAACCCTTTTATTCAAAAAGAGGGGAAAGTGAGTCTGGATGCTACCAGATGTCTTGCTGAGGCATCCCAATAGGTATCTCTGTGTGTCTAAATCACTCTTAAAATGTCATCAGAGCTATAGCCTGTAACTCAGGCTCCTTCTGTGGCCAAGATAGAGACGGGACCATGATGAGAAAGCCTGAAGAAGTCTGGGTGAGGGTGTGAGGAAGAGGCGCCAGGGGAAGAGGAGTGGAGGGGAGCAGCGGTGGCTCCACCAGGATGGGAGAGTGGACTGAGCTAGTGACGTGAAGCCGCCGAAGCACCAGCTTGTGCAAACTGTGTTTGACGGCAGCATGTGCCAAGCAAGGCTGGAGTGGGTTTCTGCGGGAAAATGAGGAGGGCAGAACCACTTTGGCAGCTCTGACTCCAAGCTGTGCACCAAAATATTGAAGTTAGAACCAGAGGCTATTTCCTTTCACCAAGATCGGGAAACATAAAACCTCCTTCACTGATAAAGCGGTGCTTCTGAGATCCCAAGTCTCCTCCTCTCTTCTGCTCTCCAAGATGGTGGTGCTCTTTCAGGCTTTGGACCACTTTTCCTTCTTACTCAAGTCTAATCCAGTCCTAGATTCATCCAGTCTCTCCTGGCAGTCTTGTTTGTACATGTAGAGGGTGGGTGAGCAGAGGAATGAAGGAACTGTTTGTTCATTTGGTTATTTAGCGTCTACTATGTGCCAAATACCACACCAGGCAGGATACGCATATTGATCTCTTGGAAGGCTCATACGAATTTCCCCTTTTATCAAAGCCAGTGTGCAAATTTGAATGATCAGAATCACCTGGAGAGCTCGACTAGCTTGCTGGGCTGAATCAGAGTTTTTGATTTGGGGAAAGACTTAACATTTTTAACCAGTCTCCAGGTGCTGCTACTGCAATGCTCCAGGGACCACATTTTGAGAACCACTGTTCTAACAAATCTGCTGACCACTTGGGCACAGTTCAGAGACAAAGTGCCAGGAGGAAGCAGGGTCTCAAGAAGTTGAGGCGTGGAGCTGGGAGGCGACAGATCCGCCGCGCTGCCTGGTTCACGCTCTCTCCTTAGAACCTCAAATGGGGCTGCCTTCACTCCTCTGAGCAATGAGTGAGCGCGTGGAACTTGAGAGGTCAAGCCTCTTGTGACGGAAGGGGCTCCTGACCCCCGGAAGCAGCTGTATCACAGTTAACCTCCCCCAGCTCCTGGCAACCACCATTCTACCCTCTAATCTCTATACATTTCACTATTCTTAAGTGCTTCAGATAAGTGGGATCATACAATATTTATCCTTTTGCGGCTGGCTTATTTTATTTAGCAAATCTTCAAGATTCCTCCATGTCGTGGCATGTGTCAGAATTCCCTTCCTTTTCAAGGCTGAATAATATTCCATTGGGTGGATAGACTACATTTTGTTTATCCATTCATGGGTCAATAAACACTAGGGTTCTTTCTGCCCCTTGGCTATTGTGAGTAATACTGCCATGAACATGTGTTTTCAAGACCCTACTTGCAATTCTTTTGGCTATATATACAGAAATAGAATTGCTAGACCACAGAGTAAACTGCTTGGGGGAAGAGAAAAAGGAGAGAGGAGTAGGAAATAATATCACTGTGGTGCAGTTAAGGCAGCCCTTCCCTGAGGCAAGCAGGTGGCAGGGAAGAGCGGGGGTCCGTTTGACACGAGAAGAGAGGATCTGACTGACAATCCCAGATTGTCACCTGGGAAAGACAAAACAAGACCCAAACCTTGTTCCCTGAGACCCAGAGTCAAGGGAATCTGTCCAGAGGAACCAAGGCCTATTCATTCAGAGAGGTAGTAAGGGTTCTAACTCACCTTGAAGACAATGGGAGTCCAGGCTGGTAACCAAAACTCCCCATAAGAACCCAGGAATCTGGGAGAGGGTAGGATGGGATCAGCGTGTGAGCACAGCTGGTCTCTTCTCTCCACCTAGCCACCTCCCCACCCCCCCACCAAGTGCCTTCTGGAGAAAGCGTAAGCCTGGGAGGATGTTTAAGAAAACTGTCACCTTGGTGCCCGATCGGAGACATCGTGGGGACCTGAGCAGAAACGTGGATCTGCCAGGCCATCCCACCAGCTGTGCACCAGCAGCTATAGACTGTGTGGGACCCACCACAACAGCAAAGCTATGTGTCAGTGAGAAGCAACGGGGGGTGGGACCTGCCAGGACCTCTATCCCAGCCTTATTTCCCTTTCCAGCCTTAGAATTTGGACTGATACCATCCCCCCTCCATCTCTTTTGGACTAAATAAACCTATAGAGCTCTTGGGCAATTCAGGAAAGGGATGCTCTGAGAAAGAAAATCAGACCTTCCAGTAATATGGATCAGGAGGCCTCATATAATCACTTAAAAACAGAAAAGGAGATATGGACATATTGATATTCTGAGTTTGTGGGGCAGACCATTCCACACAGAGGCTCAGGTCTGCAGGCGCCATCCTCATCACAGTCTATGTGACTAGGACCTCCAGACAGTGCAGCCTCCATGACCGGATTTGATGACCCCGTGTATAAACAGGTCTGCAGTCCTATATCCGAGATCCCCAAATCCAAAACTATTAGAAAACCTGAAGTTTATTTCAATCTTTCAAGACAAAACCTGACCTGAAAGGAGATTTGTTTTTTTATTTGTTTCACTGCAGAAATACCAATATGTTAACACCCAAAAAAGATGTTGTTTTAATTATAGGGGACTGGAATGCAAAAGTAGGAAGTCAAGAAACACCTGGAGTAACAGGCAAATTTGGCCTTGGAATGCGGAATGAAGCAGGGCAAAGACTAACAGAGTTTTGCCAAGAAAATGCACTGGTCATAGAAAACACCCTCTTCCAACAGCACAAGAGAAGNCACCAGGCTCCTCCATCCATGGGATTTTCCAGGCAAGAGTATTGGAGTGGGGTGCCATTGCCTTCTCCTCCATATACTGTATATGCTTCCCCAAATATGAAGCTTCCTGAATTTCAAAACCCCTGGCTACAAGAGTTTTATATAGGGGATTGTAGAGCTGCATGTATCTCAAAATGGTGAGACTACTACAGGTTATTTTTACATTCTTTCTAATGCTTTGCATTTCCAAAATTATCTGCACTATATATAGTACTCTTATCATCAGAATAGCAATCTGTCATGTTTTTAAGAAAACATCGAAGAGCAGCTCCTCCGGCTTCAAGAGCACATTCAGGCCACCCCTGCCCCCTGAGTCCCCTGGCTCTGCCTCTTGAACACGACAGGCTTCTGGGCTGCCTCCAAGGACTGGAGCACCCTGGGCGGAGTGGGTGCCTGCCTAGTTCCCCAGCTCCTCCCAGCCCACTCCCTGCTGGGAAGTGGCAGCCCCACTTCCGGGGGCCGTGCACCCATTCATCTTTCCCCTGCCTCGGAGTTCTTGAGCTGAGTTGGCTCAAAGCCCCGCATGCTTCCTATCTGCTCAGCAAGCAGGCATTCTGAAACGGCTCCCTTCCATCCATCCTCCTTGGCAGTGTCCTCAAAGGACAGGGACAGCAAGTTCTGTCCAGGCCTGGCCACTGAGGATTCCTGGCTTCAGCCCACCCTCACTAGGGGTGGGGAAAAGCTGGATACACACCCGGGATCTCTGACCCCGCCTGCCCTGGCCCCTTGTTCCTCTTCCTGAATCTGCTTAGCTCACTGCACCCCCCACCCCCAGAAGCCTCACCAGCCTGGAAAAACCTCACATTTAAATCCCCCTCACAGCAGACTCCCAGAATACTTTATGCTTATTCTTTGCTATGGTCAAACCCACATGCAATGGAAATGGACAGGTCTAAGTGTGGGCCTGCCGTTCTTAAAATAACACAGACCCTGAAGCCTAGCAGGGCTCAACTGGGCCACAGTTTCTCAGCTTCTTCAGGCAGGAGAAACATCTCCTGGACATGCCCTGGACTCGGTGCTTCCCTGCTCCATTGTCTCCCAGATTACATGGTTCTCCTGACAATTGTGGCCCAGGGAACCGCCCGGATGACATGAATCAAGACCTCACCGTCACCCCCAGACCACTGACAGGGCTGTACTTGGGTGCCAGGGCCAGGAGGCCTTGCTGTGTAAGTGATGTTTCTAGACAGCAGGCCAGGCAGGTGCAGGGCCTCTGGGGATTCCTCCCAAGCTCCCGTTCAGTCAGACCCAGGGCAGAGAAGCTGCAGCCAGAATGCAACCACCCAGCCGACTGGGGCTTGCAGTGACTGCCGTGATGGTTAGCACTTATTACCGTAAGTCCTTACTGCGCTCTTCTGAATGGAGGCCCAGGAAGGTAAAACGGCTTGCTCCAGCTCATGCATGTAGGGATAGCTGAGCGAGCTGGGATTCGAACCCACATCTGGTCTGACTCAAAGTCTCTACCCCCTCACTAAATTATACGTGCCACCTTTACCCACGATCGCTAAGACTCAGGAATTCTCTTGAACGATGAGAAACCGGGGCATCGAGTACTTGAGCCACAGACGCACATTCCAGTTCCACAGGAACCAGGCTTGCTACGAAGCCCCCATCCCCACCCCGGTGGTCAGCCTGGGGGCTTCTGGGGGTTTTGTGCTGTTGCTTCCATATTTGGGGAACTTTTGGGTCTTCTTTCTTCCTGGATTCTTTGTTTCGGTGGCCCAGGAGACGCAGCATATGTCACCCTGTCTCAAGACTCTTCTGAGAGCTGGCAAGGAAATGAGAGAGGATCCATCCTAATTAGGGGGCGATAACCCCAAGGAGAAACTCGGGTTCTTTGCAGCAGTCCGTGTCCTTCCCATTAGCCCCGCGTGTTTGTCAGATGTTTATAGAGCCTTCATTAACAGAGGGCCCCCTTAGATAAGAGGCCTGAACAGCATCAAGGGCTAGATAAGAACGAGTGGAGGGCACTTCGGGGACAGCAGAAGGGTGAGAGCCTGTGAACTGGCCCGGGCGCGCCGCACGGAGCGGTGGGCAGGACAATGCAGGCCGGCTCCTTCCGGGCTCCTCCCGGCACCCGCTAACACACCGCGGCTGCCGCAGTCTCCAGACCAGGGCGAGAGCATCCCAAGATGGGCCGCGGGGCGCTCTGGCTGGCCCTGCCCGTGCTCTCCCTGCTGGCCTGCTCCACCCTGGGGAAGCCACTGGAGAAGCAGAGGCGGCCGCCCACTGGGGGAGACGCCCACCGCCTGCTAGGGGGGCCCGGCGGTGAGCAGGAGGGGGTCGCCTTCGACCTGAGGATGCTCCTGGAGAACATGAAGGTGGATTTTCTGCGCAACCTCAACCTGAGCGGGGTCCCTTCTCAGGACAGAACCCGAGCCGAGCCGCCGCAGTACATGATCGATCTGTACAACAGATACACCACCGACAAGACGTCCACCCCCGCGTCAAACATCGTGCGCAGCTTCAGCGTGGAAGGTAGAGTCGGCTCCGTGGGGCGCCCCGGGCGGGGCGGGGGCTCAGTGGCCGCTCCATGGCCGCGCTGCCCGGGATGGCGGCCACTTGAGACACGGCACTCTTCAAGTTAGGTTAATTTAAGTGAAATAAAATGAATAATTTAGTTAGTTTCAGTAGCTTGGGGGCAGCTGCTCAGCAATCACGCCTGGCTACGCTATAGGAAATGGAGGCTGTAGGGCAACTCCATCATTGCCTAACGTTCTGCCAGACAGCTCTGCTTTAGAAAACTCTCCCCCTCTAGGCCCAGCGCCACGTTAACACAGTGGGTGCTGAAGGAATGCCTGCTCGCCCTCTTCCGTCCCCTCCCCCTCCTCCCTTCCCAACTTGTCTCCTTCCTAATACTTAGACACAGACAACTTATTGAGCCTCTAACAGGCGTCTTTTTAAACACTGAAAGACTGCGTTTCTCACTCATCAAAAGGTGTTTAAAATTCAGATAAATTCCTCTGAGAAACACTGGAAGATAACGTGATTATTTTCTAAGTATAAAATAATTTCCCTGATTTACTAGGACTAGAACTTTCCCAGTTCACATATTAGTTAAGCAGCTGGATTCTGACCCAGTCCCACCTGTTTGCACAGCTCAAGCTTTTTCTACAGTTTCAGCCTCTAACCAACCAGGCACACAGGACTTCTTCCCTCCTGAGCTTGAGGCCTGCAGACTCCTAGCCATACGCTCTAGCTAAAAGATGCTGTGGTCATGCTGTGTGCCTGGCAAAGCTGTGTTTTCCAATGGCCCCTGTGCTGTGCTTTGCTGCTCACTCATGTCTGACTCTTTGTGACCCCAGGGACTATAGCCTGCCAGACTCCTCTGTCCATGGGCTTTCTCCAGGCAAGAATACTGGAGTGGGTTGCCATGCCCTCCTCCGGAGGATCTTCCCAACCCAAGGATTGAACCCAAGACTCCCGCATTGCAGGCAGATTCTTTATCATCTGAGCCACCAGGAAGGCCCCTGATGGCCCCAAAGGGAAACAAAAATCTAGATTTAATGTGGATCTGTCTTATTTCTAAAAGATGGGTTTAGTTTTTTTTAATGCAGTCTGCAGGTAATAGGGATACTGGCAGCATCACACCACGCCCGTGGACATGTCTGTAACCCCTGCTTTAGGGAAAGGCTGAGCTTCTTCAGCCAGCCCTAATCACCAGATCCTGTAATCTGGGAGTCCAGTGTTGGGAGCCATCTCGGTGACCCCTCCCTGCTCCCCTACCCCCAGCATTGTCTGTGTCCCAGCAGCAAGTGCTCTGACCTGATCCCAGCTCTGCCTGTGGCCAGTACCACTGTGGAGGCAGTGATCATTATCGCAAACAGCCTGAGTGTGGCTCAGGCAGAGAGACACTTGTTCTCCAGATATCTGATGTGGTCCCCTGGCAATTTTCCAGGCATGCCACAGAGCGCAGCCGGTATTTAATGCCCTGCTCGTGGATCCCACTCACTACTCGCATAGGACACAGAGGGCTTAGCACGTGGCACAGAAACTAGAACAGCTCGTCCAGGCTGGGTGAGGGCACACAGAGGGCTGTGTGAAAGCCCGTGTGCTTGGGGCAGTGGAGCAGGCGCAGTTTCTGGGGAGGACATAGAAGTAACTGATTGAGCACCTCTGGGAACCAGGGACAGTGCTAGGTAGGCTTCATGTGCCTTCTTGTCAAAGCTTCACACCAACCCTGGGGAAGTGGTAGGATGGAGCCCCATTCTACAGGTGAAGGAACGAAGGCCCAGAGAGACTCAGGACTTCACCCAGTTCAGCCTAGACGAGGAAGAGTAAAGACTGGAATTTTAGACTGTCAGATGCTGCCAGGTTTCATGACAGCACACAGTCCCCCCTCATGTTGGCACATAGGAGATGCTCAGGAAACACAGCTTGTCTTCCCTCCTGTGACCAGGCCTTGGTATAATGGAGATGTGCTAATGGCCGAGAATCAGCCAGGGAAGTGGGAGGAGAGACTAGAAGGCAAGCTCCATATATGTCCAACATGACCAAGCCATTGAGGTTAATCTATTTTTTCCCCACACATTGAAAAAAAAAAAAAAACTCCTTCATTTTGCTCATAAGTTACCATTCTGAATGATTTTCTACCTGACTGGGGTGATATTTTTGACACTGTAGTAATAAAAGTTCACCATCCCCTCCCAGGATCTCTCAGGATTTGCACTCTGAGGCTGAGAGTGGGCTTTGACATTTGGTTTATTTGGTTCCATTTCTTTTTTTTTAAGTGAGGATCTTTACAGGATGTGTGCACCTTGGCAGCTGCACATGCTAAATCCAAGTCTCCACATCTGTAAAAGTGTAATAATAATCAGATTTTCCTTGGGTCCCTGTGAAATGTGCCAAGATGGGCACGTAGTAGATGCTCAGGAAACCGCTGGAACTGTCGGCTTCAATGCAAGACATCTCCTGCCTTTGTTTTTCTTTGGAAGATGTCACATCTATCTTTTAAGTTCCCTACTACATTCAGGTCTTGAGTGAAACCAAGGCGAGACTTGCTAGACATAGACAGTGTCATGCCCAGTGCCCTTTCTTATAAACCATGAGTCTCAGGTTTGGTATTGTGAAAACAGACCCGGCAGACAACTGTGTATCTGCGTTTCAGATGCTGTCTCTTTAGCCACCACAGAAGACGTCCCTTTCCAGAAGCACGTCCTGCTCTTCAACATCTCCATCCCCCGGCACGAGCAGATCACCAGGGCCGAGCTCCGGCTCCACCTCTCCTGTCAGAGTCACGCGGACTCCGCTCACGGGCTGAAAGGAAGCATGGTCATTTATGACGTCCTGGACGGAGCTGAGGTCTGGGATGCTCCTGGGGGAACCAAGACCTTCCTGGTGTCTCAGGACATCCGGGATGAGGGCTGGGAGACCTTCGAGGTGTCCAGTGCCGTAAAGCGGTGGGTCCGGGCAGACTCCACCAAGAGCAAAAATAAACTAGAAGTGACAGTGGAGAGTCACAGGAAGGGCTGTGACAAGCTGGACATCAGTGTCCCCCCGGGATCCAAAAACCTGCCCTTCTTTGTCGTCTTTTCCAATGACCGCAGCAATGGGACCAAGGAGACGAGGCTGGAGCTCAGGGAGATGATCGGCCACGAGCAGGAGAGCGTGCTCAAGAAGTTGTCCAAGAACACCGTGGTGGAGGCAGGGGAGAGCAAAGACGCGGAGGAGGAGGATGTGCGAGGCCACGTGCCCATGGAGTCATCTTTGGTCAGACGGAAGAGGAGTGCTGGGGCCAACAACCACTGTCAGAAGACTTCCCTGCGGGTGAACTTCGAGGACATCGGCTGGGACAGCTGGATCATCGCGCCCAAGGAGTATGATGCCTTTGAATGTAAAGGTGGCTGCTTCTTCCCCCTGGCTGACGATGTGACCCCAACGAAACATGCCATCGTGAAGACCTTGGTGCATCTCAAGTTCCCCATGAAGGTGGGCAAGGCCTGCTGTGTGCCCACCAAACTGAGCCCCATCTCCATCCTCTACAAGGATGACATGGGGGTCCCCACCCTCAAGTACCACTATGAAGGGATGAGCGTGGCAGAGTGTGGGTGTAGGTAGTGCTGGCCTGTGGGCGGGGCAGGCAGGGCAGACGGGCTCCTAGTGACAGGTCCTGTGTCCCGCTGGGCATGACAGGGACCAAGTCCACCTGCATGCCAATCTGGAGAAGGAAGGGGAGCCACCAGGTCCTTGAGGTAAAGACCTGCTCTCCCTCTCAGAGCCCACCCCAAGCACACGTCACTGGGCTGAACTACAGGGGAGGGGATGCCAATGGGCAGTAGGGTTTGAGAAGAAGAGGAACGCCTGGAAGGGTTGCTGGGGTGGGAGGGGAGATGAAGAAATGGGGACAAGAGAAAGAATCATCCAGAGTCAGCAGAAAACTGAGCAAAAATGAGGCTGAGAAGTCTAAACGGGAGATGCACACAGATTAATGGAAATTAGAGCAAGTGAGAGGGACAGGATTTACTCCAATAACCGCAGTGAATAAAGGGGAAAGGGATGGGCTGGGTGCCATACCCACTGCGCACTGTCCCCACAACCCATGAGATGGGCGTCATGACTCCTAGTTCACACAAATGGGAGCCAGAACTTCCGTTCGAGTAGCCCAAATAGCAACAGCTCAAGTAGCAACAGTCAATGGCATGATTCCAATCCAGGGATCTCCACAGGTCCGTCAGTCGCCAAAGCCGAGGACCTCCCCAAGTACCCGGCTACAGTTTAGCAGGTCACCTGGTAACTGAAGACAATTAGACTTTGGGAGGTGGGGACTGGGGACAAACTGGACTAAGTCCGACCAGTACCCAGCAGGATGACTGGGCTACTTGTCACATCTAGGGTACGTTCTGACTGCTCTGTGCCTGTGTTGACTCAGTATCCAGGTGCTTTTTAAGATACCCCTGAGTCACTGAGAACTGTCCCTTAAACCAGCTGCAGGGTGGAGCAAATGCAGGACAAAGGCCCTCAGGCTGCAGTGTACGCTGTGGCCAGAGGCACTTTGACCCACTGGCACAGAGCTTGTCTGACCAGTGGTTCATACAGGGCCACTTGCTGCCATGGACTCAGACTGCAAGATGGTTTGCAGGGGTGCACTGAGTTTACCCGGAGGGGTGGGCAGCCCATAGCCTGTGTCTCTGCAGTTACTTAGCCTAAACCAGCTCACCACCATCACAAACCCATGGGCTACCATCCCACAAGGACTCCATGGATGACAAGACCCGGATTTGAATTTGTCGAAATAAATGCATTCTTGCTTTGGTATTTGCAAGATTCTTGTTTTTACTCCAGGTACTCAGGTGATGACATCTGGGCTTCCTGGGTGAGGGCTCCCGCCACTGATGGACTCAGGTCCTTCCTGGCCACATTTGGCTCTGGCTGCACTCACTGGCTATTTTGAGTAGTGTGCGTCCAGTCCCGGTCCTGGGCTTGGGCCTTGGGACCAGGCTTCATCCCCACTGACTGCAAGAGAGGACCTCTGATTCTCAGAGTCACACATGGAAGGGGCGGAGTAGGAAGATTCTGGAAGTGGTGAAGATTCCACTCCATGGCCCTTCTGATCGCCGGCCAGAGCAGAGCCCATAAAAGGCCTGGAGAGATCCAGGTCATTCCCATTGGTTGAAGTTCCCAGAATATTTTTTTAATGGCTTGTGTTAAATGTTTACATGGAACCAATGAACAGCTTTAATACCAAAACACAATAAAACGTTATTGTTTAATTGCTGGAGTTACAGAAAATACTAATTCCCAGTGTGACAGTGTTGCTCAGTCATAAGGATGGATGACAGACATCTTTTTGTCCCTGTGGTGTGTTTCTGTGCCCTCATCAAAATTTCACTTGGAAATAAAGTCTAACATCTAATCTGTGGCCTTTCTTGAGTGTGAGACCTGGGCCTGATGGTCCCCTAGCCTCACACTCTGCCCATTCCTTCCTCCAGGCCCCTCTTTCCCTGGGAGGAGGTGGAAGGGAGGGGCACAGAGGGTGGGCGTGTGTGAATGAAGTCTCTGCTGGACAGTGAGGGTGTGAGCTCCATGGTCCTCTCAAGACCCCAATATCACCCTTGCATTCTGGGGGCCATACAGGGCTCCACCTCCAGTGCCTTCGGGGTCACCCAGGTTGGTGCCCAGACTGTCCTTCCTGTGCCTGGAAATGCTCCTGCCAGGTGCTGCTTAACCAGCCTCTTCCTCTGGCTCAGTAACCATCCCCCTGGTTTGCCTGGATAGTCCTGGTTAATCCATGTTGTCCACATATAACTAGGGCTCCTGTTTGGATGAAAGGCCATATGGTATCCACAGTCAGGGACATCTGAGGGCCCAATAACGGAGGACAGTTAGGAGCAGCAGGTTGGCTGGAAGCACACCAGGTGTAGGATTGCTTACCCTGGGCTCACATCCTGACCAGGGCACTCACTGGTTCACAGGCACATTAGTGGTCACTGAGTCTTTATGTCCTTGCTTATAACCCCCACAGTGCAAATGCTTCCCGGGCGCTTAGAAAAAGTTTATTGGGGTCTTGCTTCTCTTTCTGAGTAATGCTTAGAAGAACATTAGAGCCACTCCGTTACCTTCTGTTATTCCCTTTCACCCTGAAATCTCCATTTCTTTCCTCGTTGTCTTTTCAGTGCCCCTCTTCATTTTTTCCCGTGCTCTGCCAATCTCTTTGGCCTTCCTGCCTGTACCTGGGTTGGAAGCAAGAGTCACCTCTCCCTGCATGTCCACTTCCCAGGCACGCACACCAGAGGTCCTCTGGTTCTGGGCACTCAAACCTGAAATGTAACCATATATTTGGGAACTGCAAAGATAACTCTACTTCCTTGATTTGCCTGGACCCAGGGGTCTCATGGAGAAAATCCTGAAACCTGTTAATTATTGGGGCTTATACATGTAATGACATGTGTCGTGAACCTAGGTGGAAAATGCAAGAATGGTTAAGTCATGGAGGAAAAGTGAGGTCAGCATCTGGAGGGCAGGCCCTGCTCACCAGCAATGTACTGGTGACTCCAGACACAAGGTGAGGCCACCCTGGGCAAGATGTCCTGGGAAGGATAGACTACAGGTAAACCAGGCCAAAGAGCACCATTGAGAGCAAAAGCCGATAGGGTTGTAAGATGAAGGATGCTAGCTCCCAAGCCTTCCCAGAGAGAGCTAAAAGGAAAATCTTTGCTTAGTGGCTGGGAGGGTGATAGGAGGAGAGAGAGGGGAATGAACGGGAGAGGGCAGGAGGCAGCCCTCTTTGGGAACAGGTATGCTCAGGGGACGCCAGAGGCTGGGAGCAGCTGAGCCTATAACCTGAGCAGATCCCCAAGCCCCCAAGGTGAGCCCTGAAACCTGTTCCCAGGCCTGCCAGGCTGATCTGCTCTTAGATTTTCAAGGCTACGTTCCACTCCCTGTTCCCTTTCATCTGTCACCCCATCTCATCCTGCGACTCCCATGGCATAGAGGACGGTGATCCCCTGCTGCTTCACCCAAGCATCCAGCTTTGATGCTTCACCCAAGCATCCAGCAGACTGTCCTGGAGTTACGGAGACGTGGCACTGCTGGACTTACTAAAGCCAGAGGGAATCCAGGCCTCGATCGCGTTCCCACCTCCCACCTCCCAGCACAAGTCCACGCCTGGGATTATGACACGGAGTCCGGTGCCAAAGCCCAGGTCAGTGTGCGCAGAGTCTTCGGAGGATGACAGTGCCCTCCCTTCTGTCAGTCAGCCCAGGGCTCCTCAGCTCTGGGATTCTGGGAGAGTCCTGTTATCCCTCCAAGCCCCAGATCCGCACCCATAAAACAGGAGAAAGGGTGGTTTAGGGGAATTCGTCTTAGAAGCAGGATGTGAACAGACCTGTGAGTGAGGCATCATTGTGAACAAATACTGCACAAGGCCTCGCCGGCTGAGGGCGGCAAGAAGCCCCTTTGACCCTTGTTTACTGCTCTTACAGTTTTCTCTCTCTGGTAACAATGACTGCTTAGGCAGAAACTCGCTCCGGATTTAATTTAAAATAAATCTTATATATTTGTGGAAAATCTAAAAAGAAAGAAAGGAAAGCATTCATTCCCAGAGCCCTTTTAGGCCCTGCACAGTTTCTAGGCGGGTTCGGCCACAACTTACTCTCGCTGTCTATAAACTTGAATTTCTGCCCACACTGCACGGAAAATATCTGATGCAGGGAAAAGGCTAGACAGCCTTGCTTCATAGAGGTTCCCTGCCTGCGGAGAAAGCATGTGGATGATATCCCACTACCCTTAGGACTCTGGTCACTCTGAGAACCTTCCCCTCCCACCGCTCCCCCCTCCACACCTGGGAACTGATTCCAGTTCAAATCACCTCCCCCAGGCTCCTCGCCCCGCCAGGCTCATAGCCTGACACACAGCACCCCCTGGAGGTGACAGTGGGAGCTGCACCCATAGTTACTCCAGCTCTCTTCTGCCTTCCCATCAGGCAATGTTGTTTGGGGGCAGTGTACACTTCTTATGCAAGTGATTAACAGCTGGAGTGATTATTTATTCTGGGACTTCTGTTATAGTTTTCCTGTCATGGCACAAAACTGTGAGAATGCTCTGTTGGGAAGTGGAGATAAGGAATAAACAGAACCAGCCCTCCTTCCTTATCTAGAGAAGTACTTCTTAGAGCCTTAATTACTTAAAATAATACCAATACTACATGAACTGTTCCATCACATAGAAAAATTAAGAAATATAAATGTTTTTCAACTCATTTAATAAGGTCAGCTTTACCTAGAAGCCAAAGCCAAATAAAAAGGACTACATACGAATATTCTTCATGAACGTGCAAAAATCCTCCAAAATTGAATTCAACAGCATTTGACACAATAATACATCATGACCAATGGAGGCTTATCTCACAAACACAAATGGTTAATTATTAGAAAACCAATCAATGTAATCAACAAACCACTAGTTTGTTTAGTGTTAACAAACTAAAAAACAAAAAACATAGTCATCTTAATAGATGCATCTGACAATATTCAACACCTGTTCATTATTTTTTAATTCTTGAAATACTAGGAATATAAGAGAATTTTCCTAATCTCAGTTCTCCCAACTGGATATATACCATCTTCATAGGCTGAAGTCTCAGTTTTGATAAGATGTCAATTGTTCCCCCTACTGCTTTATAGCTTTAGTTGAATTCAAATCAATTGTCTGATTCTTAAAGAAAACAAATTATTAGAATCTAAAATTTATATGGGTGATCAATGGAAATGCTGCTGCTGCTGCTGCTGCTAAGTCGCTTCAGTCATGTCCGACTCTGTGCGACCCCATCGACGGCAGCCCACCAGGCTCCTCTGTCCCTGGGATTCTCCAGGCAAGAACACTGGCATGGGTTGCCACTTCCTTCTCCAATGCGTGAAAGTGAAAAGTGGAAGTGAAGTCGCTCAGTTGTGTCCGACTCTTTGCGACCCCATGGACTGCAGCCCACCAGGCTCCTCTGTCCATGGGGTTTTCCAGGCAAGAGTACTGGAGTGGGGTGCCATCGCCTTCTCCAATCAATGGAACTAGAATAACAAACATAATTCTGATGAACAATAACAAAGTTACAGGGTTTACACTACATGGTTTCAAGACATACAGTAAACTATAGTAGCCAAGACAGCGTGGCTCTGGCAAAAAAGACTCACAAATGAGGGCAGCAGAGCAGAGAGCACAGAAATAGGCCCACGCGGACTCGGTGAAGCACTTCTTGACCTGATGCCAAGGGAATTCAGTGGAGCAGGAAAGATTTCTCAGCAACTAATGTTGGATCAACTGGATATCAACATGGAAAAAAATAAATCTTGACCCCTTCCTCATACAACAAAATTAACATACTCTACAAAAAAATTCAGAGAAGGCAATGGCACCCCACTCCAGTACTCTTGCCTGGAAAATCCCATGGACAGAGGAGCCTGGTAGGCTGTGGTCCGTGGGGTCGCGAAGAGTTGGACATGACTGAGCGACTTCCCTTTCACTTTTCACTTTCATGCATTGGAGAAGGAAATGGCAACCCACGCCAGTGTTCTTGCCTGGAGAATCTCAGGGACAGGGGGGCCTGGTGGGCTGCCGTCTATGGGGTCGCACAGAGTCGGACATGACTGAAGTGACTTAGCAGTACAAAATTAATTCAAAAAGGATTATAGACTCAAGCTTAATCTAAAGATGCAGAATGAAGCATAAAGGAGGNGCTTCTGTTAGGTCCATACCATTTCTGTCCTTTATAGAGCCCATCTTTGCATGAAATATTCCCTTGGTATCTCTGATTTTCTTGAAGAGATCTCTAGTCTTTCTCATTCTGTTGTTTTCCTCTATTTCTTTGCATTGATTGCTGAAGAAGCCTTTCTTATCTCTTCTTGCTATTTTTTGGAACTCTCCATTCAGATGTACTCTGCATATTAGTTAAATAAGCAGGGTGACAATATACAGCCTTGACATACTCCTTTTCCTATTTGGGACCAGTCTGTTTTTCCATGTCCAGTTCTAACTGTTGCTTCCTGACCTGCAAATAGGTTTCTCAAGAGGCAGGTCAGGTGGTCTGGTATTCCCATCTCTTTCAGAATTTTCCACAGTTTATTGTGAGCCACACAGTCAAAGGCTTTGGCGTAGACAGACAGTACTTGTTCACTGAAGCTGGAAGGACTTCCCCGTGGAGTGAAACACTCCTGACCTATGACTTTAAGGATATTGCTTAAATCTCAAGGTGTGCTGTGCAATGCTCATCTTCAATAAACAAGACATTCTCAGATTATACAAATCCTATATATCACTGTGATATATCTAGACTGTACAAATGCAGTAACCAGGATACAGGTTATCATCGGGTAATTCTATCCATGTAAAAGTGTTGTCAGGACAGGCAAAGCAAAGGCAAAAATAGGCGAAGGTCTTGGCCTCAGCACTCTTTTCCCTTAAGCTGGGCGCTCAGTATAGCTCACCCTGTTCCATCTGAGCATTCCAATTGTAAATTCTGCTGAGGTTCAAAATGCCTGGGGTGCAGATCCTGGGTCCACTGCCTAATTGCATAAACTTGGGAGAATCGCTTACACATCCTTCTGTCCATTTCCTTACTGATGTAAAGAAACGGTGATGGTGTAAGATCCTTGAGGGTTTGGAGCTTCATGATTGTTCAGATGCTAAACAAATGTTAGCTGTAGTTGATTCTTAGGAGGCAGTCTAGCACAGAGGTCAAGAGCACGGACGCAAGTGAGACAGCCTAGTTTCAGTCTCACTTATCCGCTTTATGACCTTAGGTGTTACTTCTTTAAATCTATGTTTCCTTGCCTGTAAAAAGGATAATTTTAATGAGCTAAAAATAGCTATAAGGGTTAAATGACATCATCTTAGACTTGCTGTATTTTCATTGCTTTCTGGAAAGCAGGGAAGGAAGGGAGACAGGTGTGGTCTCTGCTTGGGATGAGGGATCAGCATGCCCCAGCTAGGTCGGCCCTTTCTGGGGCCACAGAGCAGCAGAGGCTCTGCAGCTCATTCCCACGCTTGCCCCTGTTGGGGGCAGTGAGGGGCAGTGGCCCTGCTCTTCCTGCTCTCCAGACAATGAGACTGACCTTCAGCCACTCTGTAGGTTGTAAAACTAGTTTTCTTTGTGTCTCACCATCTAATCAGTTCTCATGTGAGGGTTTTTCTGGGTCAGAGGACCGTGAGCTCTTGGGTTCACTGTGGTCAGAGTCAATAGCCACTGAACAGGAAGCTGCTTCATGAATGAGATACGAGATAACTCAGAATTTCTTCAAGAACTTCTGTCTGATGCAGGGTAACAAACTCCTGTGTCTAAAACCCACACAGACCTTCCATGTTTCTAACCAGCACAAAACTGAATATATGCTTAGTCAGAACATCCCGGGAGTCCCAGGCTGTCAGCTACCCTTAATTGCATCCAGACAGATCTCATGTCCGGAACCCTGAACGGCTAAGGAAGTCACGTGAGTCTTGTCAGGTCAAGACTGTCTTTTCTCAGTCTAGATGGAGGAGAGTTTGGGGCAGCATGTTTATGTATGGTTAAGTCCCTTTGCTGTCCAGCTGAAACTATCACAATGTTATTAATCCGCTGTTTTCTAATATAAAGTAAAAAGCTTAAAAAAGTTAAAAAAAAATAGAATGGGTAATGCCCTGTATCTTTGTAGGATAGTTAATGCTTTAAAAAAAAAAAAAAAAGATGGCCCTTCCTGAGTTAGGTGATTGTTCTCATGAACAGTCTTCGTATTTCTGGTGTGGTAAAGGGATATGACAGTGGCTATTTGCTATGTGCCTCTTACTATATATACTGCTGGGTACTGTGCTAAGCACATAGCATGTACTGATTTACGAAATTTATGAGGTAGGTGCTAACAGATAAGGAAACCCAGGCACTGAGAGATTAAGCAACTTGCTCTAGTCACACAGCCACCCTCGCCAGGCTTGTTTTGCCTTTTGCTAGTCCATACCTGATTTTAGCAACCAGTCAGAGGAAAGAAAAACAAATTTCCGTAGTAACATTTAATTTGTCCCTAATAATTGCTGAAGACTACTTCTTTCTATCACTAAATTTACTATAAAGAATTTGATTCCAAATAGTCATATAAAAAAACTTCGAAAACTAGACTAATTTTACAGTCATGTAATTCTGACTCTAAGAAATTTATATTTGTGGCAAAAATACTGTATTATTTTATTACTGAGTTGTTTTCTTAAAAATTGCTTTATTCCCCTAATGTGAAATATTACTTTCATCTTATTTTTCTTACATATCTACTCTGCTTTTGGTTTATTGTCACCTAACCTGCCTGATACGGATAGGATTCTAATTAAATGTTTCCAAAATATCCAGACGAAAATTTCATGCAGTCAACAGGGCTTCCCTGGTGGCTCAGATGGAAAGAGTATGCCAGCAATGCAGGAGACCTGGGTTCAGTCCCTGGGTCAGGAAGATCCTCTGGAGAAGGGAATGGCCAACCACTCCAATATTCTTGCCTGGAGAAGTCCATGGACAGAGGAGCCTAGCAGGCTACAGTCTACAGCGTCGCAAAGAATCAGACACAACTGAGCAACTAATGCTTTCACTTTTCCCACAAATTAAATGCTTCCAAAATATCCAGATGAAAATTTCACCCAGTCAGTTATTTTGTCATGTATAGTAAATAGCTTTATATTAAATCCACATTTTTTTGTTTTGCTTCGTTTTTCCAGAATGAGATTTTCTTTACGGTAACAATGATTTTGTTGCTATGTAGACACGTATCTGTTTAACTGCAAAATGTCTTACACCTAGTAAGCACTTAATAATACTTAATGAATGACATTAATTAATATGTACTTTTCACAATTCTATATTTATACCCATATAGTATGAGAATGCTCAATTTATAGCTGTTTAAAATATTCATGAGAAGAAAAATTTGTTCATGGACTAGCTACTTACCATCTCTTATTACTTACTATTCCCTTCTGTGCAAACAACAAGGGTATGGTGGGGCAGAGGGGAGGGAGGGTGAGGCAGCTGCACCCTGAGAACCTTGGATCTCAAACCTATAACACCCAAAGCCCCCTTTATATAAAAAATATTTTGGTATCTTCCCTTATTACCCTGAAACAAAATCCATAGAAAATATAATTTACAATATACAAAATCTAAAAATATATATTATTTTCCCTATAATATAAAGAAGAAATAACTTTAAAAATATATTAATATATATGAAAATGTATAGATATAACTCTACTATAAAACACAATGTAGTCAGATGCTTACGCTGATAATATGTGGAATTTAAGAGATGTAGAAAAATCTTCAAGTTGATTCTCTTGTGTTTGACATCATGAATGAAGACCGAGAGGCAGTAAGTCTCCTACATACTAACAAGTTCTATACCAAGAACATATTCATAGGTCCAATTTGTTCATAAGTCCAACAAATATAGCCTAGGAAAATAGGTTTATAATATGTTCACATCTTTGAAAGTTTACAACTTGAAGGTTCATACATAGGGAACTCACTGTATTTAAATGTACACACAGAATTACCATAAATCAAAAGTTACTGACACAAACTGTTGCCAATATGTTCTCCTGATAACTCAGTACCACAAGTGGAGATGCTGCTGGTGACATGATCTTCAGAGACAGTTCACGACTGGTAAAGTTTGGAAAAAAATAAAGCACAAGTTTCCTTCGATGAACCTGGTAGTTATATTCTTGGAATGCTCAATTTTATTAAAAACACACTAGAAATGGTTCATGCTTATACATAAAATAGATTTCATTTCCAGGATCAAAAGATTATTCACAAGTTTTCCACTGGTCAATTTAAGTGTTAGTCACTTCAGTCATGTCCAACTCTTTTCGATCCCATGGACCATAGCCCACCAAGTTCCTCTGTCCATGGAATTTTCCAGGCAAGAGTACTGGAGTGGGTTGCCATGTCCTTCTCCAGGGGATCTTCCCAATCCAGGGATTGAACCTGGGTCTCCTTGCAGGTAGACTCTTTACCATCTGAGCCACCAGGGATGCCCTGGTAATTTAAGGCAGGGCATTAAAAGCTGTGAGGCACACATGAGGATACTTTTTCATTGTTTGCATACTTTGTACGAGGTTTACCATCCCTGCTCTCTGCTGTGTAACGTGGGGGTAGTACCTCTAATCACTGATGCCACCAAGAATACCCTGCAGATCTCCAAATGTCCCTCGTGGGTAGAACTGCCTTTGTTGAGAAGCACCTCTCTGAATGTTGGTGATAACCTGAAANTCCAGGGATTGAACCTGGGTCTCCTTGCAGGTAGACTCTTTACCATCTGAGCCACCAGGGATGCCCTGGTAATTTAAGGCAGGGCATTAAAAGCTGTGAGGCACACATGAGGATACTTTTTCATTGTTTGCATACTTTGTACGAGGTTTACCATCCCTGCTCTCTGCTGTGTAACGTGGGGGTAGTACCTCTAATCACTGATGCCACCAAGAATACCCTGCAGATCTCCAAATGTCCCTCGTGGGTAGAACTGCCTTTGTTGAGAAGCACCTCTCTGAATGTTGGTGATAACCTGAAATATATACATATATATATATATATATATATATATTTTTTTTTTTTTTTTTTTTACAAAATCTTTCCAAAGAGTCCGGAATACCTAGCAATGATTCTTATTATATTGTTTCACTGAACTTTCAATCTAGTTTTTACAAAATTTTTATTTGGGAAATCTTATTGGAGTAATTGAATATGATACTGCTATGTTTGAGCCAACTCATCTGTAGGGCAATGCTATGCCCACTTTATGGTAACTGGATAGCTTTCCATAGCTGCACAAATAGTTCTGTAAATTATTTCCTTTAAAAATATGGACTTGTAGATTCTTGTTTCTGTTTAGGACACTCTGATTCTTCAGTGATTCAAGCCACATTGAGTGACTGAGTGTGGACTTTGTAATGGTTACTAATCCTTGGTAGTCTTGGCAGTACTCTCTGAAATCTGCATACCCTTCGTAAGTTACAAAATTATCACCTGACAGCTGCTAAGTGGCCTCAGTGAAATGAGTTGTTCCCTTTGATCAAATGCATGAGAGATAAAAATGACCAATGGCTACCAGGTTTTACAGAGAAACAGTTTAAATCCATCTTTCAGACTATATTACTTTGTCACTTTAGAAATGAGTCATAGAGTGTGAGCAGATAAAATGTTTACTACTTATTTCTTTTCTGGCAAAGAAACACTTTAAGTCCTTGGGGTAAGAGGTCTATATATTTTCAAAAACAATACAGCAAGGCAAATTAAAATAAACAGCAAACTTCTTAGGTAGACTTTCTGCTAGACTCTTCAAGGACTCCTAATCCTGCCGCCTTGAAGCCCCAGAAGGTTGATGAAGGGTAGTTGCTGCCCCCTAGTGTAGAACTTCTTGTTACCGCAGGCATCTCCAGTAGCCCACTGCCAGATGTGTGGGAAATAAAGGTGCTGTGTTTAACTGATGCAGATAATTGAGAACTTTTAAAAGTGTATCATTCTCTTAGAATGAGTAGCTATAACATTTATTTGTAATTGTTTGAAGAAAATGTCCTATAAATGTTTTCCTGTCATTGCTTCAAATTTGATGTTCTCATCATCATTTTCTGCTTTTTCCATTTCAGGGCTGTGCACCTAATGAAAGCCCACCGCTAAAGGAAAATGTGGGATCATTTGTTTAAAACACAGGACAAGAATACCATTAAAAGTACTAAAATATATATTAAAATCTTTTTCCTTTTCTACTTCAACCTCTCCCTTAACTTGTTACGGTGATTTTATTTGCTATTTTATGTAAACAATGTAAAAATTAAAAACAAAATTTTATTACTTGAATGAATTTTGTCTTTCATTCTTATATTGTGCAAAATATTATGCCCCTTATCTTGTGCCCCACATGAGCTCTGACAACATTTAAAGTGTTACAGGCCCTGGACAAGTTTTGCCTACTTCACTCTGTGCAAATCCTTAAGAACAGAAACGTGCAAATATAAGAATAAATATAATTCTATTAAGCACAAATGTAACTCACACTGTGAAATTATCGAAACTACACTATTCATATTTTGTAGCTCATACACACATGTATTTTGTTCTTCCCAGAACAATGGAAATGCTAAACAAAAGTACTTCAACTATTTTTTAAAAAATTTCACTTCCTGCTTCACGCACATCCAAGCAACATTCCCTACCTTTGGCTCACTGATGAGTAAGGATGGAAAGGAAAAGGGACTGTGAGTTGCCCAATGTTTTCCCCTTTTCTTCCAAATCAAGACATACAGCATAAATGCTTGGATAGATAACCGGAAGGGGAAAGAATATGATAGGGTTTCTTAGTCATTTTGTATTTCTTAAAACACCACTGTCTTCTATTTGCATTGAAAGCGAGTTATGGTTCCAAAGAAAAAAATGTCTCCCAGTGCTCCCACTGACTGAATGATCAGTGTAGACACTGATGTTGCAGTAGCCTTGCATGTTGCCGAACTCCTTGGTGTTGTGGGCCCACCGGGTTTCTGTGCTCATGGGACATGGAGAACGCCGTTTGCAGATGAGGGGCCAAGGAACAGTGGACACTCATGTCTTGTGTCTCTCTTCTGCTCACGTGCTCACTCCACTCTCCCATTTGACGTCACTTACAAGTCACAGCGTCAAAAGTAAAACGATCAAGAATTTCACGACAGTCACAGCAGAGCATTAATCCAAGCACGGGGGGCCCTCAGTTTCAGGGCCCTGTACAGACTGAAGGCCCATGGATCTGGCTTTCTGTCAGTTTCATCGGTTCCGCAGATGTACATTCCAAATCCTGCATGTTCGTACTTCATCAGTCCTGAATGGGAATGTGTAATTCAGGGTCTTTGGGGGAACATGGAGGCACTTTTCTTCTCGTAAAATCACCAGTCGACAGTTACTTGCAGGCAGGGGCAGCTGAAGCGACATTCTGTGGCTGAAGCCTCACGCGTGGGTCCTACCTGGGGGAGGGGGCATTTCACTCAGCGCCATCATTTTGAGGTGAGAATAAAGATCATTATTGTAGGAATTGTGAGGGCATGTTTACTACATCTAATGGGGGCATATTCTAAAACAGCAGTTCCCAGCCTTTAGACAGTAAAGAGTCTGCCTGAAATGCAGAAGACCTGGGTCAGGAAGATCCCCTGGAGAAGGAAACAGCAACCCACTCCAATATTCTTGCCTGGAGAATCCCATGGACAGAGGAGCCTGGCAGGCTATAGTCCATGGGGTCGCAAAGAGTTGGACACGACTGTCTGCCTAACGTGGACACGACTGCCTGCCTAACGTACACACGACCTTTTTACACCAGGGGCTGGTTTCGTGGAAGATACTTTTTCCTCGAAATGGGGGTGGGGGGGTGGCTTCGGGATGATTCGAGAGCATCACGTTTATTGTGGACTTTGTGTCATTATTACATCAGCTCCACTTCAGATCGTCAGGCATCAGATCCTGGAGGCTGGGGAATCTCTGTCTAAAAGACTAGAAAGATATTTGCTGTAAAGAAACCAGAAAAGATTTTCTGACTCCTCAGCATAATTATGTGACAAGAGGCAAACTTAAGTTAAAATTTTCAAATTCATAATATGTAAGAAGAGACTAGTAGGAGTGTTCCTTCAGCTTAAACTTTCAAGGTGTGACTAAATAAGCCTGGTATCTGGACCAAATTTTAGCTGAAAATGTATGCAATTAATTTATCAAGGATTCAATCACAGTGCACTTTTTCTGTAAGTCCCAGGCTTAGAGCCTGTGCTGAGAGTGAGGGAGTCTGGAGGTAGAAGGCAGAATTCCTGCCTTCCAATACCCATCTGGTTTGGAAATCAGAACAGCAGCCACAAAATTATAAAGAAACAATGTAAGGCCAGTTTAAAATTTTTTACTAGTCTCGTAATGAAATTTTAGCTTACTCAGTTTAAACAAAAAATCTCTTAAAGGCATAGCTTGGTTTCCTACCCTCTTCAAGCATATCTTGAATGTAGTTTGATTTTTTTCCTTGATGGCCAACCTTAATTGGCATTATCCCATTAGGATTTTAAAACTATTTCTTCTCTTCTGTCTTTTCCTCCTCCAAGAAATTTTATTCCTCTTTTCTTCCCTGGATGTAGAGTCATCAGCTGTTCCTTCTACAAACGATCAGCTTATGTGTTTACCAGATCTTTGATCTGTTTCTACCATTTCTTCATTTGCTGCCTTTCATCTGGTAGAGGCTGGAATATGAGCAAATGAAATTTGTTCAGTGCAGGCCTCTTTACTCCTTTGGGTAGATCCATATTTCCAACTGGTATCNTGCAAACGATCAGCTTATGTGTTTACCAGATCTTTGATCTGTTTCTACCATTTCTTCATTTGCTGCCTTTCATCTGGTAGAGGCTGGAATATGAGCAAATGAAATTTGTTCAGTGCAGGCCTCTTTACTCCTTTGGGTAGATCCATATTTCCAACTGGTATCGTTTTCCTTCTGCCTGAAGGACTTGCTTGAACATCTCTTGTACTTCAGGTATTTTGGCCATGGAGTTTTTCAACTTTGTTTATCTCTACTTTTTTAAGAAAGATGATAATAATCTTCACAATCAGCCAGATATGAGATTTGTTTCTTTTATTTATTATTATTATTATTTTTTATTTTTTTCCATCTGAGGTGTACATGAGTTCCCAATCTTGAAACCACCCCCCCACCTCCCACCCCATATCAACTCTCTGGATCATCCCCGTGCACCAGTCCCAACACAGTGTATCCTGTGTTGAATATAGACTGACGATTTGTTTCTTACATGATAGTATACATGTTTCAGTGCCATTCTCCCAAATCTTCCCACCCTCTCCCTCTCCCTCAAAGTCCAAAAGTCCATTCTATACATCTGTGGAGATTTGTTTTTGAATGCACATGCCTGTTTCAATGAAGCTTTTATTCCACTGATATTGTGATCTTGACCAATTAGTCCACCGCTGTAGATATGTACTTGATTTTGTACTTGATTTTCCTACAAGAAAAGAGTCTATGGATTTGGCTTCATTTCTTCTAGTTTATAAAGCATTCTGCTACTTTATGAAGAAGTCAAGTCTTGTCTCATCAATTATTAAAAGCATTGTATACTGACCTATGGAGAAGGCAATGGCACCACACTCCAGTACTCTTGCCTGGAAAACCCCATGGACAGAGGAGCCTGGTAGACTGCAGTCCATGGGATTGCAAAGAGTCCACGGGGTTGCAGATATGGCTGAGAGACTTCACTTTCAAGCATTGGGGATGGAAACAGCAACTCACTCCAGTGTTCTTGCCTGAAGAATCCNCTTAATATTTGCCATTATAGATTTGTTTCTTTGCTGTAAGTCTTATATTTTTTAAATTAAATTATTTATTATCGAAAAAAAATAAATAAATAAAATAAAAAAAAAAGGATTATAAATGTTAAAACTTCTAGAAAATACTGAATAAAAACTGGTGATCTTGGAATAAGCAAGGATTTCTTAAATATGGCACCAAGGGTAGGAATCAGAAAAGAAAAAATTGATAAATTGGAGTCTATCAAAAATAGGAACTTTTAATCTTCAGAAGACACCGCTAAGGTCAAGAAAAGGCAAGCCACGGACTAGGAGGAAAATTCGCAACACATACATCAGGCAAAGGCGTTTAGAATCGCCAAAATAATTCTTACTTGACCAATAAGAAGACAAAGAACAGCCCCCTTGACCTCTCTGTCAGCACCATGCTGTGAGTCTCTCTTTATTTCCCTTTTGAGCAAGCTAGGGCGAAAACCTAATCGGGTTAGGTTGACCAGGCACCAGCTCCAGGTATCCCATTCCAAGACTTCATTTTAATAANCAAAATAATTCTTACTTGACCAATAAGAAGACAAAGAACAGCCCCCTTGACCTCTCTGTCAGCACCATGCTGTGAGTCTCTCTTTATTTCCCTTTTGAGCAAGCTAGGGCGAAAACCTAATCGGGTTAGGTTGACCAGGCACCAGCTCCAGGTATCCCATTCCAAGACTTCATTTTAATAAGAATTCAGGGGAAACATTTTCTCCAAAGAGGTTCTTATTTCTGCTCGTCATCCCCGCCTTTCCTAGTCTAGAGGCTCCACCTGGGCCCAAGCAATGACAGAAAAGTGTCCTCAGAGGCTGAGGCTGAGTTGTGATTCCCCAAGTGGAGCAGAGGGCCCAGCCAAGTCAGGTCACCTAATCAGGGCCTATCCTTTAGAAAGCAGTCGGGTTTGGGAATAACTCCTGACCCGTCTGCTCACATGGGTACTGTACAAGTGAGAGGGGGGCATAGGCTTATAACTGCATCCCAGTTCCAAACACAGCTCCCGAGATCACCCCCCAGGACTCTGTAGCCCCTGGGCTAAAAGTTGGGAGGGGCTGGATGGGAAGATCCTCCCGGCTCCCACATGCTCACCTTAGCCCACCACCACCTGCTTGCATCCCCCTTATCTAGGGGCCCGGACGTCCCTTCCTCTTGGAGAGTCTGCGGAGTTCCGGGGACAGAATTATCCCACTGGCTTCAGGCCACATCCACAGGAAGACACATCGTGTCCCCTCGCAGGCACTAACTCAGCACTTCAGGGGCTTGCCACAGACTGCCCTGTTGCTACCTCCTCCCTGAGGCTCTGGGCCATCTGCACAAATCAAAGCCCTGCACCAGCTCCAGGTATCCCATTCCAAGACTTCATTTTAATAACAATTCAGGGGAAACATTTTCTCCAAAGAGGTTCTTATTTCTGCTCGTCATCCCCGCCTTTCCTAGTCCAGAGTCTCTACCTGGGCTCAAGCAATGGTAGCAAAGTGTCCTCAGAGGCTGAGGCTGAGCTGCGATTCCCCAAGTGGAGGCGGAGCAGAGGGCCCAGCCTTCCCAGGGGGGACTAAGGAGGCCTTATTATTATAATAAATCAGCCTCACTTGATTGGCTGCAAATGGTGGAGTGATGTGACCATATGTCACTTGGGCATTAAACAAATCCTCATGAGCTAAGAATATGTTTGTTTAGCTAATTGACCTCTTTGGCCTTCATCAACCACTCGGTAAACATCCGCAGATAATGATTTCCAGAGAGCGGATTGTGGCTTTCAAGTGTGCTGAGAAGGGCCCCCAGCCCCAAGACCACCTCCTCCGGCTGCCTGCTGAAGCGCATACGTGCCTGCCTGGAGCACATACGTATCTGGTCCCAGGAGGGTACACTGGCGGTAATGGGGGTAAGGGAAGAGAGTGGAGCCTGGCAACTCTCCTTGGCTATGTGGACCACACTCTGAGCCATAATCATCCAGACTGTTACATGAAGGAAATGCCCACGCCCAGAGGGATGGAGGCATTCTAGGGTCTAGGCTGTGTAGTAGGTATTTTCTTGGAAATCTGTGATAAATCAGTCAGAAGATGGAGCCATGTCACTTCTATGCAAAGGAGCAGAAGTCCACCTGTTTACTGGGGACTGATTTGGATACCTGTGGGGCCTGGACCTCAGAGACCCACGTCCTCCAACTCAGTTCTCCTTGCAAGCAGAGGGTGCGGGCTGGGCCCTCAGCCAGGAGGGGAGTCTTCTTTGGTTAGGAGAATGGATACTTGTTATATCTCAGAGCTAACTTCTCCTGCCTTGGAATCACCAATCCCATTCCCCATGCCCCGTGATGAAGTCCAGACAGTTCATTCCTGTCACGTGAAAGCTATCATGGGGCACCATTTCAGTTCCCTATGCAAGGGAAAAACTTCAAGCTGTGAGGGAGACAGAAGCTTAGACTCAACCTCGGCGTGATCTGAGTGACTACGGCCCCACTGGGTCCTTCCGGCTGCTCTCACATCCCCCTCACACCCAGGACGGTGGGCTTCTGGTAGCTACTGAACTCTGTTTATTCAGCTACAAAATGGAGAGACTACCTAACACGGAAAGCTTGTCAGTAATCTAGTACTTCTAGGCACCTTACACTATACAATAAATAAGACACTTCTCTAGGGCCACAGAGTAGAGGGTGGCAGGACTGGATCTCCAGTGAGTTCTCCCTAATTCCAGGGGTGTGGGTCATCCAGTGTAGAGGGGAAATGCTACTTACTTGCACGTTAATAACTCTCTTTTGCAGGATGAAAACCATCTGCGTATAAAGCATGGAGCACAGAGCCTGGCATGTGGCAGGAATTCACATGGAAGTTATCCACGTTATTCTACCAGAGGTGGTGAGCCAGATGAGACCCCCACATACCCTCTGGGTCAAGCCACTTCCGCCCCTTCTCCCCAGTCCCCAGGGCTGATGAGCTTGAACCAGATAGGATTAAAGGCTTATCGGGGCTGGAAGCTACACCCCAACTCCTGCGTTTAGCCCCAGACCTTCTGTCCGCCAGCTGAGAAGGACGAGCGAGAAAGGCACAGGGGAGTGCTGTTGCCTTGCGCACGGTGTCGAGAGAGCTTTCGTGCAGGAGCCAGCCCTCCCTCCGCATCCCCATGGTGAGAAAATGGGCCCTGCTCCTGCCCATGCTGCTCTGCGGCCTGGCCGGTCCCGCACACCTCTTCCAGCCAAGCCTGGTGCTGGACATGGCCCAGGTCCTCTTGGATAACTATTGCTTCCCAGAGAACCTGATGGGGATGCAGGAAGCCATCGAGCAGGCCATCAAAAGTCATGAGATTCTGTCTATCTCGGACCCTCAGACTCTGGCCCATGTGTTGACAGCTGGGGTGCAGAGCTCCTTGAACGACCCTCGCCTGGTCATCTCCTATGAGCCCAGCACCCTCGAGGCGCCCCCGCGAGCTCCAGCACTCGCGAACCTCACACTAGAGGAAATCATCGCAGGGCTGCAGGATGGCCTCCGCCATGAGGTTCTGGAAGGCAACGTGGGCTACTTGCGTGTGGACGACATCCTGGGCCAGCAGGTGATGAGCCAGCTGCAAAGCTTCCTGGTGGCCAACGTCTGGAGGAAGCTCATGAACACCTCCGCCTTGGTGCTGGACCTCCGGCACTGCACGGGGGGCCACATCTCTGGTATCCCCTACGTCATCTCCTACCTACACCCGGGGAACACAACCTTGCATGTGGACACCATCTACGACCGCCCCTCCAATACAACCACTGAGATCTGGACCCTGCCTGAAGCCCTGGGAGAGAAGTACAGTGCCGACAAGGATGTGGTGGTCCTCACCAGCAGCCGCACGGGGGGCGTGGCTGAGGACATTGCCTACATCCTGAAACAGGTGCGCAGGGCCATCGTGGTGGGCGAGCGGACGGTTGGGGGGGCTCTGGACCTCCAGAAGCTGAGGATAGGCCAGTCCGACTTCTTTCTCACAGTGCCCGTGTCCAGGTCCCTGGGGCCCCTGGGTGAGGGCAGCCAGACGTGGGAGGGCAGCGGGGTGCTGCCTTGTGTGGGGACGCCAGCCGAGCAGGCCCTGGAGAAAGCCCTGGCCGTCCTCATGCTGCGCCGGGCCCTGCCAGGAGTCATTCAGCGCCTTCAGGAGGCTCTGCGCGAGTACTACACGCTGGTGGACCGCGTGCCCGCCCTGCTGAGCCACCTGGCCGCCATGGACCTGTCCTCGGTGGTCTCCGAGGAGGATCTGGTCACTAAGCTCAACGCTGGCCTGCAGGCTGTGTCTGAGGACCCCAGGCTCCAGGTGCAGGTGGTCAGACCCAAAGAAGCCTCTTCTGGGCCTGAGGAGGAGGCTGAAGAACCTCCAGAGACGGTCCCTGAAGTGCCCGAGGACGAGGCTGTTCGGCGAGCTCTGGTAGACTCTGTGTTCCAGGTGTCTGTGCTGCCAGGCAACGTGGGCTACCTGCGCTTCGACAGTTTTGCTGACGCCTCTGTGCTGGAGGTGCTGGGCCCGTACATCCTGCGCCAGGTGTGGGAGCCCCTGCAGGACACAGAGCACCTCATCATGGACCTGCGGCAGAACCCCGGGGGGCCGTCCTCCGCCGTGCCCCTGCTGCTGTCCTACTTCCAGAGCCCCGACGCCAGCCCCGTGCGCCTCTTCGCCACCTACGACCGCCGCACCAACATCACGCGGGAGCACTTCAGCCAGACGGAGCTGCTGGGCCGGCCCTACGGCAGCCAGCGCGGGGTGTACCTGCTCACGAGCCACCGCACGGCCACCGCGGCCGAGGAGCTGGCCTTCCTCATGCAGTCACTGGGCTGGGCCACGCTGGTGGGCGAGATCACCGCAGGCAGCCTGCTGCACACACACACCGTCTCCCTGCTGGAGACGCCCGAGGGCGGCCTGGCGCTCACGGTGCCAGTGCTCACCTTCATCGACAACCATGGCGAGTGCTGGCTGGGGGGCGGTGTGGTCCCCGACGCCATCGTGCTGGCCGAGGAAGCCCTGGACAGGGCCCAGGAGGTGCTGGAGTTCCACCGAAGCTTGGGGGAGTTGGTGGAGGGCACGGGGCGCCTGCTGGAGGCCCACTACGCTCGGCCAGAGGTCGTGGGGCAGATGGGTGCCCTGCTGCGAGCCAAGCTGGCCCAGGGGGCCTACCGCACGGCGGTGGACCTGGAGTCGCTGGCTTCCCAGCTTACGGCCGACCTGCAGGAGATGTCTGGGGACCACCGTCTGCTGGTGTTCCACAGCCCCGGCGAAATGGTGGCTGAGGAGGTGCCCCCACCACCTCCCGTCGTCCCCTCCCCGGAGGAGCTCTCCTATCTCATCGAGGCCCTGTTCAAGACTGAGGTGCTGCCCGGCCAGCTGGGCTACCTGCGTTTTGACGCCATGGCTGAGCTGGAGACGGTGAAGGCCATCGGGCCGCAGCTGGTGCAGCTGGTGTGGCAGAAGCTGGTGGACACGGCCGCGCTGGTGGTCGACCTGCGCTACAACCCCGGCAGCTACTCCACGGCGGTGCCGCTGCTCTGCTCCTACTTCCTTGAGGCAGAGCCCCGCCAGCACCTCTACTCCGTGTTTGACAGGGCCACGTCAAGGGTCACAGAGGTGTGGACCCTGCCCCACGTTACAGGCCAGCGCTACGGCTCCCACAAGGACCTCTACGTTCTGGTGAGCCACACCAGCGGCTCAGCAGCTGAGGCTTTCGCTCACACCATGCAGGATCTGCAGCGAGCCACCATCATCGGGGAGCCCACGGCTGGAGGGGCACTCTCCGTGGGCATCTACCAGGTGGGCAGCAGCCCCTTATATGCCTCCATGCCCACGCAGACGGCTCTGAGTGCCAGCACTGGCGAGGCCTGGGATCTGGCTGGGGTGGAGCCGGACATCACTGTGCCCATGAGCGTGGCCCTCTCCACAGCCCGGGACATAGTGGCCCTGCGTGCCAAGGTGCCCACTGTGCTGCAGACAGCTGGGAAGCTCGTAGCGGATAACTACGCTTCCCCTGAGCTGGGAGTCAAGATGGCAGCCAAACTGAGTGGTCTGCAGAGCCGCTACGCCAGGGTGACCTCAGAAGCCGCCCTCGCTGAGCTGCTGCAGGCTGACCTGCAGGTGCTGTCCGGGGACCCGCACCTGAAGACAGCCCATATCCCCGAGGATGCCAAAGACCGCATTCCTGGAATTGTGCCCATGCAGGTGAGTCCCAGGGGAGAGCTGGTCCTGGGTGGTCCCAGGTGGTCCCACGAGGCAGTCAGTCAACTGTCCACACATCCAGGTCTCTGCGCAGCGTTCAAGGCAATGGCTTCCAGACTTGTTTTCATGTTAAAGTTTTCACCAGTCAAATCTTTTCCTCTCTCTGAACCTGTCCTCCAGTCCTCGTGCCCATGAGGTCCCTGAGCACCTCTGTAGAACATCGGTGCCCACAGAAGCTCAGGTTGAAAATGCTAGTACAGAAGGGGCCTCACTCTTGTCCAGGGAGAAGGCAAGAGTTCGCAGACCTTCTCTTTGTGGTGTTAGAGAAAGAGGTTGCTAAGTCGCACGCGGTCCCCGTGAGTGCCCCGCCTAGAAATGCGGAGTTTGTGTCCATCCACGTCACCTCTCTGCCTTGGGGGAACTGCAGTGTTTGTGAATGAGTCGGCGGGGTGGAGACAGGGAATCAGGCAGTGGCCTCACATTTGCCTTGGAGCTGGAACATGGAGCCTGGGGACAGGCCCAGGGGTGCTGGCACCCAGCCTAGACAACTCCCGAGGTGAGGCTGCCTTGCTGGGGCACTGACTGCCTTCTCCCCTCCCCCAGTGCCAAGTACTGTCTCCCAAAGGTGTCACGCTGGGTGAGTGCATGCCTAGATACAAGGGCCAACAGAATGGGAAATTCTGAGCAAAGCTGTGTGGTCAAAATATTTGATGTCAGCATTCCAGATCTGGGTAAATCAAGGCTAAGGAGGCTTGCTGCAGGTGGATAAGTGAAAAATTTTGCAGACTCGGGGCCAAAGTACACCGCAAGACTCAGCAAACTCTCCTGTCAACAAAGAGCTCCATCAAAACAGCTTTACAACACCTCTTCACGGCCTTGATCATCTACTACTTCACTTCATGGCCACACATTTAAGCAGGGAGCATCTGTCCTGGTTCCTCTGAAGGCAGGACCTGAGACAGGGGCTTGCGTGCGGGCAGCTGATGTGGGAGATATTTGCTGAAGCTGGATGAGGGAGCAGGGTGAACTGGATGGAGCCCAGTTGGTGAGCCCATTATGGAGGCTGTTATTTCTGAAGAGTCCAGCAGCACCCTGACAAGAGTGGACAGTGCCTCCAGGAGCTGCCCCTCTGCAGAAGGGACTCAGTAGTTCCATCCTCTGTTAGCCGAAAGTCACCCCCAAACACGAACTCGCTCAGGCTCTGGAGCAGCTTGGAGAAGCTCCTGAAGCAGAAAAAGACAAGGGTGCCAGAGGCAGGGCCCTGTCAGCTGTGGCTGACATCAGAGGGCTGAGGCCCCGGAAGCATCTACTACCGAATTGTTATCTCATTTTACCAAAAGGGGGACCGAGGCCTGCAGGAGCACACGGGAGAGTGGCCTGCAGCCAAAGACCTCGTGACTGAGGTCAGCTCAAGGTCCGGAAGGCAGGGTCCTGCACTCAGCAGGGGTGTGTCTGGGTTGGAGTCACCTTGCGTGGATTCGGATCCTGGCTCTACCACTTACTGGCTATATGAGCCCGAGCAAGTTACTTAATCACTCTGTGCCTGGGTTTCTTTGTTTTGTTTTGGTTTTCATTTAAGAGATGAGGATAGTAGTGTCTTCTCTGCAGTAACTCTGTCTCTTATACACATCTAGATGTGTATAAGAGACAGGTGCTGCAGACAGCTGGGAAGCTCGTAGCGGATAACTACGCTTCCCCTGAGCTGGGAGTCAAGATGGCAGCCAAACTGAGTGGTCTGCAGAGCCGCTACGCCAGGGTGACCTCAGAAGCCGCCCTCGCTGAGCTGCTGCAGGCTGACCTGCAGGTGCTGTCCGGGGACCCGCACCTGAAGACAGCCCATATCCCCGAGGATGCCAAAGACCGCATTCCTGGAATTGTGCCCATGCAGGTGAGTCCCAGGGGAGAGCTGGTCCTGGGTGGTCCCAGGTGGTCCCACGAGGCAGTCAGTCAACTGTCCACACATCCAGGTCTCTGCGCAGCGTTCAAGGCAATGGCTTCCAGACTTGTTTTCATGTTAAAGTTTTCACCAGTCAAATCTTTTCCTCTCTCTGAACCTGTCCTCCAGTCCTCGTGCCCATGAGGTCCCTGAGCACCTCTGTAGAACATCGGTGCCCACAGAAGCTCAGGTTGAAAATGCTAGTACAGAAGGGGCCTCACTCTTGTCCAGGGAGAAGGCAAGAGTTCGCAGACCTTCTCTTTGCGGTGTTAGAGAAAGTTGCTAAGTCGCACGCGGTCCCCGTGAGTGCCCCGCCTAGAAATGCGGAGTTTGTGTCCATCCACGTCACCTCTCTGCCTTGGGGGAATTGCAGTGTTTGTGAATGAGTCGGCGGGGTGGAGACAGGGAATCAGGCAGTGGCCTCACATTTGCCTTGGAGCTGGAACATGGAGCCTGGGGACAGGCCCAGGGGTGCTGGCACCCAGCCTAGACAACTCCCGAGGTGAGGCTGCCTTGCTGGGGCACTGACTGCCTTCTCCCCTCCCCCAGTGCCAAGTACTGTCTCCCAAAGGTGTCACGCTGGGTGAGTGCATGCCTAGATACAAGGGCCAACAGAATGGGAAATTCTGAGCAAAGCTGTGTGGTCAAAATATTTGATGTCAGCATTCCAGATCTGGGTAAATCAAGGCTAAGGAGGCTTGCTGCAGGTGGATAAGTGAAAAATTTTGCAGACTCGGGGCCAAAGTACACCGCAAGACTCAGCAAACTCTCCTGTCAACAAAGAGCTCCATCAAAACAGCTTTACAACACCTCTTCACGGCCTTGATCATCTACTACTTCACTTCATGGCCACACATTTAAGCAGGGAGCATCTGTCCTGGTTCCTCTGAAGGCAGGACCTGAGACAGGGGCTTGCGTGCGGGCAGCTGATGTGGGAGATATTTGCTGAAGCTGGATGAGGGAGCAGGGTGAACTGGATGGAGCCCAGTTGGTGAGCCCATTATGGAGGCTGTTATTTCTGAAGAGTCCAGCAGCACCCTGACAAGAGTGGACAGTGCCTCCAGGAGCTGCCCCTCTGCAGAAGGGACTCAGTAGTTCCATCCTCTGTTAGCCGAAAGTCACCCCCAAACACGAACTCGCTCAGGCTCTGGAGCAGCTTGGAGAAGCTCCTGAAGCAGAAAAAGACAAGGGTGCCAGAGGCAGGGCCCTGTCAGCTGTGGCTGACATCAGAGGGCTGAGGCCCCGGAAGCATCTACTACCGAATTGTTATCTCATTTTACCAAAAGGGGGACCGAGGCCTGCAGGAGCACACGGGAGAGTGGCCTGCAGCCAAAGACCTCGTGACTGAGGTCAGCTCAAGGTCCGGAAGGCAGGGTCCTGCACTCAGCAGGGGTGTGTCTGGGTTGGAGTCACCTTGCGTGGATTCGGATCCTGGCTCTACCACTTACTGGCTATATGAGCCCGAGCAAGTTACTTAATCACTCTGTGCCTGGGTTTCTTTGTTTTGTTTTGGTTTTCATTTAAGAGATGAGGATAGTAGTGTCTTCTCTGCAGTAACTTCTCCACTGTGCTCAGCCCAGGTCCAGAGCCCCGGTAAAGACTCAAGAGCCCTGTAGTTCAGGCCTTCCCTCCCTGCCTCGGGGGGTGGGGGTGGGGTGGGGGTGGGGTGGAGAGGATGATGAGCTCAGAGACAAAAAGTATCTGGGGGCTCAGGGAAGTCAGAGTGGAGACCGTGCCTGGGTCTCTCAACTCAGATGCCCAGATGCCAGGTTGAGGAGTTGGCACCGTGAGCATTCCCTGTAAGGAGGCTGCTGATCACACATGGGATTCACATCCCAGGCCCACTACCCATTTAGCTTTCCAGGTACCATCAGGAAAGGCCCTGGCACCTACTACTTCCTTACAAAGGGTTCGCTCCCTTCCCGTGCCACCAATATTTCTCATGATGCAAAGGAACTCCATGGCACCCACTTTCACATCTGAGCTTTCACTGTATCTGGCAGAAGTGGCTGGGAGTAGATGCCGGGCGGGCTTGGCAGAACAGGGAACCACAGCTATGGAAGAGTTGGACGTGGACTTTCTTCTTTAGCAGAGGTGGTTGTCCGTTTAAGTACCATGATCAGTAATGAAATAAAGAAATCAAAACCCTACAAAAATAAAGTGAGCTTTCGAATCTCTCCTTTCCTGACATGGAGCTGACTTCCCACTCTTTCAGATCCCTTCCCCTGAAGTCTTTGAAGACCTGATCAAGTTCTCCTTCCACACTAACGTGCTGGAGGGCAATGTTGGCTACCTGAGGTTTGACATGTTCGGGGACTGTGAGCTGCTCACCCAGGTCTCCGAGCTGCTGGTGGAGCATGTCTGGAAGAAGATTGTACACACGGATGCTCTGATTGTCGACATGAGGTCAGTGGGCCTGGGCAGCGGCTGTAGACAGTCAGAGCCGTGAGCAGGGTAGGGAAAAAAGGACTCTGGGGCACAGGACAGGACCAAGGGAGAGCGCCTGGCTGTCGGGGCTAGCTAGCCTGGGGTTCTGGTTCAGTTGGCCAGATGGGGCCCTACTACTGATAGTTTTTAAGCTCAGATGGCCTCAGTGTGCATTCTAGGCTGAGAAGCACTGGGCTAGTCCAGTGGTCCGCAAACGTCCCTGGTCATAGGATTAAGTCAGGAGAGAGGGGAAGGATGACCTTAGAAACATTTATTCCAGGGTCCTTCTGAATCCAAATCCCTGCAAATCCAAAGCCCCAGGGGTGAGACCCAGTGACTAGTATATTTGATGAGCATCATCCAAGTGACTCCGATGATCAGCCACGTGTGGGAGAGCTAGGCCTCCCCCTGTGCTTCCGGCTCATATCTTAGAAAATCAGAGCAGGGCACCCCTGGTCGTGAGGATCACAAAGCCAGTGGCCCAGTCAGAGTTTTACAGTCCAGCCACTACTGTTGCAAAAAGAGCTCTCTACATCACAGAATGATTGCTGAGGGGATGCTTTCAGCATCTGCTTCTGTGAAGGTATGCCTCATACAACGTGAGTTTCCTTCCTAGAGCTGGGGGAGGGGAGCTAGGAGAGTAATGGGTAGAAGAATGCCCGTGTGTAGTGGCCAGCCCCCTCCTCACTCCCAGGACCATCAGCGGACTTGCCCTGGGCACCTCCCACGGGCACTGGGAGGAGGGAAGCCTGCTCCCCGGGGAATGGACACTGCCCCCATCCCCAGGCGCTGGATTGACTAAGAGAACTCTGGTTGCTGGCTTGCAATGCTGTTGTGATTCTTCATTGTCACTAGGTGGCGCTCGATCACAGAGGCGGGCTCCCCTCGCCGCCGGAAGATAACCCATCTCCCAGGGCTTGGGTTTGGTTATGTCAGAACTTACTCGTGGCATCTCTAACGACTTTATTCTTCAAACGCTCTACTGAACCTCCAAATGACCCTTGTGCTCAGTCTCTTTCTGCTTAACTGTATTTGTTGTTCAGTATCTGACTCTTTGCCCCCCCAGACGCCATCACACTAAGTGCCATGTTAGGACATCCCAGCTAAGATGCCTAGCGGGTACTGTGAAACTAGCAAGCATGAAACTGGGAAGATAGTGTTCTCAAAATGTGCTCTACTCACAGGCAGCGTGAGTTCAGGGGAGCAGTCCATGGTCAGTAAGCTGAGGAAATTTATCAGCAAGTTCCAACCTGCAGGACTTGTCGGAGCCTTTAATATAACATACAATATGTATCACATAATGTATTAATACACGAACAGAAAGAATGGGTCTGTTATGTAGTATTTTTTAGATGAATTTGACCACAAAGTCTCTTATTCTCAAGAATACTGTACTCTGGGAAATGCCAACCAAAGAATTCTGTAAGATAAGGACGGGGCACCGTGCTTGGGCTGCCTGGAACTATGAGCAGGGCAAGGACTTGGGCTCCCTGCGGGCACCGAGGGTTTCCCCGTGGGTTCCGCCCCTCAGTGGGCAACTTTTCCCTCCTTCAGGTTCAACATCGGTGGCCCCACCTCCTCCATCTCTGCTCTGTGCTCCTACTTTTTCGACGAAGGCCCACCTATTCTGCTGGACAAAATCTACAACCGGCCCAGTGACTCCGTCAGCGAGCTCTGGACCCTGACTCAGCTTGAAGGTGCGTGCAGACGGCTTTCCTTCCTTTTATTCTAGAAGCGCCTGAGAAATCAAGGAAAGACAGTTCTGGGTTCAGGAAAAGTAATTGTAGCCAGGATATAAAACTCCTGTCCTATTCCATGTACTCTGTACATGAGACCTTCAATCTCTGCAAAACATTTACCATTATGCCCATTTTCTAGATGAGAAAAATGAGTTCTAACTAAGTCAGCTATCTCGTCTAAGGTCACTCAGCTAATGATAGTTCCAAAATTTGAACACTGGTTTGTCTAAAACCAAAATGCCTGTCATCCTTGCCGTGGCAACCATCAGTCTGCAAGACAAATGTAGAGCTAGAAGGATCCCCTGCCCATAAGCAAATCCCAATGGGTTTCCAGTGGCTTTCCACCTTATCTGAACTCTCAGTAGCTGCCCAGTACATCTGCCTAAAGAAAGTTCACAACTCTAATGAACCTTCTGTTACCTGCCCTGGGCCCAGAGCAGGGGCTGGAGGAGGCAGTACAGGCCCTACGCTTTACAGAACCACGGGCCTCCCACTCACATCCCAGGGGATAGCCTGGCTCTGTCTCCCTTGCTTAGCTTGCAAAACCAAGGACCCTGGATGCCCATCTGACAGGAAGGGGCTGGGAAACCGACGGAGGTTGTGCGTCTAATCAGAAAAGCACTCTGCAATTTTCATTTGCGCATTTTCTTATCACACAAGCATGTGGGGGCAATCTTCCAAGATGTACATTCAATAATATTACAAAATGTAAATAAAAATCAGGACCAGATGAATTCTCAATTTAAACAGATATTCAAGACGAAGTTAAAACCAGATCTGCAGACTGTGGAGCCCAGGAATTGCCATGTCCAATATGGGAGCCACATGCCCCACAAGGATTGGAACGTGTAAAGTGTTGAGTGCACACGAGATTTTGAGGACTTTTTATGAAAAAAGGGATGTAAAATATCTCAATAATTTTATTGTTGAAAATTTTTGAGAGGAGCATATTTTGGATTCCTGGAATTGGGTAAAACAGTATTAAAATTCATTTTACCAATTTCCTTTTACTTGTTTAACGTGGTTTCTAGAAAACTTGAAATGACATCCATCAGTGGCTTGCATTTAGGCTCGTGTTGCATTCCTATTGGACATCACTGTCCTGGAGGTTCTCATCATTAAATCACAAACTTGGCTCTTCTGGGGGTCCAGAGTGAAAAGAGAGTCTGGACAGGTTAACCCTTCTCTCAGGTAAGTCAGTCAAGCCTTTTCCCATCACTTGGTGAAAAAAACTCTCAAGCACTTGCATGCTCAGGGTCAGACACACATCCTTACCCTCATTTTATAGATGCAGAAGCTGGGGCTTAGAAAGGTGGAGTGAATCGCATGCAGACATGAGGATACAGACCCGACCCTCCTCTCTCGTAGTCAAGGCAGTCTGGAGAGGACCAGTACCCAGCGGGACCAGCACCCTATTTTGAAGGGTCTTGTATCTTGCAGGTGAACGCTATGGCTCCAAGAAGAGTATGGCCATTCTGACCAGCAGTCTGACTGCCGGCGCCGCAGAGGAATTCACCTACGTCATGAAGAGGCTGGGCCGAGCAGTGGTCATCGGGGAGACGACCAGTGGGGGCTGCCAGCCACCGCAAACCTACCACGTGGACGACACGGACCTGTACATCACCATCCCCACCGCCCGCTCAGTGGGGGCTGCAGACGGCCGCTCATGGGAAGGGGTGGGCGTGGTACCTGACGTGGCTGTTCCTGCAGATGCCGCCCTTACCAGAGCCAAGGAGATGCTCCAGCACGCTCTGCTAAGGGTGAGGCGCAGCCCACGCCTGCAAGGCCGCCGCAAGGGCCACCATAGGCAGAGCCAGGGAAGGGCAGGATCTCTGGGCCGCAACCAAGGGGCAGTCAGGCATGAGGTCGTGACTGAGGCCCCCAGCAGGCAGAAAAGGGGCCTGCCGCACTCTGGTTAGGCTTAGAATCGCAGCTACCCTTGGAGCTCATACACTTGGTCTCTTCCCAACTGCCAGCATCCTTTCTGTTGGAACACCTAGGGACAGGAAGCTCATCCCCTTCAAAGTCAATCCCCTGCAGGGAAGTGAAGCCCACATCTATCCCCACCCATGCTTCTAAATCACCAACCCCTGGTCCTCATGCTGTCAACTACACCATCTCAGTCCAATTGCATCATAATGTGGGCCACAGATGCTAGGCACGTGTACATTTTCTGGTAGACACGTTAAAGAAAAGTATAAAGAAGCAGGTAAAATTACTTTGAATAGTGTACTTTGACCCACTATATTCACAGTAATACCATTTCAGTGTATACTCAATATAAAAATTATTAATTGAGATGCTTTTGCACCAAGTTTTTGAGATGGGGTATGTGGCCCATCAGCACATGTCACGTTAGTCCAGCTCACAGCAGCCACCTGCAGCTGGCGGCTCTCATGTTGGACAGTGCAGGCCCAGAGGCCCAGCGCGCCCACTCCCTCTCCACACTGTCCCCATTCTGTCCTCCCTGTGCCTGCGTCTTTCCCATTAGAGCACCTCTCTCCCTCTGCCCTGGGACCACGTCTGTTCCCATCATGCTGTGTTGCACTCAGGGACAGGAATGCCATGCTCATCTCATCTCCCACTGCTGCCAGCTGGCATGGTGCCTGACACAGGCAGTGGGTACACAGGGAACACACATGCCTATCAAACTGAAAAGCTACGTGTTCCTCCAGGTAGCTGCTCTCAGACACATGAACACAACTTCAGGTTCACTTAGTAATCCCCTCCTCTCTGCCTCAAACCCTCCCAATCCAATTGTACACGATAAGTCTATCTTTCTGTCACGTTCCTCCCATGACCATTTCTCCTGCTTCTGCCAAGGATCCAAAAGTGAGCTCTGATGCACAAAGCTTCCCACCATGCAGTGTTGCTGATGCACAAAGCTTCCCACCATGCAGTTGCTGATGCACAAAGCTTCCCACCATGCAGTGTTGCTGTCAGAGGGAAAGTGGCCCTGGGTGGCAGTCTGGGGACCTGCCCAGCTCGTCCGAGTGCAGCCTGTCACTGTGCCAGCTCTGACAGCCAAGCTGACTCCTAACAGGGTGAGAAGTTTGAGGCAGGCAGAGCCCAAGAACTCCCCTGGATCTGGGCCAGCCCTGGGAGGAGGCCTGGAGCCCAGGGGTGGCCTGGGGAAATGAGACACCTCTGGCTGAGGTCCTGGGACCAGGCAACCCTGCTCTGCTAGAGTCACAAGGACCAAAAATAAGAGACCTCCAAGGCCCTGCTCAAAGTCGTGGTAGGGCGAGGCCAGGAGGACAGGGAGCCCCCATTGCCCCATCCCTGCTCCTGGAATTGCAGGCTCCAGGACTGCACACTGAGGATGAAGTTCCGCTTGCCCTCTGGTGAATCCAGGCTGTGGTTGCCACAGTGACTTTCCTAGGGGGCTAGAAACAGCTTGGACTTCATCAGTCCGCTTCCCAGACCTCAGAGATCTGGGGAATCTGGGCCACCACCAATCCCTAGGGGTTTTCTCTGCTAGAAGACCTCAAAGCAGCCCTGGAAAAGGCAAGATTTTACTCCAGCTCCTTTTCCTCCTGCTAAATTCAAGAGATTCAGGGCATGATCGAATTTTAGTAGTGTCATGTATCCTGTGATCTAACCTCTTTCTTCACTAGACCTCCTGCCATCCAGACAAATGTATGGTCACCTTCTCTGCTTACTCTTAGGAATCTCTCTCCTCCCTTCTCTCTCTCTCTCTCTCTCTCTCGCATATATACATGCATATATATTATATATAGAGCTAGCTGATGGTTACCTAAAGCAAACAGTAGTTTCTTCCAGATGGCAGTATTTGGGGTGATCCTTCAACTTTCTTCCTACTTTCCCTTTTTCTTAAGTTCCTATGATTGGCAAGTGTCATTATTTCAGGATGCAGCAGTCATCACTCCAAAAATACAAAGAGATAAAATAAACTCCATAACTGAGTCGCTATCACAGCGATCACTAGCAGTGGCTTCTCTTTTATGAGTTTTCCTTGTGCGTCATTTGGATTTCCTTGATTTACACCACTGACATTTACTATAGCTTATTTTGTTTAAGGTGTCTTGTCGGTGTTGTGGGGTCCGCAGATGGAGAAGGTCCTGGTGGGCCTGGAATGTCTTACAGAGGGGAAGGGGTGGAGCAGTTCTTGGGGCGGATGACACACGCAGATCTCCCTTCCAAGCTTCACACTCTGGACACCCGTGATTACCGTCTCCACGGAGTCGACTCTGCCTCAGAGCCATAGACATCGGTGGTCATTCACTGGCAGCCACGCATCCAGCACAGTGGCTGTTTGCCCTCGTCTAGGCCACCAGCATTTGCACCCACCTTGGGTGCTCAGAGAATTGCTTCATATGAACTTGCAGGAAACAGGCTCACTCAGAAGCAGAGAGGTGGTTGAGAGCCCAGGTCCCAGCTTGAGTCTGCCCAGGCGGGAAGGCCAGCTGTGTGACTCTGGACAACTTACTTCATACTTCTGTGCCTCAGTTTCCTCTTCCATGCAATGGGCAAGACCTTAGCACCTTCGGGGCTGGGAAACTGAACGAGTTAATCTCATGTTGGCCAATGCCCACTATAGCCATTCCTCCACCATGAAACCAGATACCCTGGAAGGGCACTTTTCCAGTTCTCTGCTGGACATGTGTTCCTGCCTGGGCCAATCAGAGGCCCCTGTATAGGATGTTTTGTTTTGTCTTAATTTCCACAGCAAGTGACCCAGGGAAGCTGAGTAGCAGTGACAGCCAGATGTCACGTGTGCAGGACAGCATGGCCACGCCCCAACGTACCAGGGGCAGCAGTAGCACCCTCCAGAGGCAGTTCCTGGGCCTGGCCACCGCTGAGCAGCTCCTTGCTTCTGCTTACTGTTCATCCTGGGCCCCCAGCTTGCTCACCCAACACCGGGTGAAGCCCTGGCTCCTCTCAAGACAGCCTTTTCTGCTTCAACCATACACAGACTTTGTTTTCGTACAATGAACTGCGCCGTCCCTCCCCCTCCCTTGTCTTGAGGTCCTGGCTCAGTGCCGGAACCCCCACCAGCCTTCTGCTCCATTTCTGTATCCCGGCCTGTAGCCAGGGCCACTGTTTTGCCATGCAATCTTCTCACATCTCCCGCTGCTTGAGAACCACTGATGTGCCGTGAGAGGGTTTAGATGAGGCTGTGTACCCCCTCTCCCAAGATATACCCAGTCACAGACATGCTGGACCTTCATCGTCAGGATTGTTGCTGGGCCCAGCTCCCAGGCACCATGCTGAAGCACCAGAGGATAGGATGCCAGCTTCTCTCCCATCTCACCCCCTGCTTCCTGTGTGCCTGCATCTGCCAAGCAGCCCAACACGAAGCAGATAGACATGTTTGTGTTTCAGGGAGGGTCATGACCACCCACACAGCTTTAATGCAATGAGAGGTAAAAAGAAAGTAAAAGGATCCAGCCCGAAACACGGTCATGAGTCAGGAAACCTGCCTCCAAGGTCCCCGCTGGAGGGCACCCGTCTCTCACCTCCCGGTTTCTCCAGGATTAGCTGCCACCTGGCCTAAGGACCTCCTTACTACCTTGCAGATCAGGGTGGCTGGCAGTGAAAATAGCTGCATAATCCAAGCAGCTTAGCATAAGGGTATCAGAGGCCACCGGCTTCCTGTCTCCAGTTCCAGGAAAACATGAGATGGTTGGAGAACAAAAGGTTAAACGTAAAGAATGGCAACCCTCCTTTCAGAAAGCACTGACTCCCCCAACTCCTATTCAAAATTGCCTTCCAAAATTCTTTTCTAGGACGTGGAAAAAATCAAAACACATTGGAGAATAATTTGTTTTCTAAATAGAAGCTTCATTCTATTGCTTTCATATCTTACTATATGATCTTTAGACCGCCCCCATGACTTCTACTAGAAAAAAAAATTATACAAATAGGCTTTTAAGAGAAGTGACCTGCAGGGGAGGCCTGCTGCCACCAGGGGGCACCAGCACCACCCAAGGAAGGAAAGAATACAGGGTTCACCTTGGGACAGCTCCTGTTGACTTTCACCCCTCTGTAGGGTCTCTCCCTCCGGCCAGAGGAACAGGGCGGTATTGCAAGGCTGCAAGGCTGGGGCCAGCACCTAGTCGATTCAGACTGGGATCGTGGTGGAGGTAAAGGTCTCCATCTGGTGGCTCCTGCCCCTCCCCATTGCCACCATCGCTAATGTGCTTCCTTCACCCCGTGCCATTCTGACCAGCAGCTTTTAAAAGACAGCTGGATGAATGGTAGCTAATGTCACATACAGTCCTGGTTTCTGGACTCACTGAGGCCTGTGTTCAGCCTGGCCCTAAGGAGCCCTCACCCCGAGATCTTGCACTCCAGGTTTCAGGGCCTCCCTACCTCCTCTTCCCTTGCCACCCTCCCCCAAGCCCAGTGGGCTTCACTCACTCTCTTTAACCTAACTTTATAGCCATTTGACTAGACTCCCTGGTCTAGGATTCGGGAAGTGGCCAGAAGTAGAAATCTGGAACCCTGGCCTTGTTAAGCTTTTATTTCTCTTCCAGATAAAAGCAGAAAGAAAGCCAGATCTTGGTCAAAACTGAGAACCAAAATGGATGTGAATTCAGCATGTCTTATTTTAGCCTCATTAGCACACTTGGGGGACTTTTAAAAACCTTAATTGAAAGGCTGCTACTTGGGAGATCACATATTAAAATGCAATTTGCTATTTTTTCCAGCCACTATAGGTATTTTCCCTTCCATTGTCCAGAAAGGAAGCCAAGACTTTGTTTATTGGCTCAGTGGTTCCTGTGTTACCTGCCTAATGCTGGCATTGCCAGAAAAACACCAGGGCTGAGATCCAGGGAGAAGATCCATAGCACATTGGTATGGGGAGGCTGCTTGGTGCTGAGAGGGTATTCTCAGGTGCAAGGTGCTGGGGAACTTTCTGAAAACTGGAGAGACGGGGGGCGGGGGGGATTTTAAAAAGACAGACAGCCTATACTACCAGAATAGGACTGGCGTGAAGAACAGATTAAATTACATAAAGAGAATTTAAGGGATGCGGCGATTCTTACTCCAGAATCGTCAAGTGAAATCATACCTGCTGATGTGATGTTTTGTGGCAACTTCACCCGCCAACTCTTAACCAGGATGGAAAGTGGCAGAGAGAGTGTGAGCAAAGTTGTGATTAAAAGTGACTGCTCTCCGGCAGATACAGGAGGGTGGGAGAGAAAAGGGATGAGACAGTCTTCAACTGCCGTGGGGACTTTGGAAACCCAGCCTGGTGACAAGGAGGAAATGCCACATTAATGAACTGTAAGGCATCACTTCCATAAGTCATCTTGGAGTCTGTCATTTTGAATGTCAGCAAAACAACTTGCATCGACATCAATTTCTACCACAATGAACTCTGTCTTAAAAAAGTTAAGTTGGGAGATATTTTCTTGTGCTTCTTCATTAAATTCATTTTATTAAATTTTTTTTCAAAATGTTTCTCTTGCTTATGAGTGATGTGGTCACTATCAGTAATCATTCTGTTTGCAACCATAGCCAAGTTTCCCAGAGGAGTATGGGTGGGCCAGGGAAGACACACTGGTCTAGACATCTCAAGGGTCCTAGCCTTGACCTCACCCCCTCCTGCCCCTGCATCACTCTGCCCATCAGCTCTTGGTGGACCTCACTGCTCATTGCTATAAAGTGAGGGGATGGACCAGAAATGCAGGATCCCTTACAATTCTAAATTTCTGTTTAGAAATTATTTTTTATTTTGGTACACTGATATCTGTCAAACTGATTTCAAAGAAATTATGGAGAAATCCAACAAGCCGGAGGCATGCAGCTTAACAGATGCCAAAACCCTTAAGGGACGCGACAATTCTTACTTCAGAATTGTCAAGTGAAATCATACCTGCTGATGTGAGCAGTGAGCAGTGCTGCTTTGTCAGGGGTGAGGCCAGACCAGGCATCTTATTCATTCCTTCAGCAAAGGTCTGTTGAACACTTGCTTTGGCCTCCATTGTTCTAGTTGCTGGGGACAGAGCAGTGAAAACCACAGCCAAAATTCCTTACATTCTAGTGATGGGAGATACAATAAACCAGACAATTCAGTAAAAACAGTATGCAAGAGAATGAAAAGTGCTCAAGAGAAGGGCAACGGAAAATGTTGGGGAGGGCAGGGGGCAAGTTGAATTTTTAGATGGGGAGTCGATGCCTGGTCCTAAGCCCCAATTTTTCAACTGTCCACAATGCCACATGGCCCAGCTGGGCCGAGCAGATGCGTGGCAGACTGGGAAGGACGTGAGCACAAGCGGGGCAGTCTGGGTCCTTATTCTGGCACTGCTTCTCTGGAACCCACAGTCTTAGGAAAATCAGTTGACCTCTTGGCGTTCAGTTTCTTCTGCTGTCAAATGGGAATTAAGTGTCTATCTGCAGGGCATATCATGCAAATTAAATGACATAATGTATGTTGCTGCACGATGTGGAGTCTCAGATTCCAGCCTCATGAGCTGTCCTTTCCTGCCCCGCACGGGACAGGAGGGGAGGGAGACTCCCCAAAGCTTCAGTCTCCTCCTGGGCAGAACCTCCCTGTGGGCAAATTCTAGCTCCAGGCAGTTTCCAAAGGGACTCAGCCTGCAGGGCTCCTGGGCTCCAAGCCTCTCTGTAGAAACGGGGGTGCTTCCTTGGTGCCTCTAGGGAACCCTGCTTCTTCCTTCCAGATGGAGAGGAAATGGCCCAGGAGGTACATCTTCGCTTCTCCAGCCCACTTAACCTGCTGCAGCCAGAGACTCCGGGAAGGGCTCCTCGGAGCCAGCCCTCCAGGACCCCAGCTCAGACTCCTTTCCTTCAGCGCCTTCCCGTCGTCGCATCTCCAAGAGTTGTATCCTCACTCTCCGCCCCTCTGTGCCTTGCAGCAGCCTCAGACACCTATATCTCAGGACCACCCTCTCCCTGTCATTTCCTGCCCTTTCTGAATCACCAGCTCTTGCTGGACTCTGCAGCTCAGCTTACACCCCCACCCTGCAGGGTAGGGGTACCTCCACTCCTACCCATGGGTTGAACTCATTGTGGCCCCACCAGGGCCACAGCCTGGATGCCATCTGGCACAGCCCAGATGCCCAGGGAGGGCAAAAAATGAATGAATATATGGGTGGCTGTGGAGAGTGGATGGGAGGGCAGGTAGGAAGTAGGGGAGGTGGGAACGAGAAGGATGGGGCAGGGTGGGCAGGAGGGACAGTTAGCTGCCTCGGGCAAGGCGGGAGCCAGACGTGGCAATGGAGAGAGGTGGAGTCTGGGGGTGTTTAGATGGATGACGGCTGGCCGAGATCCCCACCAGCTCCTTTCTATCCACAAGCCTGAGTTCTGCAACTGAGGTCTGCAGGTCAAATGAGCAAATCTTGAACGTGAAGTGGAAACCAATAAAAAAAAAAAAAAAACTGCACTTTGAAAGAAATTCCACTTCCAAATGGCTCTCACACAAACTAGCTTGTGTTTCAGCAGAGTTTATGATCTGAATTTCGCATTATTAGGAATAAGGATGAATGGGGATGAACAGCACAGGAATTGAAACGACATGCGTTTGACGGCAAATGGCATCCACGGCTCCCCCCGTCCTTGCAGTGCTTCATGCCTTACAGTTTTATGGTCACTTCCCAAGAACTAACAGGGGGTGTTGCTTCCTTTTCCCATGTGTACGTGTTCAGAATGTGGCTAACCGCGGACCAGGCGTTGGTTGAATNGCCCCTCTGTGCCTTGCAGCAGCCTCAGACACCTATATCTCAGGACCACCCTCTCCCTGTCATTTCCTGCCCTTTCTGAATCACCAGCTCTTGCTGGACTCTGCAGCTCAGCTTACACCCCCACCCTGCAGGGTAGGGGTACCTCCACTCCTACCCATGGGTTGAACTCATTGTGGCCCCACCAGGGCCACAGCCTGGATGCCATCTGGCACAGCCCAGATGCCCAGGGAGGGCAAAAAATGAATGAATATATGGGTGGCTGTGGAGAGTGGATGGGAGGGCAGGTAGGAAGTAGGGGAGGTGGGAACGAGAAGGATGGGGCAGGGTGGGCAGGAGGGACAGTTAGCTGCCTCGGGCAAGGCGGGAGCCAGACGTGGCAATGGAGAGAGGTGGAGTCTGGGGGTGTTTAGATGGATGACGGCCGGCCGAGATCCCCACCAGCTCCTTTCTATCCACAAGCCTGAGTTCTGCAACTGAGGTCTGCAGGTCAAATGAGCAAATCTTGAACGTGAAGTGGAAACCAATAAAAAAAAAA